>JAEIFG010001637.1:24457500-24787941 GCA_018901795.1 Drosophila sp. st01m | reverse complement strand
GACAAAGAATATGAAAGCCTAAGTTTACCCTAGCCTTAATGCATCACGCCATGGAGTCATGGTCGGCAAACCGATTCAGCATTTAATGCAGCGCAATGCGGCACTTCAATTCAGAAGTATCGGATTACTGCTGGGCGCGTCAGCATCGTTTATATTAAACAACTTATTCGTTAGGGTAATTATATTATGGGTTGTTAACAACCCTGAAGATCTCTAATATTTGCGGCCTCTTATAAACTAACTATAATTTTTATTAACACCGATATAAGCTGTCGATTAAAATTTAAACTTTGAGAATTGAAGAGATCAATTTATGAAATAGCAAAGTGGGGACTCTGTAAATTTCAGCATCTAGATCTATAGTTTAATTTCATATTTTTGTTCAAATTAATTTTAACTTTTAATTCAGAATGCAGAATGAATAAAGATGCGGCACCATGTTTAAAATAAAATTTCATATTTTTTCAAATTCATTTTTAAGTTTGAATTCGGAATGCAGAACGTATAAAGATGTCTCACTTTATGAAAATGACATTCTTTTTTAAATCAGTTCAGTTTGAGACTTTAAGATTTGAAGAGATCAATTTTTGAAATAGCAAAGGCGGGACCCCCCTGCATTGAAATCAACATCTAGATTATACTAAATTTTTATATTTTTGCAAATTAGATTTAAGTTTGAATTCAGAATGCAGAACGAATAAAGATGTCTCACAATTATCAATATGACATTCCTTTATAAACCAGTTTAGTATTGGTGAAGTTATGAAAGTATGAAGTTGGTCAATCCTTTAACCAAGCACCATTGCAAGACCAATTTTTTGTCCAATTTGGCATGATTTTTTACAAAAAAAATTAAAGCGCTCAGCAACAAGTTTAAAGTGTTGTTTTATACTAACAACGATATAAGGAGTCGATTAAAATTGAGACTTTAAAATTTGAAGAGATCAATTTTTCAAATAGCAAACGAGAGACCCTTTGCATAAAAAAATTACTATTTTTTTTTTTTATTTTCTTATTTTTTTGTTTTATTTTTTTTTTTTTTGGAAAGTTGAATGCAGAACGAATAAAGATATCTTACTATTATCAAAATGACATTCCTTTTTCAATCAGTTCAGTTTTTTGGTGAAGTTATGAAAGTATGAAGTTGGTCAATCCTTTAACCAAGCACCTTTGAAAGCCCAATTCTTTGCCCAATTTGTCATTATTTAAAAAAAAAATTTAAGTGCTCAGAAACAAGTTTTTAAGTGTTGTTTTGTACTAACAACGATAAAAGGAGTCGATTAAAATTGAGACTTTAAGATTTGAAGAGATCATTTTTTGAAATAGCACAGCAGAACGAATAAAGACGTCTCACTATTATCAAAATGACATTCTTTTTTTTAAATCAGTCCAAATCCATTTTTTTGTCCAATTTGGCATGATTTTTTACAAAAAAATGAAAGCACTCAGAAACAAGTTTAAAGTGTTGTTTGGTACTAACAACGATATAAAGAAATTTCATATTTTGTTCAAATTAATTTTAACTCTGAATTCAGAATGCAGAATAATAAAGATGCGGCACCATATTCCTTTAATAAAAATCAAATTAATTTTTGGTGAAGTTATGAAAGCTTGAAGTTTGTCAATCCTTTGACCAAGCATTAATACAAATAAAATTTTTCGTCCAATTTGCCATGATTTTTTCAAAAAAAATTAAAAGGTATCAGAAACAAATTTAAAGTGTTCTTTTGTACTAACAACGATATATGGAGTCGATCAAAATTTAAACTTTGAAATTTGATGATATCAATTTTTTTGGAAACAGCATAACCCTCAACATCTAGATCTATACTAAAATTTCATATTTTTTTCAAATTCATTTTAAGTTTGAATTCAGAAAGCAGATCGAAAGATGTTTCACTATTATCAAAATGACATTTCTTTTTTAAATCAGTTCAGTTTTGGTGGTAAGTTATAAAAGTATGAAGTTGGTCAATCCTTTAACCGTGTACCTTTGCAAGCCCAGCTATTTGTCCAATTTGGCATTATTTAAAAAAAAAAAATGAAAGCGCTCAGAAACAAGATAAGGTGTTGTTTTGTAGTAACAACGATATAAGGAGTCGATTAAAATTGAGACTTTAAGATTTGAAGAGATCATTTTTTTGAAATAGCAAAGAGGGGACCCCTTTGCATAGAAATCAACATCTAGATCTATGCTGAAATTTCATATTTTGTTCAAATTAATTTTTAACGTCTGGGGGTACAACAAGGCAGTCATCTTGGTCCACTCCTTTATTCGTTTAATACGATCTTCATTTTTGGTGAAGTTTGAAGTTGGTCAATGCTTTGACCAGGTATCTTTACAAGACAAATTTTTTGTCCTCTTTGATAGGTTTTTACAAGAAATAAATGCCATGTTTTTGTTTTGTACTAACAACGATATAATTAGTCGATTGTAAATTGAAACTTTGAGATTTGAAGAGATCAATTTTTGAAATAGCAGGAGCGGACCCTTTGCATAAAAATCAACATCTAGATCTATAGTGAAATTTCATATTTTTTTGTGCAAATTAATTTTAAATATCAATTCAGGATGCAGATTCAATAAAGATGCCTCATGATCAAAATGGTTTTCCATTTCTAAAACCAGTTAATTTTTCAAAAGTTAAATCCTTTAGTAATGCATCTTTAAAAGCCCAATTGTTTTGTTCAATTTGGCAAGTCAAATTTCTTGTCCAATTCGACATGTTTTTACAAAAATTAAAGTTCTCAGAAACAAGTTTTAAGTGTTGTTTTGTACTAACAACGATATGCGAAGTCGATTAAAACTGAGACTTTTAAATTTGAAGAGATCAATTTGGAAATAGCAGCGAGGACCCCTTGCATAAAAATCCACATCTAGAACTAAAGTGAAATTTCATATTTGTTTAAATCAATTTTTACTGTTTGAATTATGAATGCAAATGAGTGGCGCTTCCCCACCTGTCTCCCTACCTTTCCTTTTTAAAATGTTTTTTTTTTGTGAAGTTTAGAAGGTTTTAGATATGTTCAATTCTTTCCTTTAGTTAACTTTAAAACCAATTTCTTTTCCCAATCTCGGTATTTTTTTCAAAAAAATTTAAAGTTCTCAAAAAACAAGTTTACGGAGCTGTTTTTCCAACTAACAACGATATATGGAGTCGATTAAAATTGAGACTTTAAGATTTGAAAGATAATTTTTTGGAATAGCAGTGCGGGGATCCCTTGCATAAAAATCAACATCTAGATCTATTCTGAAATTTCATATTTTGTTCAAATTAATTTTAACTTTGAATTCAGATTTACATTCCTTTAGTAAATCAGTTCATTTTTGGTGAAGTTTGAAGTTGGTCAATGCCTTGACCAGGCATCTTTACAAGACAAATTCTTTGTCCACTTAGCATGGTTTTTAACAAAAAGTTGTTGTTTTGTACTATCAACGATAAAATTAGTCGATTTAAATTGAAACTTTGAGATTTGAAGAGATCAATTTTTGAAATAGCAAAGCGGGGACCCCTTGCATTAAAATCAACATCTAGATCTATAGTGAAATTTCATATGTTTTGCAAATTAATTTTAAATATCAATTCAGGATGCAGATTAAAAAAAAGATGCCTCATGATCAAAACGGTTTTCCTTTCTAAAACCAGTTAATTTTTCGTTAAGTTATGAAAGTTTGAAGTTAGGTCAATCCTTTAATAATGCATCTTTAAAAGCCCAATTGTTTTGTCCAATTTGGCATGTCAATTTTTTTTAAAAAAAATTAAATTGTTCTCAGAAACAAGTTTAAAGTGTTGTTTTGTACTAACAACGATATATGGAGTCGATTAAAATTGAGACTTTAAGATTTGAAGAGATCAATTTTTGAAATAGCAAAGGAGGGACCCCTTAGCATGAAATCCACATCTATGTTCTATGCAAATTAACTTCAAGTATCAATTTATTTGATTCAGGATGCAGAATCAATAAAGATGCCTCATGATCAAAATGGCATTCCTTTCTAAAACCAGTTAATTTTTCGTTAAGTTATGATAGTTTAAAGTTAGTCAATCCTTTAACCTTTGAAATTTAAGTGATTAATTTTTGAAATAGCTAAGGAGAGACCCTTTGCATAAAAATCAACATCTAGATCTTTAGGTGCTCATAAATGAACATGTATTCAAACAGCCCTCGGGGTGAGCTAAACAGTGGAGAAACAAGCCACTTGAAAAGGTCACAACAGGCAGCTCTGGCGCTCAGAAATAGTAGATAAGCATACACAGTGTTAGATCACTTGGCACAAAGAATGTCATTTAATAAGATGAGTAGAAAAGAGTCAACTACACTACAATGCTACAGTTGACTCCGTCTAATATTACATAAGACCAATTAGGACAATAAGAATAAAGGAGCTAAACATACTATATCATAACAGCTGACTCCGTCAAATATTACATAAGATCATAAGTAAGCAAGCGACGACTGTACTAAAACATTGCGTTGGTCGCCACTAACATAGTACATAAGACATCTTATAAAAACCCATACAAATTTAATAAACGAGACAGTTCTTAAAAAAAAGCGAGAGTGTTATTATTTAGGGATTGGCAAGCGTGCTTACACACTATCATTCTAACGCTGCGACTAACATCGTGACTTAGTTCAAGTGCAGATTTGCATGCATATGGTCCTACGAGCAATTTGTTCAAGACTGCCACTTCTAGTAGATACCTTAATCGGTATCACGGAAACAAGTCCATAGATAGCACCTGTCGTGCATCGTGGCGCCGCTCAGGGAAATATAAATAACTAGTGGGCCCGCTTTTGGCTCCTTGCTTGCTCGGACGCAGATCCCCACTTAAAGTATCAGAAATATTATTATTTAAATTATTTCGTCATTTGCAGACTACTAAAGAGGTGGCGCCATCTATTGTTAGTGGCGCCATAATGCTTTTACGGATTGACAAATAGTACATAGATTTTGCGAATATGCATTTTTAATTCTATTTATTAAATATTTTTTATTTTCAAAATTAAAATGCAGGTGAAGATTTAAAAAAGAGCTTCTGATTTTATCTTATATTAGTGAGCAAATAACCCACACACAGTTCATTTCATACAACCAAAAGTGTCCAAGAAAATGCCTACTACTATTAAAATATCCTTTACCCTTTAAACGTTATTGCCTTCAATATTTTTGAAGGTAAAACACCGTAAATTTAACAAATTCATAAAGAATGGATATATAATAAGTGTAATGGACTGTTTTATAAATAAAAAAATTTTGTTAATGTATAAATTTCTTAATAAAACATTTTAATGGTACAGGGTATTTAGGCTACATACAAAACTTAAGGGGCAACAACGAATGAGTAAAGCATTGTCGTCAATTTTCACAGCAGCCGATTCATATGTACAAACTTATGTATGACAAAGAACGCAATATAAGTCACTTCTTCGTTCACAGGAACAAAACAACATCTTGCTCGCACTACGCACAGGCAAAAGCGAACACAAAAACCAAAATTACGCACATATAAAAAGCGAACACAAAAAACAAATGCCATAGCTCTCTTTGCAGTCGAGTCTAACTGTTGTTCTCTGGCTCTCTTTCAGTTGCTCACGCTAAAATTGTGTATGTATGCGTACACACGCATTGAACGTTTTCAATGCTTGCTTAGCAAGCGTGCATTTAATGCAATTTAATTAAATGTTTTTTATTTTTTAAAATGAGTGCAGGTGGAATTAAAAAATAAAAATAACCATACGAATCTGAAAAAAATTATTCTGATTTTTTAAAAAAACTTTAATTCTCTAGGACTTGTGGTTTGGCCATGGCTGTGATATATCAGTCAGTCAGTCAGTGAGTAAGTCAGTGAGTCAGTCAGTAAGGACAAAGCATTTTATATATATAGATATATAAATCTACGCAAAGTACGATCGACAGCAGCCCTGGAGTGGACGAAAGGTAGCAGAGCAACAACCAAGCGGCGCACGAAACAGGACCTGCGAAGGAATCAGTCCTAAGCGACGCCGGAAAGTGCGGCGTGGGATCAGAGCTGAACAACAGTAAAGGCGGCGAGGGGAACCTGAGAAACGTTCGTCAAGTTTAAACGACGTGGGAATCTCTCTCCGAAGAAATCAAAACCAAAAAGGCTTGCCAACGAACTTGAGAAACGATCGGCAATTTGGAAGCGACGTGGGAATCTCTCTCCGAAGAAATCAAAACAGAAAGGCGGCAAGGTTGTACTAAGTAATTAATAATAATTAATAAAAACAAAATGAATCCAAAGTCTTCGAATAAACTAAATGGTCACAGCTGTATTATCAGTTCATGCCTTCGTAGCTATAGAAATAGCTCAAAAGATTTCCCCGTTAGATTGTTTTCTTTTTCCAACCAATGATTTTTATTTAAATAAATGGATTATGAATTGTCATTTAGATGGCAATTTTAAAAGGAAAAGTACTTATATTTGCGATCGGCATTTCGAGAGCAAATATTTCGGGAAGAAAAAAACTTAAGGGAGACGCTGTTCCCACAAAACATTTATTTGAAGCTCCATTGGCATTGTCTAGTGCAGATGGCACTGACCCATTCGACTTTGTTGACGATTATGAGCCCATTGAACCTTATCATGTTTATAAAAGGGCCAAAATGTCTGACACTCATCAAGAGACTGCGCAGCCTTGCGATAATGCAGAATGCATTCCGCAAGAGCTCACTCCAACATCTAATGATGAAAAGTTTATAGATGAGCTTCTAAGTTTTAAAGATAGCCAAAAAGCTCAAACATGGAAAGATCTGGCTAGCCACAGTTGCTTGTTAGATTCAGAGCCATCAAATTTAAATAGTTTGTTTTGTGCGAACTGTCTAAAAATGCAGCAAAATGAGGCCCATTATAAAGAAAAATATTTCAAAATGTTGGAAAGTTTTAATAAAAAAAGGAAAGTTTTGATAAGCTTAAAGAGAGGTTTATCACTTTAAAAGAATCATTTTTTCGCCGAAAGGTCCATCGGAAATTTAGAAAATTTAGAACTGTTAATACGAATCTTTCATTTATTTCAAATTTGTCTAATGTTTCTGAAGAAGCAAAAGTGTTATGTAAATTGCTTCTTAAAAAGAAAAATGTGTACAATAAAGCTGAAAGACAGATTACTCAAAACATATACTTTTACTCGGCAAGAACGTACGTGTATCTGCGGGATGTTTTTAAATTGAAACTTCCTGCAATTAGTACAATAACGAGATGGGCGGTTTTGAAAAATATGAAGCCCGGTTTCAATCCTATTTTACTTGAAAACTTAAAACAAATTGTTGATAAAATGAGTGAATTGGGAAAAGAGGCTGTATTAGTGTTTGATGAAATGACCGCCAACGGGGCTAAACATGAAGCTCTAATGAACCAATTGGAGTCCAACATCGGCTCTGCACAATCTATAGGGCTTAACGTAAGAGCGGTTGTTTGCGACCAGGGCTCAAACAATGGAGCCGTTTTCAAAAAATACACCTAGCTTTTCCGTTAACGGCAGGAAAATATTTGCAATATATGATGCTCCTCATCTAATTAAATCCCTTATAAATATTATTTTGAAGCGGGATTTAATCACACCAGATGGCATAATTTCATGGAAAATTATAAGGGAGTTGTTTGATATTGATAGTAAGAATTCCACTCGTTTATGCCCCAAACTGACCTCAAAACATGTTTCTCCAAACTATTTTGAGAAAATGAAGGTAAAATATGCTACTCAGGTGTTTAGTCACAGTGTCGCTGCTGCAGTGCAAACAGTAATTAATTCTGGTGGTTTTCCACATTGCAAGGAAAATGCTGTCGCAATGGTCACTTTTATTGGAAAAATTAACAAACTATTTGATTGCTTAAATAGTCATGTTTTATTCGATAAAAATCCACATAGAAGCGCATTGCAACAAAACAATGTTGTTAAAGATACCCTATTAGAAATGCGGGATTATTTTACAAAATTTATTTATCCACAACATGTGCATTGTATTGATGGTATGATTCTCACAATTTCATCAATACTTTCTTTAGCGGATACCGTTTGGAGTGAGAGCTTAGAAGTATCCTTTATTGCAACTTCAAGGCTTAACCAAGACCCTTTGGAGAATTTTTTCTACTTAATAAGGGCTCGAGGTGCTACAAACACAAATCCGTCCATGTTTGAATTTAATATTATTATGTCTAAGATGCTGTCGATGAAAATTTTGACTTCAACGTCAGTATCTGGGAACTGTGCACCCGATGATGATGCGATGTTGTCCAATATAATTGAAGAAGCCTCAATAAATTCAAAAACTGCATCCACAAATATTCATAATGAATATGACGATGATTTGATTTTCTCCGATGAGGATACAGAACTAGAAGTATTATTAGATGCAAAGATTTTAAGTATCGAAGATGCTTCTAATGATAATGCTCTGCGGTATTATGCTGGGTACTTATTACATAAGTTACTTCAAAAGAATGACTGTGAAATTTGTGCCAAACTAGTAAAGCCGACAGAAGAAGTTGATTGCTCCTCAGAGTTTCATATTTTAAATAAAAATTTTGGTTACGTGAACCAAAATTTAATGCTCAAGGCACCATCCGATTATTTTTTTAATCTCATAAAAATTCACTTTGGAGTTTTTAAGAAATATTTTGATAAAAAGCCGCATATATTTAATTTAAAGAAAAAAATCATTCAAGTATATATTTTGTCTACCGAAAAGATAGACCTATATTCTGATTGGTTTTCCCATACTGATGTATGCTACGAGCACAGGAGACATTTGCTAAGTCAGTTTATTTTGATATTAATAAGGAAAAATTGTAAATGGCTGACAAATAAGATAGCTACTTAGTCTTTAAATAGAAATAATAAGAAAGATAGGAAACTTAAAATTCTAAAGAAATAGAATAAATAAAAATATAATTAAGCTAAGTTCCTTTCGGTTAGATTCGATTTTCTTTTATTTTTAAATAGTTGAATATTTATTTTTTTTTAGATTTTCGATTAGGGTAAGTAAGTTCTCTTTTTTTTTTGTTATTGATACTTAAAATGTTTTCATTTTAATTTTAAAAATAATTTTTTTTATTACCAATAACTTGATATAATCAATATTTTAATGTTCTAGCTTAGCTCGAAGCATTTAAATGTATTTAAAAAATAGAACATATTTTTTAAGGTAAGGCAGGGAACAAGTTGCTAAATGAGTAGCTTGGTTGTGTAAATTTTTGGGGAACATGGAAATGATTTAATTGGCAAAATTTTTATATTAAACATTTCAAGTCGACTCGAAGGTTGTATTTTATATGACCCCATTGCACTCGTGTGATGGCCTCCAAGTGGTGTTCCCTGGGTACCGATTTTATACACATGTACATATGTATCTACATAAGAATACCATGAACATACATATGTATACCATATCGGGAGCTAATACGAGCGGCGTCTTTCAATATAATGTATTAAAATTATTATTTAAGTGTATTAATTTTAAATCAAAAGATTTTTAAAAATGTTAAATGAAATAAATTAATATATACCACAAAAACTCTGTTTTATTTTAAATTTAATATATGTATAAAAGATAATTATAATGAAACTAATTAATATCATGCCCTAAAATATATTCTGCTGTGACCTAGTTTTGTAAATAATTGAGATAGGTCGTGGTTAAAATGCGTCTATGATATACACGCATGCACACACTCGTATATTAATGTATGCATGTGTGAATAAAAACAAAACTCCGCGTGAAGAAGTCATGCATAATAACAAATTCATCTCTCGCCCTCTTTCCGCATAGATGTTCTTGAGTAGTCAGACGGAGACACATATAGTCGAGCATGCATGTATGCGTGAATCGGACAATAAGTGTGTGCATATGTATGGGCTCATCTGAGAATTGGCAACATTGCTTTGTCAAATCTCGACCACTTTTTTAATTTTGTATGTAAACTAAAATACCCTGTAGAAGTAAAAAAAATATCAAGATTTATCACCCTTAAAAAATATATAACATTCATAAAACAACATATTTTATTTATTTTATCGTCATTTATTATAAATTTATTTAATTTTTGGTGTTTTTTCATACAAAATATTGATTACAAAAAGGTAGTAAGCGTCAAGGGTATTTCATAGTACGCATGTTTTGTGTTTCGCTTACTGAGCAAGCAACGAGCTCTGGCAGCCGACTGAACTGAAAGTCAAAATAATTTCCCTCTGACATTGCGTCCACGGCAAAAATTTCCCGTGGACCCAATGTCGAGGCATTTGCTTGGACACTTTTGCTTGTATGAAATGAGTTCTCTATAGGTTATTTGCTTAGTGCTTGTACTACGCATTTAATCCGTGTTGGCATTTCTTGTAACAATTTTTGGCAGTGTTCTCGAGAAATCGAGTCTCACATCTCTTGCAGTTTAAGTTTAAGGTCAGAAATGTTCCTTTGAGGCTCATTAGGCTCAGACCATAGTGCTTGCAGGAAACTTTACTGTCCTTTTAAGACAGTCTTTATGTTATATTTCTGCCTTTGTACGGATGACGCGTTTTGTCGTATCACCGACACTAAAATCAAATTTAGCTTCATCGCTAAATATGATGGTGTCCTATTGCATTTGAGTCCAAGACATCCTCTCATGAGCCCATTGCAAACGCTTCTTATTTTCCAATCTTGTGCGACCACTGAGAAGCCACGTTTATTAATGACTGCCGACGATCAGCTTTAACAATTTTGCCCAGTTGCCTTTGATGGCGGGGTGTTATTGCTGATATTCGCCCTCTCTTTGCAAAATTATTTTCAATGCTTCCAGTTTCCTTGATAATTTGTATCACCCCATGCACGGACGACTTCATTGCTTATCTAAGTAATTGTCTTCCCAGATTTATAGAAATCTTTAATCAAATGATGTGATGTGCTTGCAAATAGGCTTACCGCGTGCCATCGTTGCTAAACTTTGACTGATCTGCAGTAATTTTCAAATTTTTTGCATTCTGCATTGTGATATTATTGCAGACTATAAATAGATAGTGATACCGTTACATTGGTTGCTTTTGGTTTGTTCTTCTATTGAGATAACTTAACTTAGCTTAAACAGTGTTCGAATTAATAGTGGTTATTTTTTCTTATCTCTTATCGATTGAATAATTACTTATATTGTTGTGGTTCTTGGAAATACTACAACATTTTTTTTTCATCGTAAGGAGAATGAAATCATGCTGTTCGAATTAATAGTGGTTGGGGCTCGTACTATGCACAAAATCAGTCAAAACAAGCGGCAACTCCAGTAATCTAGTGTCCCACATTAAAAATAAACACTATAATATATATGAAGTGTCAAAAAAAGGTATGTCGAATTTTAAGTGGCGCGTTTTCTATGTAAATCTGGTACAAAAGTTAGCGTCACATATATGTAGACAAAGCGCATTATTTATACATTTAATTAATTATACATTTGTTTTATAATTAATAATTAGCATTCGGACAACACTGAAGATCGTCCAACAATAAAAATATGCGCTGCATTTCAGAGTTGTGACGCTTTTAAGGATAAGTAACTTAAAATGTGAAGTGCGGTTTTATTAACTTTTATTTTATTTTAGAAAATGGATAAAAGGCAACAGAAATAACAGAAGCCATTGTGTTTATGATAATGAAGAATAACATGCCTATCCGGTGTCTCGAGAATGAAGGACTAACACACCTAATGAAAAAATGTCTGCCACAATATAAAATGCCTGCCCGGACCAAGGCAATATTATTACAATTTGTGGTATATTAATATTCCTAATTTTATTTATTTTATTTTTCTGGTAACAACATTATTATAAGAAAAATATACGCAATTAAAGTTGATCGTTGTGAAGGACGTTGCGTTCACCTGCGATGCTGTGACTATAACAAACTCCAGCCGAGCATTCCTTACTATAACAGCGCACTTCATCAATAAAATTTTCTTGAAGAAAAATGTTTAAAAGCAGGTAGAATGGACCAGGTTAGATTATATATATTTTATTTCTCGTTTATCGTTTTCTTCTTTATTGTTTGTCGTGTTTGTCTTGTGTTCTGTCAACTTTGGTCATTTGTCACTGCACAGTGGTTCCACTTGTACTGAGCCGTGGCCATAAATACTTCGCGTTGAGATATCGTTATGAAATTTTCCCCAAAAATCTAAAAAAATTATTTGAACATGTAGTAAAAAAATTGGCTAAATCGGACGACTATATCCTATAGCTCCCGTAGTACGGCTAATATGCCGATGGTGTGCAAAAACACTTCCAATAGAGTTGCAGGGATAAAATTCTATTATTGGCATCTATGATATGTAGGATATTTAAATTAATTTCTGTATAAATTTGTGAAAGTGAAACTCCTCACTCTCTCCCTCTCCCATAACTTATGTGGCTGTTTAAGTTTGACATCATTAAAAAAATCTAATATGTTAGAATTTATTGGCAAGCGACCATACATTATGTCGAAGTTTTCAATGTCACCATAAATCTTAACAAGTTTTGCAGAAATAGGCTCTTCCTTGCTTTCTGACACTGTCTTAACTCCATCCATACCAGCCAATTTCAAACCGCAAACATTACCTTTTGATTTATTTTCTTGTGCATTAAATTTAAAGAATTTGTGCACTTTTTTATTTAACTCCCTTCCCATTTTGCATAAAATGTTTTTATTAACCGTACGCACTCAATTCACAAACGCAATTAAAATATTTCGCAAATTCAACACTTGATACATACTATTTATCGACGTAGTAGTATGCAACTCAAGAATATTTTGTGTATTTTGAGTGATAATATACACAAAATGTTTTTGAGTCGCAAATTAATATGCATCACTCGCTTAACAACGTTTTGGTTCATTTCACTCAAGCAAATACTCGCACTCTAAGTGTAACAAAAGAGAAAAGAAAAAAACGATTGTAGTCCGGGGGGGGGGGGGCAAAGCGAACAGCCGATGAAGCCGTTGCTCGCGAGTTTTTTTCGCAAATACTCAGAAAAGAGCCTTATTTGAAGACGACGCAAAACGCTCAACTGTTATTTGCGAGGTATGCCCATAAGTATAAACAAATGAAAAATCTGTAGTTCTTTCAATCATAGGTATATAAGAAAAAATGTATTTTTTTTAGTAAAAGTAAAATTGAATCGAATTTTAATATGGGTGCAAAAACTTAACAAATATCATCTAACAAATTCAATGTCGAAACTTTTAGAAATATCGTAATTTAAAAATGTTAAAATATTAATAATAAATTTTACTATTTTAATTATTCCTCATTTCCACACCACCTAAGAGGTAGAGGTTTCAGCGCATTTTTTTTTTTATGGTGTCCCCTATAGGTATAGTCCATAGTTACAGATTATGATTGTTGTAATATCTTTTTATACACAACATTCTTGCATTTGTGATCAGGTGCCAAAATTATTAAGTTCTTAGCTAAACCAACTCTTGAACAGGCTACATAAAGCTGTCCATGAGAAAAGCATTCGTCTCTCAGGTCTAGCCCAGCCATTTTTAATGTTTGTCCTTGTGCCTTGTTTATTGTCATGGCAAAACAGACTTTAACAGGAAATTGAATTCTTTTAAATTGAAATGGTATGTTGTTTGGTATAAGAGGTATTCTTGGTATAAAAACGACTTCTCCTTTACCACAGCCCGAAAATATTATGGCTTCAACTAAATTTTTATGCAAAGCTTTAACTTGCAATCTTGTGCCATTGCATAATTTGGGTGGAGATAGGTTTCTCAACAACATTATAGGTGCACCAACCTTTAAAGTTAGGTTATGCTGCGGAAGACCTGGTGGGTTCTGCTTATTCAGAAATTCAATAGGATAATGAACAGCATCTTCCTCTTCAGTGACCTTATCAATAGATTTATATGTCATTTCCTCAGCATGAAACTCATTTAAAAGCAAAGCATTAATAGAAACGGCTCTGTCATTTCTTGGGGTTAAAATTGCTCGTTCACAAAACCAATCTAATGATTTATGGGAAATATTGGTAATATCAGGAAATATTTGTGATGTTAGTTCCTGTATACACTTGACAATAGTCCCTAAATGTGGAGGAATTGTAATTTTATCCTCAATTGTTGGATATGTTCCATTTCCTATATTCAGTAAAGTTTGAGCAAAAACTTTAGCTGTTGTGTGGCCTCTTAGATGTACACGCATATTTTTTGAAAGTTTTAGCGTTTTGATAAGAGGCCACAAAAATGAAGATTTTAAACAGGCATTTATTTCATCGGCACTTGTTCCATTTGGAACTACCGGGAGAGTTTGACGAAAATCTCCTGCCAAAAGAACTGTAATGCCTCCCATTAAAAGATCATTATCGCGTATATCTTTTAAAGTTCTATTTAAGGCTTCATAACCGCCTTTATGTGCCATAGTACACTCATCCCAAACAATGAGCTTGCAGTCCCTAAGTACTATTGCTGTATTTGACTGTTTGGAAATGGAACAGTGTGGATTTTCTAAACGTGTTAAATCTAATGGAAGCTTAAATGCCGAATGGGCTGTTCGACCACCTGTTAGCAGTGTTGCAGCAATTCCAGATGATGCAACAGCTAAAGCAATTTGACGCTTTCCTCTAATTTTTGCCAACAACAAATTGAGCAGAAATGTTTTTCCTGTACCACCAGGTGCATCTAAGAAAAATATTTCCCCATTTGCAGCTTCAATGCTGTCCAAAATTTTTTGATATACTTCATTTTGCTCATCGGTGAGAAATTTTTCGTTATTATTTACAATTGTTTCATTGTTTTCATAACTAATTTCTCTAAGATATTCTTTATTTTGAATAGACTGATCCATTCTCTTTGGCTTGGGTAATCCAAACTCTGATAAGGATTGGATTCCGAGTTGCAATACTATATCTTCAATATAAATAAGACACTTATTATATACAGTATCCATAATTGCCGAATCTATTGGTATATTGTCATCCAATGCAAGCTTAATTTCATACAAAATATCTTCAGAGAGACCATCTTTGTATTTTTCCCATAAATTTAGCGCATCAGACATTTGACAAAATACTAACATTATTGCGAAAAGTTCGCGCAATTTATTTGGCCTTTGACACAGGACCGCTTCTTCTAATGTGCGATCCCAGTGCATGTCATCTTCTAGTAAGCCTAAAGCTTTACAGGCCAACTGAAATGTGTCATATATTACACCATTCACAGTTTTAATATTTAAAAATGATGTTGGCCCACGAACTTCATGGAGTAAAAGTCTTAAATAATAACATTCACTATTTCTAGGGTGTACAGTATATACTCTACCCAAAGTGCTATCTTTTTTTACTCCAGGAAAATTGGGCACATCAATACCTCGCTTTCTTCTTTGAAACTTTTTATTTAGCCATACATAATAAGATGGCACTTCAACATACAGAAGTGTTTTAGCAAAGGTGTCAACTGTGCACAGATGAAAGAAAGCTGTTAATGTTGTGTGAGATGGATTGATTAACTTTTCAGCTAACCGACTTGCATTATTTGGATTAAAGTAGACACGTTGGCCATTTTCCAAATGTACAGTTAAATGAGTAATGGATGGAAATCTGTCATGTATGGGAAATGCAAGAATTCTCCAGACAGCTTCAGCACTGCTAATATAACGACCACTTTCATAAAGCTGAATTTCATTTTTTTGATTTTCAACAGTAAATGAAGCTTGGTCACTTCCCTTATTAACGTACTTGCAAATATACTTTATGGATTTTACTGAAGTACAAAATTCCACATTTATATGTGCTTTAAATGTTCGCATAAGTACAGAATTATAGGGTACAACCCAACGGTTGTCTATTTCATTACCCTTAATTTCAACAGTTAAGCCGCTATCATCAGGTGATCTGCGCCGATATAATGGATATCCATTTACATCTGTAACTGTTTCTTTCAGAAAATTGCGAGGAAATTTTTTCGAACATTTACCCTTACTCATACATGGAGATTGTGGGTTCATTAAACCGCAAGGTCCATGTATCATATTTGCCTTTACAATATTATGTAGCAATGGATCGATTTTAGGATCCGGAATTTCTGCACATATAATACTATCGATTTTATCGGCCTTAATCGAGGTTTCTAACCAAAGAAGTATGTGTACATGTGGAAGGCCACGTTTTTGCCATTCTATCGAGTACATGAAACATTTTGTTTCACCAAAAATAGCACCATTATTAAGCAAAGTCATTAAAACTTTGACTTTCAAATGAAACACTCGGGCTATAATGTCATGCCGATCACTTGACTTTTGATCTTTAAATAATTCATTTGTAATATCTTCCCAATTAGGATTGCACGTAAACGTAATGAAAAGATCAGGACGACCGTAATTTCTGACATATGTCATTGCGTCCTGAGTTTTTTCATGCATATATCGTGCAGATCCAGTGAAAGTAGATGGTAAAATTACCATTTCACCAATCTGGGCAATATTTACATCTTGTTTTCCGATAGCATCCTGCAGGTGTATATAGCTATCCGCTCTTAACTTTGCCTGATTGTGACGAATATAATTTAGTCTTTCTGTTTCAATTTTGGCGTACATATCAACCAAAAATTGACTGAACAACGAACGGCAATAAACCAAATGATTCGTTTCAGTTTGCCGAATCATTATTCTATAACCATAGAAGCTTAGAGCCGATACAGTCTTAGCAAGATTTTTTTTTGTCACTGGATCACATTGAGAAATGTTAGTGCTATAACCATCTTCTCCATAAGAAAATAGTAAAGGGTATTGTAAAGCGTCATAAGATCGGTGTATTTCACTGATACGCTTCAGTGTATTATTATGACTCTCAATAATAATATCTCTCTTTTCAAAATGTTGCCCAACAATTAGCAAAGCAACTTCGGCAACACTTGGAGCATTAAAACGTCCTTTATGAGCACCTACTGGTAGTTTGTTAGCGCTAATAACCAACTTGTAATCTTTGCAATTCTTTGGTACTTTTTGAATTGCAGTTTTAAAATCCTTAATATAAGAATTAGTATTATGCAACATAATTTGTAATTCTTTGACTAACTCTATTTTTGTACCTATTTGGTTTTTACACCTTAAATGTGCTTCTTTCTCATCTTCGCCAACAAAATATATTTGAAGGAATTGAGCTTCTTTTTGAGGACCCGGACAAAGACTACCAACAATATGATAAACCTGTCCATGAACCTTAAATGTTGGCATGTAACCATCTTTAATAATTTTTGTATTTCCAAATGATGTCATTTGAAAACAATTGTTGTACTTTCTAATATTATTGATGAAATGGGCATGGCTTCGATGACCGCCCATTATAAGGCTTTTGAGAGGCTCAGGTAAAGCTTTAAAGGCGGGCAATTGGACTTTTCCGTCTTTACAACATATACCTTTGGGTTCTGCTTTCCATTTTAATGCATTGCAATGTATGCATTTTTTATCCATTTTACCGATTGCTATTACTTTATCGGTTGAATATTCAATTTGTGGGTCATAATTAAAGGCAGAATAAGCTTTAACTTTCCAAGGTCGCAAACGTCTTGTGGATCGAGACGTTGGATTCTTAGAATAATATTTAGCTACAGCAGCTTGATTCACTTCAGGATTGCTGGCCTGATATTTAGCTACTGCAGCTTGGTGCACTTCAGGATTGCTGGCCTGATATTTAGCTACTGCAGCTTGGTGCACTCCTATATTTAGTATCAGCTTGCTGGCTGGCCTGATATTTAGCTACTGCAGCTTGGTGCACTTCAGGATTGCTGGCCTGATATTTAGCTACTGCAGCTTGGTGCACTTCAGGATTGCTGGCCTGATATTTTGCTACTGCAGCTTGGTGCACTTCAGGATTTCTGGCCTGATATTTAGCTGCTGCAGTTCGGTATTTTTCTGGATGCATTATCCGGTATTTGGCTTGTGCATCTTTTAGTTGATTCTTTCTTCTATTAAGAGAAAATCGACTTCGCTTTTTATTCTTTGATGATTTTTGCGCTTGAGATGCATTCTCAGACGCTTCATTTTCCATCGTTTCAAATGGAATATAAACATCATAATGACCGTTGGAAAGATTACCAGAGAAGCGCAGTCTCTTTAATGGATTTCCTTCGGTTCCAAATTTTGCTAATAGTTTTCCATGTTGGAAAACTTCAATACAAATTTGGTATATTTCGGCAGCTGCGCGCAATTCAGCAGCCGCACCGTATGTAGTCGACTGTAACATTTCAATCTCATACTCAATTGGATTATTAAATAAATTTCCGTTAAAATTTGAGGTATATAATTGAAAATTATGCCAGTTAGCAACAACATGCCTAACTATTTCCTGACGTATGACATCAAAAAATTCTTGGGTGTCATTTAAAACATAAGAAAGTGCTCTAAAGAGGCAAGCCCCGTCTCCAATTATAGGAATGACAGAGTAAAGCTTAATTTCGCCATCTATGTTTAATGCATCTGAGCCCATGATTACTATTACTATTTGTCTATATTTCATTCGAAATTTTCAATTGTGATATACACGCTAAAATTACCCGCAACAGTAAAAAAAAAACAAAAACACTACTTGGCACAATTCTTAGAAATTAATTCTTAATACGTTGTTTAATCTATCTATATATGATAGACAAAATAACACGGCTGCAAACAAAAATAAAACAAAA
The DNA here is from genome assembly GCA_018901795.1 of Drosophila sp. st01m. Classification (NCBI taxonomy): domain Eukaryota; kingdom Metazoa; phylum Arthropoda; class Insecta; order Diptera; family Drosophilidae; genus Drosophila; species Drosophila sp. st01m. The sequence continues at coordinate 24,769,295 of JAEIFG010001637.1, read as the reverse complement.
CAAAAGAATAGAAATAGCAATTAAATACAAATTATTTGTCTATATATTCCAAATTGCAATTGAGTCTTGTGGTATGCACGTTAAAATTACTTGCAACAGTAAAAAAAAACAACAACACCACTTGGCACAATTCTTGGAAAATAATTCTTGATTAATTGTTTTATTCTATCTATATATGATAGACAAAATAACACGGCTGTAAACAAAAATAAAACAATATAAAACAAAAGAAAATGCAATGAAATACAAATTATTTAAGCAGTAAATATTGGAAAAATTTGAGAGCTCACTTGATGAATCACAGTGCGCGCGTTTATTTCTTTAACGGTAAAAGCAAAACATAAACAATGCCACTCAAGCCAGGTGGCAACGTTTCAATGCTCTTTCTCACAGTAATCGATAAAACGATCAAAAGTTGTTTTCGTTTATTTTATTAATTTTAAATTGGAAAAACAATAATATAGCTTACACTAAATTTTACAAAAATATTTTGTTTCATTTTGCATTTATCGCCATTCTTCAACATAATGGCGCATATAGAAACATAAACAATGCCACTCAAGCCAGGTGGCAACGTTTCAATGCTCTTTCTCAACGTAATCGATAAAACGATCCAAAAGTTGTTTTCGTTTATTTTTTTTTTTTTTAAAAAGGAAAAAAAAAATAATAAATATATTTTTTTTTTTTTTTTTTTTTTTTTTTTTTTTTTTATTTTTTTGTTTGTTTTTTTTTTTGTTTGAGAAAAAATTTTTTTTTATATTTTTTTTTTTTGGCCCCGGTTTTTTTTTTTTTTTTTCAATCGAAAGCAAAGCATTTTTTATCTCCTTTCCACCGTGAATTAAAATTTTTTGGATTTTTTTTGGAAAAAAAATAATAGGGTTTTTTTTTATAAGTTTTTTAGTGGTTTCCAACCCATAGCTTTCGAAATTTTGAACATTAATTGAATGTGCACTGTTGAGATCCAGGGATGAAGAGAATCTAAAACGTTTCGCCTCCTGCAGACGCTCTTCAATATTTGGCACTGGAAAATTTTCCATCTTAATTAGCTTATTTTAGGCGGCGGTAATCGACACACATTCGATCGCTACCATTTGGTTTCTTGATGAGTACCACTGGGCTGGCGTACTCTGATGTGGATGTAGTTATGACATCCTGCTCCAACAGATCGTTTACCATTCTGCATATTATTTCCTTTATTGGTTCAGACACTCGGTACGGTGCTTGGGATACTGCCTGACCGCTTTCGACGATGATACTCACTTGAACAATGCTCGAAGAGAAAACTTCGGAGAATCTCTCTAACAAGTTGCACATCTGATCTCGTTGCTTCTCAATTTTGAAATTTACAAGTAGTTTTTCAATTATACTGTTGCTTACAAGATCTATCGGCTGATGAATCGCTCGCTTAACATCGGTTTCTTCTTGGTCATAGTTGAGCACAAGTTGAGCGCTAATAATGGCATCTTGTCCCAACAGAAAGTCCTCATGCAATAGATGATCATCTGCAATATATATTTCAGCTGTAATGATTTTCCCGTCGATGTCCAAATCTACAATCATTGCTTCGGTGAGAATGCATGAACCCCCGCAAATGCCCCTACTTTTCATAGAGCACTTGCGACGTTCGGCGTCGATTTTCCTGGCAACTGAGTTGCGCACGATACTAGCCTGGCTACCAGTATCAATGAAAGCGCTATAATTGTGTGATCCCACGCAGACTCTCCTAGTAAATAGCTTGTCTTGATTTGTGGCTCCTAATCGGTTCAAATTTGCTGCTTGGTAAAAACTTGTTGCTTTTGGTACAACGCGTCCTTTTCTTTTCTTTTGTGCACGAATTGGCAAAGTGACCAAACTCTCCACAGTTGTAGCAGTTCATTGCCTCCTTTGATTTTTGTGGCTTGATATCTTTGTCCTGCGTTTGCTCGAAATTGCTGCCTTTTATAAGAACATCTTTCTTAAGTTCATTCGATCGACCTCTGTTTATAAAATAAGATTCGGCTGCCTCCCGAAGTTGCTTCATTGTACCGAAGTGAATAGCCGCAATGCTGTTTTGCAATTCACGGTGATGAAGACCTGCTCGTACGTATCGGATAACTGCTGCTTCGCTGAGCCAATATCGAACGCCAAGGGCAGACATACGAAAACAGTATTCCTTTACTGTCTCTTTGGATCTTCTTGTTGCATTTGCCATACTGAAGTGTACCTCCGCTTCATCAGGGTTTGTCCCAAATTCGTCTCGAAGAGCATTCGCAAAGCCACATCTTGGCTGGAACCTTAAGCCGTGAGTAAATAGCGAGCATTAAAAATTTTTCATCCCACAAGTAAGCATCCACCTTGTTGACGCGATCGACGAACTGATCTACTGAGATAGCGTTATCACCGCTGGGATCGAACTCTGGCAAAGTATTTGCGATTTTCTTGACCGATGCTTGCCTCATGTTGTTGTTGGTAGCCAATCCAACACAACTTCTCTCGGACCCTTAACTCGTCCACCTTAAGCTCCGCGATCATTGGCATTTTTCTTTAAACTTTAATTTCCTTTGTTGCTTCTAGAACGTTCGCACACACAACTCCTATTCTATGAGTGCGAGCGAGACAACGTAGAATATCAGCTTTTCCGTTATTTGCAATTTGCTGTCACCTAGACCTTTTGGAACATACCGCACTTCGTGCTGGAGCAGACCCAGATGCAACACCGGCACTAAGATTTCCGCCCGACTCGTCCCGAGATTGGCGTAAATAATTGTCTGCATGGGGCTGCTCCTGGTTATCATGCGTTTGCTCATTTCTAAATACACGCCCACTCGTCCCTACTGACCATCGTACCTCCACTGGCGGATATCCTTGGCATGGAACACCCCAACTGGACGACCCTGCCCATCTTCCAACTCATACATGTTCGAGCCTATGAACCTCACCACCCTGGCCTTCAAATACTTTCGCGCAAACTTCGCATTATAGGCTTTGCTGAGTGTGAAGTTGCGTCTGAATACCTCCTGCCCTGGAGTCAAGCGTAGACCGCGAGCACGCTCATTGTAGCTCCGCTCATATGCCGCATGGAGTTGCTTCTGTATCTTCTCTTGGATCAGTCTCTGCCTGTCTGCGCGACCTAATGTGGCGAACTCGTGCTCGCAGAGCGATTTCAGCTTGCGGCCCAAAGCGTACTGAGTGCCGTTCAGCATCAAATGTTGGCCTAATAATGCGAAGAACGGTGCCACTCCAGTAGCCGAATGCACACTGTTCCGCAACGCCACCTCGATCTCCGGAAGATACATATCCCACTCTCTATGATCTGACTCTAGATACACTGTGATCGCAGCCAACACCGACCGGCTTACGCGTTCTGCTGCATTGCTCTGTGGCGATTATACTGCGGTTCTCATGTGGGTGATTCCAAAAGCTCGCACCATCTCCTCGAAGGACTTGCCCGTGAACTGCCGACCATTGTCGGAGTGGATCTCTTCCGGCACTCCGAACTTATGGAACACCTCCTGCACTAAAAACTCCACTACGCAGCTTGCAGTCGCGTCTCGCATGGCCTTCAAGAAGGTGAACTTGGTGAAATGGTCTACCACTATGAAGATCCATGCGTGCCCTCTCTTGGATTTGGGATATTTTCCCAAGAAGTCGATGTAGAGCTTTTGAATCGACCTCTCTGTGACAACTTCCGTGCCTATCCCTACTTGCGTTCTACAATTAACTGCTTTCGTCTCCTTGCAACGAGCACAGTCGCGAACAAAATCAGCAACTTGAACTGCCATCTTTGCCCAGAAATACTGCCACCGAAGCTTGTGCAGCGTATGTATGTTCCTCGTGCGCTCTCCTCACCAACTCATGAGTGAGCGACGCAGGCACCCACAACTTCCAAGTTGATCCCTCGAGCTCTTCTAGCTTGTTGAAGACTCCACGCTTGAAGATCGCACCGCCCTCAACTCTCATATCTGGCAACTGTTCCCTGTTTTCTTGAGCCTCGCGCACTTGTTCTTTGTACTCATCCGATTGGAACTCATTTGTCTTGAACCCTAACGCTTCGGACGGATCAAACTCGATTTTGTTCGCGTCCGCGACTTCGGCACCCAGACTTCGCGAGAGCGTATCGGCCACAACATTGTCGGCACCTTTGCGATGTTCGATCGTGAATTCCAGAGTCTGTAGCTGTAGCGACCATCGAGCTAATCTGCCACTCAGATCTTTCAGCGACATGAGCCACTTTTGACTGGCGTGATCCGTGATCACCGTGAAGGGCATCAGCTCGATGTATGGCCGGAATTTCTGTATCGCCATGATCGCCGCGAGACACTCCTTTTCCGTGACAGAATAGTTCAGCTGGTGTTTATTTAGCTTCGCCAAGAAGTACGCGATGGGTCGCTCATGCTCTGATTCATCCAATTGGAAGAGAACCGCTCACACGCCCGCATGTGAAGCGTCACATTGCACATAAAACCGCTTCTTGAAATCCGCGTGCACTAGGACCGGCGCAGTAGTCATCGCCTTCTTCAGTGCCTGGACTGACTTGATCGCTTTTTCGATCAAAACAAATTTCTGGCTGCCTCTGGACTTCAATGCATCCGTGAGTGGAACCGCTAATGACGCGAAGTTCCGGATGAACCTCCTATACCACCCAGTGGTGCCAAGAAAAGCCCGAACTTCGCGCACTGATCGAGGCACAGGAATATCCTCTATGGCTGTTACCCTAGCGGGATCGGTGCGTAGTGTACCACCGCCTATGATGAACCCCAGCGTCTTAAAGCAGAACTGAGACTTTTTCATTCCGATTGTCAAATTTGCTGCTTTCAGGCACTCAGCGACTCGATTTAAGTATCCTATGTGTGTCTCAAAGTCTGGAGCTATGATCAACAAATCGTCAAGATAAACGAACACGTTTGATCGTAACTCGGTCGGAATAACCTTGTCCATTAGGCGACATAGACGCTGTGCTGCATTGCACAACCCGAAAGGCATCATGACAAACTGGTAAAGCGGTCGTCCAGGCACTGTAAAAGCCGTACAGGCCTTGCTCTCCTCATCCAGCTCGATCTGCCAGAAGGCAAATTTTAGATCGACGCTGGAGATGTAGTACGTCTGATCCACGCGGGACAATATCCCTTCAAAGCAAGGCAATGGATAGGCGTCCTTGATCGTCAAGGTATTGAGCTTTCGGGCATCGAGACAGAACCGATTCTTATCCGGCCTTCGCACCACACCGACACCCGCGTTCCAAAAGACTCACTGTCGCCCCGGAGTCCAGCAAGCCCCTAAGCTGTCTGCCTCCTAACGCAAACTCGGCAAATATGCGAGGGTCCTTGGCTTCGCTCCTAGCCACTGCCGCGACAATATTTCGTCTGATTTGACGCCTCTGCTTGAATCGGTCTCGCGCCTTCTTGATCTTCCGCGTCACCAGTCGCATCCCATCTACCAACCGATCGTCGAATATTCGGTTCCGAGCCTCTAGGTACGCTCTCATGCGCTCTTCATATGGCAAGTGCCGGATACATTTAGACTTATTTCCTACCTTACCCCAACATCTTCGCGAGATCCCCCTACCGGCGTGATTCTCTCGCTTCCATCGCGCCTCTCCATCCGTTTCCCGCGCACTCCGGACATTGCGGACAAAAGGTATCGGGTCTGCCACACCGATAGCAGAAGACCTTTCGCTCCTTCGCCATGCAGTTACGGAACTCGTGGTCTGGCTGCTCGCAGTTCCAGCATCTTTTCCGTCGCTGTTCTCGCTGCACCATTCGAGCCTTTTGAACCTCGGGCTCCGGTCCCGTTGGCACTTCAATCGACGAGTCGATTTCGTTAACGGACATGCCACCCCTTGGTCCACCGAACTTTGCATTGGTCTCGCTTCGAATGCTGCCTTTGAACGACGCCTGCCACACATCTTCTCTAACTCGTTACATTCATCCCTTAGTTGGTCTGCGGAATATACTTCTAAAGAGTATATGTAGCGAGCTAGATCGTCCCGTAAGCCCTTCTTGATAATTTTTATCAGGTCGTGCATTTTATCATGCTCGGTCTGGGTGCCCCTAAAGCTTGCCGTTAAAGCTCGCTTCAGTTGCTCCCAATTTTCGAGCTGGTGCTGGCGAACATGCATCCAATACCACTCCCGAGCCCTGCCCTTCAATAGGAGGTGAAACAGCGGAGCACTTCGCCCCAAGAACATTGGGATTGGTGCTGCAGGAACTCGACTCGGAAGATGAAGTCTTCCACCGACGACTTGCTACAGTCGCCATCAAACGACACGTCCCAAGACGGTCTTGCCTGATATCTGTCCTGTTGCTGCTGCCTACCCGAGTCCTCACTCCCAAAGTCATTCATCCTTCTGTTCTCGATGCGAACACCGGATGGCGCCAGAGACTCGCGCTCGGATCCCTCGGAATTTGATTGCCTGAATACGCACTCGGAGCGAGCACACGTGCTGGTTTCAACACGGAATTCAGCGGTGGCTCGATACGCCTATCCGTTCCCGAAGTATGTTTTGGGACTGCGCCTTGTTGTTGGCCTAATGTCCGCCCTACATCTTCATCAAAAGCAAGCAACTGTTCTTTGGTCGCCTCCGCGTCGAAGAAGACATCATTAATGGCCTTCATGACCTCCATGAAGCCCATCCTCATCTCCTCGCGGATTGCTTGGCTGATTCCGACAGCTTGCGCCTTCATGTATGACATGTGCGCTTGCGCCAACATGACGTTTACAGCAGAGGCGTCTTCCGATGATACCGTCGGCTTTGGAAGCTCCGTCGCGGGTTTCGCAGTCTCCTCCGGCGGTGGCGTTCTGGTCACAGCACCATAACCTACTTGCGGCTGCCCGCTTGCCCAAGAGTCATCCGGATCTCTCGCACTCTGCCGGGTATTATACCCGTGTCCCTCTTGACCGCCTTCAGCCATTTTTTTTCTTTTTCTAAACCGATCCCGGGACTATCGGCCTCCTATAGCAACACCAACAGTCTTCGAGACGCACTCAGCAATGGGTAAATCAGTGAATAAATAATAAGTATAACTAATAGATACGAGACGTACGATTATATAACCTTCAACAAACCAATAAATATTAGATAACACATAAACATTCAAATAAATAAATAAATAATAAATAAATAAATACTTCAATATCCAAAATTAGCGCGGTAATAATATATTTTTTTCCAAACTTCCGAATCTCAAATCACCAACAATTGAGGAGGCGATAGCATATGGCCGGAGACAGTCGACAACACACTACGCTTACTTCAGAAGTACGATAGGTGTCCGATACAAAAAAAACAAATGACAAACAAACATGGGAGTATTGTCAACTGCACAGATCATCAATCAAGTTGATGATCGGCAGTTAAGAATACTTCGTTTCTTGAAATAACTGACTTTTTAAATTTGATTTTCTTTCGGTGCCGCTCGTCCGCGATGGGATAGAAGTCCATGATGCAGCGCGTGTGAGTATCTTACTCTTCACGGGTCACCATGGGCCTCTATACTCCATCTAGCTGCCCTCCCGATATCCACGATGACCCGTGACGAGGAGGATCCTCGCACGCGCTGCTGGCAGCTGGACAAACGACACTCGAAAACCAAAAAAAAAAACGGAAGCTACTTTATAACAATTACTATGACATTGACAAGGACAAACATGATTACTATATAGGTCGGTCGTTCCACGTGCGATTGAAGGTGAGCGTTAACGCTCCCTACAAGGCTTCGCTTCGGACCGGCCTATACAGCAAAACATGCATTCGCGAGAACGTCATCTTATACTTTATTTTTTTTTTATGGGCAGTTTGCTACGACATCGGCAGAACCGATGTCGAGCTCCATTTCCATTGGGCGCCATATTGTTACGACTCGGCTTTCCTCTGGGGCAACGCCGGCTAGCTCATCACCCCCGGGTTGGGTTGTTAACCGATGCCCGCCGATCACAATCATAGAATCCGAACTCTCAACGATGAAAAAAAAACCACAACACAACGTATACTACAAATATCGGACACACATATCGGCGGCTTCGGTCTTCTACCGCAGCGTGCCCGCCCTTCCTGTGGCGGCAACATTCGAATTAAAAAAAAACTCGTTGCGCCACCCATAATTGTTTCCGACGACTATCCTACTCCATGGCTATGCGATCCCCCTCCCTCAGCAAATATTTACGCGCACATCATTTCTACCTTAACCTAATATCCATTAACATTTGACATACTACACGCATATACACATATACCCTACACACTACAAATTGGTTTGCTTATGCCCTATTTAATAAATATTTATTTGCTTACTCCTATGTCTACAAAAACTTATTCACACATATACATACATATTTCATATGCATATCTATATAGGCAATGGCGGCTGATCTCATGAAGAAGCTTACAGCAACGTGCGACGCTATCATGCCAAGGAGAACTAAGACACAGCGCAAGCCACCGGTATACTGGTGGAGCACCACCTTAAATCAACTACGGTCTGAATGCCTTAGGGCAAGGAGAAAGGCGCAACGAGCCAGAGGGAGCAGCCATCATACGGAACTCATGGAGGAGTTCAGAAGCAAACGCTCACAGTTCAAGCACGGCATATCGGAGGCCAACTCGCGTGCCTATAGTGAACTGCTAGATAGCGTAGACACAGATACCTGGGGTATGGCATATAAGCTCGTATCCAATAAACTAAGGAAGAGAGAGGCAACGCCATCTGACCCTGATGTCCTGACGAGCATTGTAGCGGAATTATTTCCAACGCAGACCACTTCATGGCGGCCAGCAGCAGTAGCCCCTCCCCCTGATTTCCCGCGCGTCACGGAAATGGAAGTTGTCGAGGCAGCCAAGCGAATCAAGCCCAATAAAGCTCCTGGCATAGACGGAATTCCTGGTGCAGTGGTCAAGGCTGTGGCGCTGGCTAGACCTGGCATCTTCAGGGACACGTTCCAGCAGTGTCTCACGGACGGGGTCTTTCCAATGAGGTGGAAAAACATGAAGTTGGTGCTGATACCGAAGGGCAAAGGACCAGCACACGCCGCAAACAGCTATCGTCCATTATGCCTGCTGGATATTGTGGGTAAATTACTGGAGCGAATTCTATACTCCCGTATAGAGGCAATCACCGAGAGTATCAACGGCTTACGTAATCAGCAGTATGGCTTCCGGAAAGGAAAAAGCACCCTGGACGGACTCATAGCAGTGAGGAACATTGCCAAAAATGCCCTCGATGGTGATAGATGGTTGGGAGGATCGAAGGAGTACTGTGAGTGGCAGAGCAGATGGCAAATGTCGCAACGGGGGGAGGTGGTCCCACCAGCTCATCCCCGAGCTAGCAGAGTGGAGAAAATGTAAACACAAAAGCTTGGACTACCACCTAACCCAGTTCGTCACGGACCATGGCTGCTTCCGGTCCTATCTACACCGGTTCCGCCACGTAGAATCAGCCCAATGCCTCTACTGTCCCGATGCGGTGGAATCAGCAGAGCATGTGCTTATGAGCTGCTCTAGGTTTACGGAAGAGAGAGAGCAGTTAAGAACGCTGACTGGAGATCCACTCAACACAAGTGGCCTGCTCGCGGCTATGCAGGCAAACAGCGATGCATGGGAGCGGGGTCACAGGATCATCACTAGCATGATGAAACGAGTCTGACGAGATGGCCAACAGAGCTGGAGGCTAAAGCAGCAGTTCCCGTGTGGTGGAGGGTGAAGAATATCACCTCAGCGTTCCCGGTTTGTCGTAAAAGGCGACTAAAGGGTGGAAGGACTGGCCTCGTGGCCAACATCTAAGGAAGGGAGTGCGAGTGGCCTCACATCCTGCTCATCGAAGTCATACCTTGACTGGCAGTCCCGGTGAGCGAGTAAAGGACAGCAGAGCGTACGGAGGTTTTCCTTATTTCTTGTTTAGATTTAATAATGTGCAATAATTTTTTAAGACCAAATAAGAAATAAAAATAAACCTTCCTATTTGAAAAAAAAATATAGGCACCTATGTGCATACACATGCGTCCCGCATACAGCCAACGCCAAAACTCGAATTGTTTGCACATACATATATATCTTATAAGATATATGCATATCTATATATATAAAATGCTTTGTCCTCACTGACTCACTGACTGATATATCACAGCCATGGCCAAACCACAAGTCCTAGAGACTTGAAGTTTTTTTTAAAAAAATCAGAAAAAAAAATCCCAGATTCGTATGGGTATTTAAGTTTTCGAATTCCACCTGCAACCTATTTTAAAAAATAAAAAACATTATTTAAAAGGCATTAAATACAAGCTCGCTAAGCAAGCATTGAAAACGTTCAGTGCGTGTGCACGCATACACAATATTAGCGTGAGCATCTGAAAGAGAGCCAAGAGCAAGAGAGCCGTGGCATTTGTTTTTGTGTTTCGCGAGCAAGATCGCGAATGTTGTTGTTGTTTTGTTCCTGTGAACGAAGCGTGCTTTGTCATCAGTGTTGCCAATTTAGCTTTTATTCCATCAGATCTGAAGTCCAAAAGCGGGGGAAAATTTTAAAACAGCGGAAGGCTTTTATTTTTGTCCAATCTGGCGGCTTCTTCCTGAAAAATGTTGACAACACTGTTCGTCATACATACGAAATAAAGGGCTGCTTGAATTAACTCGATTTTACATATGAGACATTCGTGTTGATACTGAATTGAATAAGTTGGCAGCGCGCACATTAGTGCGATAATTGGAAATATGCATTTTATCGCTTTGGTATTGTGGAAATATCGAAATAATTTAAATAATAATATTTATATTATCCTTTTAATATAAATATTTCTGAAACTTTAAGTGTGTGTGTGCGTCCGAGCAAAGCAACGACGCAAAAGCGGGACCTCTAGTATTAAATAAAATAATAAATAATAATCAGCCGCAAATAAAATCGAAAATGAAAATGAAATATGTATATTAAAAATTTGGTGTTTTAAAGGTGTAGACACAGGTAGACAAACACAAGAAAATACACCAAACTCCAATTGCTTATATTTATTAATATATTTTAATTAATTATCTTGCATTAGCTTATTCTTGTAGCCAATCACTATCACTTATCATTGAGATAGGTCGTGGATAAAATGCGTCTAAGATATACACCCATGCACACACTCGCATATTATTGTATGCATGTGTGAATTAAAACAAAACTCAACACTCAACGTCGAGAAGCCATGCATAATGGCAATATTCATCTCTCGCCCTCTTTCCACATACATGTTCTTGAGTAGTCAGACGGAGACACATATAGTCAAGCATGCATGTATGCGTGAATCTTACAATAAGTGTGTTTATATGTATGGGCTCATCTGAGAATTGGCAACATTGCTTTGTCAATTCGATGCCACTTTTAAAATTTTGTATGTAAACTAAAATACCCTGTAGAAGTAAAAAAAATATCAAGATTTTTCAGCCTTAAAAAATATGTAACATTCATAAAACAACATATTTAATTTATTTTATCGTCATTTATTATAAATTTATTTCATTTTTGATGTTTTTTCATACAAAATATTGATTATAAAAAGGTAGTAAGCGTCAAGGGTATTTCATAGTGTGCATGCTTTGTGTTTTGCTTACTGAGCAAGCAACGAGCTCTGGCAGCCGACTGAACTGAAAGTCAAAATAATTTCCCTCTGACATAGCGTCCACGGCAAAAATTTCCCGTGGACTCAATGTCGATGCATTTGCTTGTCCACTTTTGCTTGTATGAAATAAGTTCTCTATAGGTTATTTGCTTAGTGATTGAACAAATACAAACTTTGATCATTCCATCGAATACTGTGAGAAAGAGCACTATAGCGTTGAAGCGTTGTAGGTCTACGTCGAAGCGAAGTCGGGACGCAAAAGCGTGGCCTCTAGTGAAATATAAATTTCACAACCTTTCTATACGAATTTCACAAAAGGCCTTATCTCACGATAAATCTATACGACTCACGGTTTGCACAAAGCTCAGTGAATTAGTCACAACACAGAAATTTATACATTTCCGTTCATCACTTACTCATTGAATGTTTAGATTTCATTTGAATTGAGTTAAATATTCATTGGTTCTCAAAATGGTTTGCGAATTAGATTATTCAAAAGAGCGTCGCTGGGAAGGCGACTATTTAAAGGTATTATTGAAAAAGGTTGCATAATCATATCAATTCTGACAGCTACCTTAGGAAAAGTGCATTGAGATTGGTGTAGAAGAGGAATATAACTTGTACCAGATGCGGCTCCGCCTCTACTACCTAGGAGTTTTTCTGTTACTCCATTGGCTAGTAGCCGTGGTGCACAGCGGCTTCTTGCTGGCAACATGCGAGGTAAGTTATTCTTCATATGATTTTACGTTTTAAAGGATTGGGCAAAATTCATATCTGGGATTACACAGTATCTAGATTTGATTTACGTGGATGTTTTATGTTATGTGATAGCATGTCTGTTTATTACTGCACTGATGTCCATAAACCTTAAGAAGGAGCTGGTAAAAAGGCACATTTGGATAATGTATGTGACCTCAGTGATTGCAGTATTAATTCTGGTCGCGGTGGGTGCGTATCAAAGATATATATTTATCGCACCATTCGATACTATTTTAATCTTCTCAAAGATCTGTTAACCAATGTATACCACTTTCATGAACATGATTGGATTACTGGCTCATTCTACGACACATATGTTATTCTGACGATCTTTATGTTTCTCCCAATACCCAATATTTTGGCGCCTCTTGCGCTCGGAATTTTCGTATCAACTATTTACATTCTGTACTATTTTTACTACGTTGCATCTAAATACCGATTTGAGATATCCAATGTGGCTGAACTCAATCAAATGATTGCAGATATCTCCCATCACATTTGCCTAAATTTGATGGGTGTTTTTTTTCGGGTGATGCGCGAGATTCTTGTACGTTCTTCGTTTCTTGATCGACATCAGTTTGTGATGGAGGACATCTGGCTGAGAAATGCTCGAGCACAAGAGAAGATATTTCTTCACAGCATTCTGCCACAGCAAATATCACAGCCTATCCAAGATGAAATTCGCAATCGCATTGCACTCGGCGAGAAGCATCGCAACGTTCAGATTGCCAGCATTGGGGAGCGAATTATGTCCGTTCAAAATCATCCCGATGTTACCATTCTATATGCTGATATCGTAAACTACACACATCTTACCACAACATTATCGATCAAGACCCTTGTTACTCTTTTACATAATCTATATGCTCGATTCGATAAGGCCGCCTCTCACTTCACCGTGCAGCGCATTAAGTTCTTAGGTGATTGCTACTATTGTGTGGCGGGTCTGACAAGCCCAGATCCGGACCACGCTAAATGCTGTGTCGAGATGGGACTCTGTATGATCCAACAAATTCGTGAAGTAAGGTTTGTAGATGCATTAATTCGATAGATCTACATTCTAGTTATCCATTTATAATGATATAATTCTTAGAGACTCTCAAAATGTTGATATTAATATCCGGGTCGGTGTCCATTCGGGAGGATTGTTTGCCGGAGTCCTTGGAGCGAATAAATTGCAATATGACATTTGGGGTGGGACATTATACCGATCAATACAGACTACATATATCATACAGATTAACTTATTCAAAATAGGTACGGATGTGGTGATTGCCAATCGTCTGGAGGCAACCGGGGTGCCTGGTCATATTCATATCAGCGAACGGACCCTACAATTGATGTTGGATTACACATATACAATACTTCCCGGCACTGATTCAGCAATTAATGATCCTTATCTCATAAGACACGGTATACTCACATATCTCATTCCTCCATCGGAAGCTGTTGACCAAATTAGCTTCAATTATAGTAGCGATGATTTAGAGTCTATGTCTATATCTAGATCTTTGAGTGTAAGATCAGTTAGCCTAAGATCTGAGCTAAACGAAAGTAGAATATCGCAAGAGCTGCGCAATGAGTTCCAAAAGATGCCGGTCGGTCCTTTAAGGTACGGGGTAACAAATAATAACCTAATATTTGATTTGGCGTGACTACGAGATACCCAGCGTCGTCGCCTCGTATACCCTAAATAAATTTTTTTGCCCTTTCCGATCAATGAAAATTTTAGTGCAGTTTGGAACTAGGTTACATATAATATATATATATTAGATAACTCTGCTCCGTGTCCGCTATACTGAAAATTTCTAGATGATATCCATTTACTTAAGTTACAAATTCTCACGTTTGATACATCCGACCTAATAGAATTGATGTACAATTTTTATACGTCGTTTTGAAATTGTAATTGTAAGAGAATTTTTCTTAATCTGATAAAATACGGCAATCTGCCGTGACAAAATCAGACGGCTCCCAAAGGCGATTAGTTATTTCTAAAAGAACACTGAAAAATCTGCTTAGTTATAGTTTTTACTAACAAATTTGCATGATAAGAGGGATTGAGGGATTGGAGGCAAAAAATTTTAAGATTGAATTACATTTTTCAATATTCGCAATTTTTTGGGTTTGATAAAATCTTTTCAGATTGTAAGCTTTTAACTGATTACACTAGGCAACAAATTTTAACTTTTTGCCTTTAATATTAACCAAACTCTTTTATCAATGATGAGATTTTTTAAAAATTTGCTCTTTTATAATGCTTTTTTCAATAGTGCACCGACATTTACCAGAGGATGCAAAATCCAATAATATATATATAATTTGTTTATAAACTGTCTAAGATCTAAACCAGTTGCTTAAGAGACATAGGTTTTCGATTTTAAATATAGTTTTTTTTTAATTCTAGAAAAAGGCTAAAAAGTTGTTTTACGTTTTGTAATATACTTTATATTTTCTTTCTAGGAAGCGTCGAATGTACTACAGTTGCATTATATTTTCTAAGCTATATTAATTAGGCGTCGAGAAAGATATGATTTAAATCTATGAAGAGAGGGCATTATAACAATTTTTATATCTAGCGATGTTTTTGCCGATTTCTTGTGTATAAGTTAACCAGTCTCATTAAATATATATTTGTTATTTTACACATTTTGACTATATTTGGTACAAAACGAATAACTATATCATAAAGCTGACATATAACTGTCGTTAGTATTAAATGTGCTGTTATTTCTTAAGATATATCAACCAATCTCATAGTTTATGTATCTGTTAATATGTAATTTACCCTGACCAAGCTTAGTTCAAATCAATTAATTATTTCGAAAATCTACCTTTAGTATGAGAAACTTTATTATTTTTTAAGATATTTCAAACATACTCACATATTCTACACGGTCTCTTACATTTTCATTAATATTGTTTAAAATCGGTTCACTATATCATATAGCTATCATAATACCGATCGGCTAAAAATCTAGGGTTTTATGGAAAGTTTTTTTTAAGATATTTCAATTAGACTCATAAACTGTGTATATTGAAGTTTTTTTATACCCACACAAAATTTGGCTGAAATCGGATGATTATATTATATAGCTGCCATAGGAACAATCGGTCGGAAGACAGCATAAAATATGCGAAACTTTTTTTAAGCTCTCTACGAATCTCTTAAAATATAGATTCTGTGTCGACTCAAACAATATGACCACATTTGTTCTGAATCGGACCACTATAACATAAAGTTGATATGAGTCAAATCGGTCGAAAATCAACCCTTTCATGAAATCGGGCTTGTTTTTCTATATGCTAATAACTCAACCGTCTCTGCATAGATTTTAATTAACATTTTTTCGAGTTTTCCTCGAATATTTAATTTAAAAGCTCTTTAAAAAAGCTTCACCAAAAAACAATATTTTTGACTATTGATTAACTAGATTGCCCACTCCCACGAAATTCCTGCAGCTTAGAGACAAGAGTGAAACATTTTTTTAACTGGGACGACCACAAAGAAGCTAAAAAGAACAATAACGAAAACCAAGCGTCGTTAAGATTTTTCTTTTTGGACTTCAAAGATCCTCGTCTAGAACATAATTATTCCCGACAACCTGATTACATGCTAAAGTACAGCATACTTCTGGCCTGGTGCATGTCCCTCAGCCTAATTACTGTCGAATTGGTCTTTCGCCAAGAAGCGCACGAAACTGGCTATTACATAGGATCTGCTGTTATACTAAGCCTAAGCATTCTTCTTATTGTAACCTGGTATAAGAAGATCTGCTATTGGCGACACCCCGAAGAAGGTCATAAGTTTAACGTCATAAGCTGTCTTCTATTTCGAACTGCGGAGAAAATTCAACGAAGTCTCATAAAACGTGTGTGCATCTACATGTTTACTATAATAGTATACTTCCTAATTATATTTATCATGCTGGTGGGTATCTGCTTAAGCAATTATTAAGGAAGCCTAATTTTAACTAAAAAAATTTATTTAACTAGATGGAATGTGACTTACAAGAGTTCGAAGTCATGCACATTGAAAGCAAACTCTATCTGTATGATATGGATTCCAATATATGTTTTCAACCTTGGGTTCTCACCAATATGTTGTGTTTGATTATAGGCATGAGCTTGATATTCACACGAATTCCATTTACGATGAAAGTGGTGGTTACTATATTTGAGGTTATCGTTTATATGGTCCTCGTGTTTTTTCAGTACGAATATATTGTTCATCATAGTCTAACAACCAACCCGTACTTTTTAGCTGAATATGCACACGGAATACTAATTTTAATAAGTTTTTTAAGCCTTTATCTTATGGAGCGACAGACTGAGTTCAATAACAAAATCAACTTTAAGTGAGTATCTGATAAATTATCGTATTTTTCAGTGCTATATTAAATTGTATCATTCCTTAGATGGAGGGTGGAGTTGAAAAGAAAACAGAGGGAAGCCAGGTTAGCCGATCAATCAATATCAATTTTATTGCACAATATATTGCCAACTCATGTTGGTAAGATCATATAATTTTAGAAAATCACACATACTTTACTAATGCATTTCATCTACACAGTCGATATCTATCTGACGTCACTTGCCAGGCACGAGCTTTACTATGAAAGCTACGATATGGTGGCCGTCATGTTTGCGACACTCAAAAACTTTGAGCTGGATTTGCCCAGTCTACGGGTTCTTAACGAGATCATATCCGAATTTGACAGACTCGTGAGACATCCATGAGTAACTGTGCAATATCCAATTTTGTTTTATATATTTTTACAGTTGTCATTTTACAAGGACGATTACTCAGTGGAAAAGATTAAAATTGTGGGATGCACATATATGGCAGCCTGTGGACTAGACATACGACTTTCTTCGACCACTAGTGAACGTCAAAGCCGGCAGGAATCTATTGTTCATGAGGGTAAACCATAATATATTTATTTTCCGATCTGCTGGCGTTACTTATTTACGTCTGTTCTCTGTCGTAATGCAGTTTTGCGTGCTCGACGTTCTCTTAATTCTTTCCACAGGCATACTAAGCAGGTGAAAAAGAAAAACGAGGATATCGTCTTTGTGATAACAGCCTTTGCTCTGGATTTAATGCGAACACTTTGGGCGTGTAATATGAACTTCCAGAGTATCCCAAGTGATCGTGAATTGTTTACTGCGGATATAAGGATTGGAATATCCAGTGGTGAGGTGATGGCCGGCGTGGTTGGTGCCTCACAAGTTCACTACGACATTTGGGGAAATGCAGTGAATATGGCCTCGCGAATGGACTCAACCGGGGTTACTGGACACATACAAGTGACAGACGAGACAGCAGACATACTCCGGAAATGTGGAGTTAAATGTAACTACCGTGGTATGACATTCGTTAAAGGGCGAGGCATTCTACCAACTTTCTTCGTTGGAATCGATGATAACTTTAACTTTCAATATATCAATGAGAGCTGGACTGCTGGAAATTCTATCAAATCATCAAATAGCTCATCAGATGATTTATCTTACGCTGAATAAAATGTTTAATAATTAATATTACTATGAAGTAAAAGCATGGGAAATTGTTAAATGTGATTAAAATGATTTTAAACTATGCTTCATTTTAATAATATTAAATATTAACAAAAATTTTAAGAGATTAATTTGTATATATATATATATGATACGAATGGGTACGCGCCTTGATTGCTTTGCTCGCTTCTTGAAATATTCTGTAGTGCGGACATTGTAATTTTTTTGAGGTTTCTTTGTGTGTGCTATAAGACTTTTTTGCAATAGCTTTGGAAATTGTGTCAATGTGACTTATACATACATATTTAAAAATTAATGTGATAATGACCGCATTGGTTATTTGTGAAACGCAAAAGTTAAAAACTACAATCTTAAGATCTGCTGCTACGTCCACCAAAGTGATTTGGCTTGTACGAAGTCGCAACCAAAAATACTAATGTTGATATCGTTATGAAATTTTTACCATAAATCTAGAAAAGTAATCTTAACATATTGAAGAAAATAGGTCAAATGGACTATATTGTGAAGTTTACTACACATATGTAGGACTCGGCATTAATTTCTTTAATAAAAATAAAGGTATAATGGTGTCTACCTTTTTAAGCTTATTTTCAATAGAAGCTGATGATGCTAAAGGTTTGCGTAATGAACTGGTGCGACTTAAACTTGATGTTAAGTTGTTGGGATAGGCACAGACAATACCAGCGTGATGACGGGGACAAGGAATAGTGTTTATACACAACTGAAGAAGGATGTTCCATCTATAATCTTAATTAAGTGCTTCTGCCACTCAGTCCAACTAGCAGTAAACCATTCGATGGATAAAACTATTCCAGACTCTTTGGAATTTCTTGTTCACGATGCATATTCATGGTTTGCCAAAAGCTCTATTCGCAAAATAATTACAAAAAACAATACCAATGTTTAAATGATGACCAGGTTTATCGAAATTAAACATTTGTTCTTCTAGGACAATCCTAATAAATGTACTAATATCGCCCAGTGTTTTAGCTGACCAAAGATTTTCGGGGGCGGGAAGAGTCGTGGCAAAAGTTTGAAACAAACTTGACCTGCTAATGCAGTCAGTGTGTCAAAATTGGTTGCTCTAACTATTATAGTCTTTAAGATCTAGGCGTTGACATGGCTATATCGACTAGACTTTTGATCTTCATCAAGAATATATATACTTTATGGGGTCGGTGATGTCTCTTTTGCCCCTGTACATCATTGTAACGAACACACCATACTCCTACACTTCATTATTAATTAACGGGTGTAATTAGGTATATAAAAATGGCTTTTAATGTTCATGAAATATCTTAATTAAAAAATGTTAAAAGATTAATCTATATATATAAAATGTTTTGTCCTCACTGACTGACTGACTGATATATCACAGCCAACAAGTCCTTGAGACATTGGCGATCTTGCTCGCACTTACGCACATGCAAAAGCGAACACAAAACAAATGCCATGGCTCTCTTTGCAGTCGAGTCTAACTCTTGCTGTCTGGTTCTCTTTCAGTCGCTCACGCTAATATTGTGTATGTATTTTCAATGTTTGCTTAGCGAACTTGCATTTAATGCAATTTAAATTAATGTTCAATTTGCAATTTTTAAAATAGCTTGCAGGTGGAATTAAAAAACAAAAATACATATGAATCTCTTAAAAATTATTCTGATTTTTTAAGTCTCTGGGACATGTGGTTTAGCCATGCCTGGGATATATAGCCTTCGTACATATACTTTTACCTCGTATAAAGGTTTATGTGTATAATAAATAAATCGACAAATAATAATATTTTTTGATCGGTAAAAGTTAGATAACAATGACAAATTATTTATGCAATTTTTTGAGTTAAATCTTTTTAAAACTATTAGCCGCTTCTACTGATTTCGTAAAAAAAAAAAACTTTTTTTGTTTTGTTTTCAAATGTATTTTTATGTCACTCATTCCATGAATGTTTAGATATAATTTAAATTGACTATATTGCTCAAAAATTGTTAAAATGGTCTGCGAACTAGATTATTCCAAAGAACATCGCTGGGAAGGCGACTATTTAAAGGTATCGTATAATGAGGTCACACTGTTAATTTGATACTTGAAGTTACCTTAGGAAAAGTGCATAGAGGTTGGTGTAGAAGAGGAATATAACTTGTACCAGATACGCCTTCGCCTCTATTATCTAAGCATTTTTATAGTACTGCATTGGATTGTGGCCCTACTGCACAGCGGTTTCCTGCTAGTGACATGCGAGGTAATTTATTTCTAAGTTTTGGTTGCTTATACGTATGAGGAAATCTTATCTGCTTGGTTATACAGCACAGACATTTAATTTACGTGGATGTTTTATGTTATGTGATAGGAGCTGTGCTATTTACTGCACTGATGTCCATAAATCTTAAGAAGGAGCTGGTAAAAAGGCACAAGTGGATAATGTATGCGACCTCTGTGGTTGGAGTGTTAATTCTGGTCGCTGTGGGTGCGTATAAAAGATATAGTATATCTATCGCACCATTCGATACTATCTTAATCTTCTCAAAGATCTATTAACCAATGTATACCACTTTCATGCGAACGATTGGATTACTGGTTCATTCTACGACACATACGTTATTCTAACAATCTACATGTTTCTCCCGATACCCAATATTTTGGCGCCTCTTGCGCTGGGAAGCATGGTATCAAGTATTTATATTCTGTACTACTTTTACTACGTAGCATCGAAATATCGATTTGAGATATCTAATGTGAATCATGTGCATCAAATGATTGCGGATATCTCCCATCACATTTGCCTAAATCTGATGGGTGTTTTTTTCGGGTGATGCGCGAGATCCTTGTGCGTTCGTCGTTTCTTGATCGACATCAGTTTGTGATGGAGGACATCTGGCTGAGAAATGCTCGAGCACAAGAGAAGATATTTCTTCACAGCATTCTGCCACAGCAAATATCACAGCCTATCCAAGATGAAATTCGCAATCGCATTGCACTCGGCGAGAAGCATCGCAACGTTCAGATTGCCAACATTGGGGAGCGAATTATGTCCATACAAAATCATACCGATGTGACCATTCTATATGCTGATATCGTCAACTACACACATCTTACCACAACATTATCGGTCAAGACCCTTGTTACTCTATTACATAATCTATATGCTCGATTCGATAAGGCCGCTTCTCACTTCACCGTGCAGCGCATTAAGTTCTTAGGTGATTGCTACTATTGTGTGGCGGGTCTGACAAAGCCCGATCCTGATCACGCCAAATGGTGTATCGAGATGGGACTCTGTATGATTCAACAAATCCGTGAAGTAAGGTCAGTAAATGCCTCAATTCGATAGATCTATAATATTTAAAGTAAACATTTAATTCTTAGAGACTCTCAAAATGTTGATATTAATATACGCGTCGGTGTGCATTCGGGAGGCTTGTTTGCCGGAGTCCTTGGAGTAAATAAATTGCAATATGATATTTGGGGTGGGCCATTATCTCGATTAATGAAGACTACACGTATTATATAGATTCACTTTTTTAAAATAGGTTCAGATGTGGTGATTGCCAATCGTCTGGAGGCAACCGGGGTGCCTGGTCATATTCATATCAGCGACCGGACCCTAAAATTGATGTTGGATCACTCATATACAATACTTCCCGGCACTGAGGCAGCTATTAATGATCCTTATCTTATGAAACACTGTATTCTTACATATCTCATTCCCCCAATGGAAACCTCAAACCAAATTAGTTTCAGTTATAGTAGTGATGATTTGGAGTCTAAATCAATATCTAAATCTGTGAGCTTGAAATCTATTAGCCTAAGATCCGAGTTAAATGAAAGTAAAATATCGCTTGAATTGCGCAGTGAATTCCAAAAGATGCCGGTCGGTCCTTTAAGGTAAGTGTTAAGAAGTAAAAAATAAAAACACGCTAGTTAATATCCTCAGGCAACACATTTGAAGTTTTTTTATCTAAACCGAACCAAACTAACTTTTTTGGATAGATATTGGAATAATCGTAATATCGTAAAAAATGGGCGTAACAGGCAGAAGTATATATATTTTTGATCAGAATCTATAGCTGAGTTGATATGGTAATGTCCGTTTGTCAGTATGAGCATCTAGATATCAGAGAGCTAGAAACAACAAACTTGGAATGTACCACTATTCATCAAGCATATCAACTTTGTTTTAAATTTTGACCATGCCCCGTTTAACGCCTAAAAATCGCCAATATATCAAACAAGTGGCATGTGTTTATATCTAGGCTTTCCAAACATGAGTTTTCGTATGATGTTAAGGGTTAAATCCAAGACATAACGAATAATCCTGATATTTTATTGATTAATTACAATCTTTAAAATTAAATTATAGAAAATTATAAAATAAAAATGACATTAAATAGCTGATAACTATGGTTCTATTTATGTAATGCACATACCACCTATTAATCTTATGTATTCACACCAGAGTTCAGCAATGGGTATGTTCGTGCGTGTTTAAGCATGTGTGTGAAAAATGTCCACCAAGTAACTCAGCTGCGCAGACGCAATGGGCTTGATGGGTACTGGCCCTCATTGTTTATGAGCGACGAACACACAAGGGTTATTTATGACGCTACACAAATACACAGGTTGGTTTGGCCACTGGACCGTTTGGGCATGGGTGCATACCCATTTGCATAAATGGGTATTGGTTTTGGGTATCGAAATGGGTATGGGCATGGGTATACAAATGGGTGTCGTTTAGCTCCAGATAGTAGATCCAGAATAAATTAACATAAACTACTATGCATATTAATAGGATATCTCAATTTTAGCATATTTAATTTTGCTTATTGTTCAAATACAACGACCACCCACAGTTTAAAAGACAGAGTGAAACTTTTTTGTAACTGGGATGATCCCAAATCTAAGAGAAGCGACGACGAAAATCGGGCATCATTAAGATTTTTCTTTTTGGACTTTACTGATCCTCGCCTGGAACATAATTATCTACGACAACCTGATTACATGCTAAAGTACAGCATACTTCTGGCCTGGTGCATGTCCCTCAGCCTAATTACTGTCGAATTGGCCTTTCACTATGAAACGCGTGCTTGCAACTACCGCTATTACATAGGATCTGCTCTGATACTAAGCCTAAGCATTCTACTTATTTTAACCTGGTATAAGAAGATCTGTTTTTGGCGATATCCCGAAGAAGGGCATAGGTTCAACGCCATAAGTTGTCTTCTATTTCAGATGGCGGACAGCATTCAACGAAGTCTGGTAAAACGTGTGTGCATCTACATCTTCACCATAATAGTGTATTCTTTAATAATATCAATTATGTTGGTGAGTAATTGGTAGACCTATATTAGGGTAGCTTAATTCATATGTATTTCTTTTATTTATTATTAGATCGAATGTGACATACGAGAGTACGAAGTCATGCTTATTGATAGCAAAGTGTATCTGTATGAAATGGATTCCAAACTATGTTTTCAACCATGGGTTCTTACCAATATGTTGTGTCTGATAATGGGCATGAGTTTGATATTCACACGAATTCCATTTACGATGAAAGTGGTGGTTACCATATTGGAGATTATCGTTTATATTGTCGTCGTTTTCTTTCAGTTTGATTTCATTGTTCATCATAGTCTAACAACCAACCCGTTCTTTTTAGCTGAATATGCACACATTATTCTAATTTTAATTACTTTTTTAAGTCTTATTCTCATGGAGCGACAGACCGAGTTTAACAACAAGATCAACTTCAAGTGAGTAGGTGAAATTTATTATATTTTAAGAGCTGAATTTAAAACTCTATAATACCGTAGATGGAGAGTAGAGTTAAAACGAAAACAGAGAGATGCCAGGTTAGCCGATCAATCTATATCTGTTCTATTGCACAACATATTGCCAACTCATGTTGGTAAGATCATATTAATATAGAAAATCACATATACTAAATCATTTCATCTACCCAGTCGATATCTATTTGACGTCACTAGCCAAGCACGAGCTTTACTATGAAAGCTACGATATGGTGGCCGTCATGTTTGCTACACTCATAAACTTTGAGCTGGATTTGCCCAGTCTACGGGTTCTTAACGAGATCATATCCGAATTTGACAGACTCGTGAGACAACCATGAAATAGCTGTGCAATTTCTTATTTAGTATTATATATTTTTACAGTTGTCATTTTACAAGGACGATTACTCAGTGGAAAAGATTAAAATTGTGGGATGCACATATATGGCAGCCTGTGGACTGGACATTCGACTTTCCTCGACCACAAGTGGACATCAAAGTCGACAAGAATCTATTGTTCAGGAGGGTAAGCCATAGTATATATATTTTCAGATCTGCTGACGTTACTTAATTGCATCTCTTATCTGTCGTAATGCAGCTTTGCGTGCTCGACGTTCTCTTAATTCCTTCAACAGACAAACTAAGCAGATGAAAAAGAGAAACGAGGATATCGTCTTTGTGATAACAGCCTTTGCTCTGGATTTAATGCGAACACTATGGATGTGTAATACAAACTTCCACAGTATCCCAAGTGATCGTGAATTGTTTACTGCGGATATAAGGATTGGAATATCCAGTGGTGAGGTGATGGCCGGCGTGGTTGGTGCCTCACAAGTTCACTACGACATTTGGGGAAATGCAGTGAATATGGCCTCGCGAATGGACTCAACCGGAGTTACTGGACACATACAAGTGACTGATGAGACAGCAGACATACTCCGGAAATGTGGAATTAAATGTAATTATCGGGGTATGACATTCGTCAAAGGAAGAGGAATTCTACCGACCTTCTTCGTCGGAATCGATGAAAACTTTAACTTTCAATATGTCAATGCGAGCTGGACCACTGGACATTCAACAAATAGTTCATCAAACGAGCTTTCTTACATTGAATAACATTTATATTTATTTGTATGTCCTAGTAATGTACAGTTTTTGTTGCATGTAATACTTCTGTTAAGCACACTTAACATTGATTTATGATGAATTTAATTATTATGAAATACTACCAAAAAATCATCGATAAATTTTGCTTAATCAACTTTAATATGCGAGGTAAAAATGCGTTTTGCAAACTTCGAGAAATTGTGGGTCGAATTCGAGGTCAAACTTCGCATTTGCATTAGATGTGTTTATTCAATCCATGCATTTTTTTTTGTGTTGGATGTATCAGTAATATTTTGTATGAAAATTGGAAAATATTAAAAATTGTAACTAAAAATTTGTAAAATATTTTTAAAATTTTAAAATTTCCGTTTCAAACAGAATTTCAAACACATTTCCATCAATACCAAAATGTACATGAAGTGAGTAAAATTAACTTTAATTTTGTGTAAATACTTTTGACTACCTCTGAAAATATATTCACACAGAAAAAACTTTCTTTTAAATACTTTGCTACAACAACTGTATATTAAAATATTTTGGTTTGTTGGCAGAGCATTTTGTAAAAGTCAAAATAAAACCACACGCAAGGTCACATATTTTTAGCGCTTGGTATTTGAAAAACGACAGATCTGGCGAGAAAAAGTTGAGTTGGAAAATATATAACACCAAAACTACATCAACAAATTAAATAAATATAATATAAGTTCACTCAAGTATTAATAACAGCATGATAAAATGTTTTTTTCTTTTTAAATGAAGTCGAATTTGACTGGGATCGCAGGTGACGAGTCTGAACCCACCAGACTTAACAAATTAACACTCGTAGGCTGGCTCGAAATCATTTTGGTAATGAAATAATTTCCTTGACATGCAATTTGTCTCCACTTAAAATGTACGGTTATGTTTTTTTATCCGCTATCATAGTCCATGCTGACAATTACTTAAGTTGTTTAATGTTCTCTAAGTGAAAGATATATTGTTATATTATATTAATTTATTGTTGGTCTAAAAGCAGCCGACACTTAATCATACATTTAAATTAAAAATACAAATATAAAAATGAATTAAATTAAAGTAAATGAAATATTGGATTGATCAAACCGCGATTTTTAAAAAAAATTAAAAAAAAGTTTTTGAATGAACTTTAATCAATTATATATTTTCCATTTTGTTGGATGACCTTTCGTCACCTTTCCCTTAAATTCGGCTTTAGCTGCAAAAAACTGAAGCAAGTGCGATTTTATGTCCTCGTCTTTAGCAAAAGTTTTACCATTTAAAAAGTTTTCCAAAGACCGAAACAAATGGTAGTCTGAGGGTGCAAGGTCAGGGCTATATGGTGGATGCATCAAAGGTTCCCAGCCAAGTTCACTCATTTTTTGGCGAGTGACCAAAGATTTGCACTATTTAGCATTGTCCTGGTGGAAACCTTTACGATTAACCAATTCTGGTCGCTTCTCCTCGATGGCAATATTCAATTTGTCCAATTGCTCACACTAGACATCCGAATTAATCGTTTGGTTCCTTTTAAACAGCCAAAAATATACCACACACTTCAAATCCTTCCAAACTAACTGAGTGAAAAATCTCCCAAACGAAATTTCAAAAACCAACTTTGACACCGTGTTTCTCTTAAGGCTTTGTCACCATACACATCACATAACTTTTTAGCATCCTGAGCTGCATTTTCTTGGAAATAATAAAGCAAAATATGACGAAAATGTTCGTTTGTGGGCTCCAATTAAAATTGCCGCCAAAAAGACAAATATAAACAAAATTGCGCGCCATTTTTTCTAAAGTAAGGTAAAAGTGCCAGCTAATAACTGACAAAAGCTAAAATGCAATAACAGTCAATTTTGAAAATTTTTTTAACGGATTGTCAAAATTGCTTCAATGCAAAATCAGCGGTTTCTTTTCGGTCAACCCAATATAAATATTCGGTGGTATCTAAAATTAAAAAAGAACGCGATTGGTCCAACATTTGTTGCATAGATTGGAGAAACTTTAGAAAAACCCAGTCAGTTAAAGATTAAATTAGTTAGATAAGGAAGAAATTACATATAATAAAAAGATCATAATAGTAAGTAAAGAACACTGGACAGTAATCGTACGGTACAGATTGCTATAATCAGCACACATAACACGAAATGGTTCATGCAAAGCTTAGTTAATGGTACAATGCTGAAGATACAGAGGGTTAAAGTTACGAGTTAATCTAAAATGTATGTTGAAAGTTATTTCGTTCAACAAAGTAAATCTACTTGACTCTCGACAAATTTTTGAACAAACATTTTCCAAGCATAATTCTACGCTTAGTAAGAGAGGGAAAATTAATAAGCGGAGTGTACAAGAGTATGAAAGCATATGAATTTCTGTAGCTCAAGCCGCGAAGAACAAATATTAAGAATTGCTTTAGAAACGATTCTATTCTGCCGCAATTTGATTCGTATTGAGGGGATCAAATTCTTCATCCATTCTCAAGAATCGGACGATCAAGAGATGTAAACAAAAGTCTAGCTATATAGGGACCATCAAATTGCTTGGATCAACGCTTAATAAACCCAATAACTTTATTGACTGCAAAAGAAATATTTTTTTCAAACTTCAGGCTATGATCTCGAATTCTACCCAAATCATTTACTGTGCTTTCAGAATCATTTAAGCATTCCATGATAATGTCATTAAGTGAATAATTACAGGTATGGGATCTATAGAAAATCATTACTTTTCACTTTGCACTATTTAGATGTATCGAAACGACTTGACACCACAGAATAGCATAGAATCGAAACTTTACTAAAATGCGTAGAAACAGCGTTAGTTAGTACTCGTTTTCTTGGAGTCGTTATTCACAAGAGAAGTAATCTAAAGATTTGTGATTGTCGGCGGCAATTTTAATTGGAGCCCACAAACGAGCATTTTCGTCATATTTTACTTTATTATTTCCATAAGGGAAAAAATCAGGTTGCTAAAAAGTTATGTGATGTGTATGGTGACAAAGCCTTAAGAGAAACACAGTGTCAAAGTTGGTTTGTCAAATTCCGTTTGGGAGATTTTTTACTCAGTCAGTTTGGTAGGATTTGAATGGTGTGGTATATTTCTAGCTGTTTAAAAGGAATCAATCGATTAATTCGGATGTCTAGTGTGAGCAATTGGACAAATTGAATATTGCCATCAAGGAGAAGCGACCAGAATTGGTCAATCGTAAAGGTTTCATATTCCACCAGGACAATGCTAAACCGTGCAAATCTTTGGTCACTCGCCAAAAAATGAGTGAACTTGGCTGGGAACATTTGATGCATCCACCATATAGCCCTAACCTTGCACCCTCAGACTACCATTTGTTTCGGTCTTTGGAAAACTTTTTAAATGGTAAAACTTTTGCTAAAGACGAGGACATAAAATCGCACTTGCTTCAGTTTTTTGCAGCTAAAGCCGAATTTAAGGGAAAGGTGACGAAAGGTCATCCAACAAAATGGAATATATATAGTTGATTAAATTTCATTCAAAAACTCAAGAAAATTTTTTTACTTTTTTTGAAAAAATCAGCGGTTTCTTTTCGGTCAACCCAATTAACGCATGAACGATCCGCTTCGATCGCTTCTGATCGAAAATTTCATACCCGTTGCAGTTCACTGGGCGGCACTGGCGAATGTACTAGCTTAATTAATCTAAGCTCGTTTTTAAACTTAAAACTTATTTCCCAGAGGGATAACGAACTTTAAATATTAAAAATTATTTAATTTATTTTTTAAACAATTTTTATTCGCGCGCGTGTTTTCAACAGTTGCGTGTTGTTTTCACTTTTGTTGTTTAGGAAGGCTGCCAGATGTTTAATCTATCGGTATCTTTTTCTGGGATTCAAAGCTGCCACATCGTTTTTATGGAAAGTGCTGCCAACTTATTTTTACAGCTATATTCTAAGTTAATAAAAATATATTAAACATGCATCTTAATTTTAGATTATCATTGAAAAACGTATCCCAATTTATTTGTATTAAAAATCTATGAAAAAATTTATATTTAAGCTGAAAGATGCCGTTCATTTCAATGAGTCGTTCATTTGAACTTTTTATAACGAAAACACCTAACTCTACTCAGCTAGAAACAGCTATATTCCACTCCACGGAAATGTCAACACTGGCTGCAAGCGATGTGAAATTTTAAATTAAAACTTCAGTTCACAAAAAAATTTAAATTGTCTGGGGCGTTGTCTGTCTTCAAATCAACAGTGACGACTCTAAATAAGGGGCGCGAGTGAAAGTTAGCCAAAACAGACAGACACCATTTAATCTTCGATTTCTCGCTTTACGCGGCTTTGTTCAAGGTCGTTGCCAGTCTTTGCCGACGAGGAGACAGTCGGACACATACACTTATTGTCGGAAAAGCAAAAATATAAAATGGCAATTAGTTTTGAGAAGAATCGGGTTCAAATTGTGGATGCCTGGAAGGATGTATTGGATGACAAAAGCAGCACAAATTGGTCACTTTTTGGCTATGAAGGCCAAACGAACGAATTAAAA
Source organism: Drosophila sp. st01m (assembly GCA_018901795.1). NCBI lineage: Eukaryota > Metazoa > Arthropoda > Insecta > Diptera > Drosophilidae > Drosophila > Drosophila sp. st01m. The sequence continues at coordinate 24,740,026 of JAEIFG010001637.1, read as the reverse complement.
CTTGTTGGAAAGGGGGATGGTGGCGTAGATGAGCTGAGTGAAGACTTGAACAGTGGAAAGATTATGTATGCGTTTTTGCGAATCGAAGATCCAAAAACTGGCCTCAATAAATACCTGCTCGTGAATTGGCAGGTGAGTCAACATTTTGTTTAGCTTAAATTATATTATCTTATCTTATATTATCAATAAAGGGCGAAGGCGCACCTGTTCTACGTAAGGGCACTTGCGCAAACCACATTCATGACGTCAGTAAATTTCTATCCGGTGCCCATTTGACGATCAATGCACGTAATGAGGACGACATTGATCTTGAGCGTTTACTAAAGAAGCTAAGTACGGTTAGCTCGGCGTATAGCTTCAAGGAGCCCCGAGGCATTGTGGACGACCAAAAAGGGCCAGTTGGCACAAACTATACACGCGTCATTCCCACAAAGGAGCTTAATGCCAACGTCATGCAGGATTTCTGGAAAAAGGAGGAGGCCGAGGAAAAGCGTCGTCTGGTGGATGAGAAGGAAGCCAAGCGCGTGGAGGTCCAGAAACTAGAGCAGGAGCAGCGAGCTCGTGAAGAAAAGGAGCATAAGGAACGCGAAAAACTGGTCATAAGCACGACAAAACTGCAACCTGCGCATATACCCATTAAAACGTAATAATTCGCTGCAGGACATTTAAGCATAAATGTCATATTAAATAATAACTGATATTTCTTTGTATGCAGCTCGCCGCAGCCATTAAGTCCGGAAAAAACGTCTGCAACATTCGCCAATAACTTAACAGACGCCGAGCGTATGCGGCAGGCACGAAATCAGGAAGCACGAGAATTGATTGGTTCGCGGGTGGGTGCTGCCAAGGCCATGTTTACTAAGCACACCAGTGAAGGCCAATTGCAATCAAAGTAGGTACAACAATATTTTTTCCTGCCAATACTTAAAAAAGATCAATTTTCAGACTCAATACGCAACCACCAGCGAAACCGGCCCGTAATTCAATTGCACAGCGTATCAATGCGTTCAATCACAACGAGCCTAAGGAAGTAGAGCCATCTCCGAGTCCACAGTCAATAGCACCCAATGAATCGCCCGTCATTGCTCCAGTCGTCGTCGAAGCGCCACCGTCCGTTGAGTCGCCGCCAATTGTTGCAGTTGATGTAGTTTCCACTGAAACTGTAACCGAAGAGGAAACGCTACCAGCTGAGGACCTACCGCTGGCTCATGAGAGTGAACAGTTCTCCACCATTAAACGGTCACCTCATAGCAAAACAAATTCATTGCAATCCCAGTCTCCGGATGAGACGACGTCGCATAATGAAACCGAAACTACTGTATACATGAAGGAGGAGGAAGAGGTGCGCACCAAAGTGTCCGTTACGGTACAGCAATCGCAATCGGTAAAGACTTCCGGACTTAGCACACTAGAACGTAATGCATGTAAGTTGCTAAATTTTTATTAAATAAGTTCTTTAAAATTATCATCGCTTTCTTTCCATCTCGGGTGCATATGCAGTGACAGACTTGGTCAACGAAGATGACTTCATTTGCCAGGAGAGCTTAGGCGACTTAGGCTTACGTGCACGCGCCTTATACGATTATCAGGCAGCTGATGAATCAGAGATTACTTTCGATCCCGGCGATGTAATAACGCACATTGATCAAATAGACGAAGGCTGGTGGCAGGGACTTGGTCCCGATGGAACCTATGGACTTTTTCCGGCAAACTATGTCGAAATTATTAACTGATAAACTGATCAACAATTTAGCAATGCTTATCCGTATCTAATATGGCAACTGCAAAGCAGCTACATAAACTTTTTGCTAGATATCTACACATTAACAGCCATAGCTGTACTTATAAATCGTATATCGGAACTATTTAAATACACTTATATATACATATTTGATGAAATGGCTGCCCAGTAATATATTGAACAATAATGCAATCCATACTATACCTAATAAGATGTCAAATTGCCTATAAACGACTATAACACACGGATCCGATCGTACGTCACACGCCCCATGTTATCATCATGGTTTACTTCCATTAATCTTTATATATTACACATATATCTTATTGTTAATCGTAAGATTTCGTAAAATGTTGCGTCCTTTTTTAAATGTTTCTTAAATCACATATGCACATATTTGTATTATCATGAGAATATATGTATATATGTAGCCAAGTATATGTTACGTCTGCATGTATGTCGCAAACAAAGAAGTTTTTAAATGATCCTCAGTTTCGCGTGGTTTTTTTTATATTGTATTATATTGTGAACAATATCTACATTTTATTTTAATAATTAGTAACATAAATAATTCTGCATACGAGTGTTCTTTGTTTCCTTTAATTTTGCTAAAAACAATTTTGTAAAGCATCGAGCTATTTACGTGCGGATAATTTAATTAACTGAGTCCGTTTCGATGTAGATTTGTATGAGATCATACTCCGGCTCGGGCTTCATCCATGTCTGATAAATGTAAAAAATCTGAATTTTTAATAATAATCCAACTTATGCAAAATGGTTAACATTCTTCAGTATTATTTGCAATTACAATTGCAGGCACTTTGTCATTTTGAACATCATTACTTAGCCTAATCTACATACATAAATATATGCATACGCATCGCGAGTGTGTGTATATAAATGATTGTTTGTTTATGCTGTTGTTTGTTGTCACATGAGATTTATATATATGAATATCTACCAAATACTAGCAAAGAGTACAATACCACTTCACCAGCACTCAATTCGATGCTACCACACATTACTTTAATCAAAAAAGTTTCTCTGTCCGATGAAAAAAATTCAATATCTTATGCCCCTTATTATTTGAATTTGGTTAAGTTGCGTAGCTGCTTCGAAACGGTCGCCTTATACCGGCGATGCGTTCATCATTCAGACGTCTCCGTAAGTGTTGTAGTCTCGGCCTTTGATCCATCGACTTGCGGCGACTCTCTGGGCGAATCCTTCGAGTCTGCCACATTGGTAGAAGTATTTCCGACACTTGGTGGCGCCGGCAGGGGTATAGGCTCTTGAATCTTAGTAGCATCTAACGGCTGTTGTGTTCCGGGCTCCGTGACAGCTGCGAACTCAGCGTCATCGAGGGATTTATCCTTGGCTGTCTCTGTGGCAACTGCATCCAAATTTGTTCCAGCAGTTGTTCTGCCATTCTCCTCGGCCTTGGCGTCCAGCACATTTACGGATGCTTGTATGCACCTGTATTTAATAAAATGTATATTTAGAATGTTGGTTTATCATATTAGTCTTTCAACTTACTTGATTGCTTCTTTGCGAGCTAGCCGAATGCTGTCCTTGCCGTTTGTATCAATAGTGTCCAGCTTGAGAAGATTTCGCGTGAGCATCTCATCCAGGTACACATATTCCTTGTCTTTACGTGTGCCCTGGAACTGCTCCACTTTGGACATCAGCTCCAGCACGTCACGTTGTATGTCCTGAATCTTCTTGATTGAATCCACTGTATGTGGCGTCTGTGGTGGCACAACAGCTGTAGCCTCCGTCTCTAGATGAAGATCTTGCTGTTGCTGAGTATTAAGTGGACCAGGACGTTGCTGTTGCTGTTGTTGTTGCTGCTGCGATTGCGTGTAGGATGTTTGGGGCTGTGCCTGAGCTTGAGCCGAAGCATGTGCCTGCGCCTGTGAGTGACCTGCAGCGTTCTGATTTGGTATTTCCTTATGCGCATTGATAATGGGTTCCGTGCGACCCTCGACAAATATGGGTATGGTGCGCACATAGCTACCGCCTGGCGTCTGCGGTGGCGGAGGCGTCTGCTGCTTCTGTTGGGGATGCGATTGCTGCTGCGGCGGATAGAAAGTCTTATGGAATTGCGGCATCTGCTGCTGAGCCGTGCTAAAGTTTCCTTGCACGGAGGGACTAGTCTGAGTGCCAAATTGTTGAGGCGCCATTGGACGTTGCTGATGTTGTTGTTGTTGTTGGTACTGTTGGTTTAATTGCTGCTGCTCTGGTGGAGGGGCAGAGTGCGAGCGCGATCCTTGATCTTGCTCGGCGACAGACTTGATGCCCATATCCATGGTGTTACGCAGTCCGTGTTGGTTTAGATTCACAGGCGGTGCGCAATCGACCTCCGAGCGGCCTGCGGGATCTTCCGTTTGGATGGCCGCATCGCATAGACGCTTAGAGGGCGACTGCAGAACTGGCTGTGATTGTGCCTGAGCCGGAGTCTGAGCCTGCTGCTGCTGTGGCATACCATAATCTTGCTGATAGTACTGCTGCTGGGGATGAGGCTGATGCTGGGGGGTGAGTCTGTTGCTCGGGGTGATGCTGTTGCTGTTGCTGTTGAGGCGGAACGCCAGTTGCAGTGCGACGGGCGCCAAAACCCTCTGGTATATACTGACGGAACTCCGATGGCAGTCTATTGAAGAAATCATCATCACGCTCCATGTGGTTGTTAGCACCTCCAGATACTCGACCGCGTCGACCCATTGTTGATAGTTGTGGGAATCCAAAGTCTGCAGCATCGTCGAAATAATGAGAAAATTCATCATCAGGATTCATTAAGTTCGCCTGGGGGCTCTTAAGGGTATGGGGATCGTGCAAACTATTCCGCTTACTTGTGCCGCCAAATCCTGCGAAGGGATCGTGATGCATTCGCCCTAGCCGGGAGCGCGGAAACATATTATCTATATCCATATCCATATCGGGTTCGAAACCAAAGGTCGGCTGTAAGTACGAGTATCAATAGCAAAATTCGATTAGTTGTTACTACCAAAAGCCACCACAGTGGACGAATTGTTTATAAATAAGCGTATGATTCACAAAAACCGCAGCCATATTTGTTGTCACTTTTTTAAAACATATATATATATATACAAATGTGTATGTGTGTGTTGTATGTACATATATGAATATAACAAACAATAAAAACAACTTGCAGCTTCAGCAATAATAAGTGACGTCAACGTATAAATATACAATTGTCTAACGTAACGTAACAACACCAAACACTCATATACATACACACACACACATAAGCAACTTCACATGTATGCACATACATATATATTATAAGAATAATTCACAGCTGTTTGCCAGCACCGACGCGAAATTTAATTAACAGTAAATGGGCCTGCCTTTCATTACCTATTTGAGGTAATTGTTTGCTTTATCAATAAACAGCGTTTTACAATTCTTTTTTGCGCTTTGTGTTTTGCTGGGTCCGTATTTCCGTTTAATATACGTGACGCACTCGACTATTTGAATGTCTCTCTGTGAATGAGCTTGCCGGCAACTGAGCGCACGTCTTTTATAGCAACCAGCTGTGAGCACCCGCCCACTACGAGGTTCATTGTAGATTATTCTCGCAACTTCGGCATAGGCTGGCGCTCTCACCATCGAAGCGCTCAATTCAAGACCCTATTTGTTTTACTTGTGATTTGATATATGTACATAATTAATATTAATGTATATTTGTTTATGTCGTGCGATCTACACACATTTGAAATATTTTACGAAACTTTTTGTATTGCAATCATAAATTCAAACATACATACATCTGTAGGTAACAAGTTCTTCAATTGTAAAAATATGTAATTGTTTTTTTACAAACATTTCGGTATTTGCGACTTATTCGATGATAAATTGAAATATTATTAAATTTTCATTACTTTTTTCAAAGGATCAGAGGAAAATCAATCAAATGATTCAGAAGTTATAAACTTTTCCCAGGCTCCGAAATGTCTAGCTGCACTGCAAACGTAATTTAAATTGACGATTTGAAAAATTTACATCCAATTCGGGAAATAAATATGACTGAATAAAGCAGAGTGTATGCTTTTACTATGTTAACTGTGGTATAAATACATATTTAAATACACACAATCATACTTATGTACATATTTACACAGGCGACGATATGTAGCAAGAACAAGAAACGCTCCAAAGATCTAGTGGAGAAAATAGTGTTGTTTTTCAAAATCGTTCCAAGGAAGTTGCTTTCATGGTAAACAATCGAAGGAGCGGTTGTGGAAAAACCTTCGACTTAATATAATATTAATCTGATGTATCATAATAATGATTTTAATTTGATATAAAAATGTAATGTTTCACTTCTTAATATTATTTTTTTTTTCATTGTCGCACGTGACACTTTTTCCATCATGCAATTAATCTCTGATCATGATCATCAAGTATTTTCATTTGAAAGAAACATAGCTTGCTGAAACTATTTTATTTCATTCTATATTATTTGCGGAATTTTATTGATCATTGAGTTCAAAAGTGCAGATTAAATTTCGCTTACAAGGCTTCCGATCAAATTTATCGCTATATATATTATTTAGAAATGTGATATTAAATTTATCTAAACTGTATTTTGTTTTTTCTGATCTTCTGTTGTGCGTCTCGAAGGCGCCTTTTAATGAATATAATGATGTACTATGTTATTGTTAGCTCGCTCGAGATCGACACCTGTTCATTCAATTGCTTGTGTGTCTCGTTGACACAACTGCCAAAATCGATAACTAACAGAGTCGTTGAGCGGCAGGAGAAAAAAACATAGATTTTATGAAATTGCTAATTTGCTATTCTCGTTTTTTCGATTGACAAAAAGACTGATTTGAGCTGTTAATAAATAAAGCTTCACATAAAAATAATATGAACTTTTTGTATAGTTTTTATATGGCAATGTGAGCGCATTCAAAGTTTTCTTTATTTTTCAAATATATAAATAAATGTTTACTAAACTAAGCCTCTGTCCGATGCGTTTTTTAATAACAACTGACCAGACAACGTCACGACCACGTTGTGTTGGCCAAAAAGTTGGGCCACAGCTGCTGTTATTTCGTGCGCTGTCGTCGCCCACACGCATTCATATATATATATTTAAATATATATTTATCTACATACATATAAATATTGCCATTTGCTCACCCACATGCATACGTACGAGTACATCAATATTAACATTTGTTCATACGTATGTAAGTATGTAGGTTTGTAAGCAAGTGCAACTACAACACCTACATCTGCTTCAGAGTTCAGAGTCGGATATGTTGAGAATACGCAGAGAATAAATTTTCTCACCGTTGTGAATATTTTTTATTGCGACTCTCGTCCGCTCTCACTCATCTTATTTGCTGGGCAGAGCATTTGTGTTTGTCTATCATCGCGTATTTTCTAGAAATTTTCGAATATTGTATTTTTAACGAACAGAAAGCAAATTCTTGTTCATAAAACACTTAATACTTGACGCATGGCGAGCAGTAAGATTAGGTAGCCAATCAGCTGTACTCTTACTTTGACTGCTCTTGATGGCATATTAATCATACGCAGCGTTGAATCCCTCACATAGGTCGACCCAAGTAGGTCAATAGTGAGAGCATACATACTTGACACACTGTGCAGTTCTCGTAGGGGATGAAAATGCACTACATAGAGCGGATGCATGTGTGTGTGAGCGAGTATAAACGCATATACGAGTGCATGTATGGAATGTTATAGCACAAATATAGTAGCTCCAGGGGGGCCATCGAAATTGACTTTTACGCAACGAACGCTTTTTGAACTGTTTATATGTACTATGAATGTATCTCCATGATACTTGACTATGGGAAAACCCGCTTTTGAAGGATTCACTAGCCACAAAAATAAATTGGTTTTTGTTTTATATTTTTATCATTGGAGGTAAATAAATTTCCACTGTATGAGATGAAGGCAACTGTCGTTAAGAACAACAATAGCACTAAAGCGACCTTGTCCGGCGCCTATATATGTTCGTATATGTGTATCGAATTCGACCTTGAGACAGTCGACATCGACGTCGAAGTCGCGACGCAGTCAGTCACTTGCCTGAAAATGTTGCTGCTGATTTGTGGGAACCTGGTGGTGCTGCTGCCGCGGGGATCCATAGCCTGGCTGGCTGCTATAGAACTGTGGCTGGTAGTTCTGCTGTTGGGGCGAGGAGTTGTGCATATTGCCGCCGCCGACATAATCTCGATTGACGGGTATATTTACGCCGGCTCCTGCTGGCGAGCCGTTGCCGTTGCCACCGCCGCCACCAGCGCTGGTCTGGTTCGCTGTTATCACAGTTGGCTTCATCTTGGCTGCCACAAGCGAGTCCTGTCACTTTCCGTATTCGTTGCTCGATGCGTCTCGAAACGCTGCGATAAATTTCGAAATTTTTGATTTTTTTTTTTGCTTTGAGTTGTTTTGCTATTGTTGCTACTATTTTCGCTGACACTGTTGTTGCTGCTACGTATGTTCGGCAGGCAGGTTCACCTTGAGAGCAGCGGTTTGTCCGTTAATTCTCGTATGTTCCACAGCCGGCTGTCGTTACGTTACTACTCGATTCGATTCAATTTCTGATGAGTTCTCGTACGTGTATGTACGATATTTATCGCTTTAATGTTATGCTTTTATTTTCCACTAACTGCGGTTTTCCGTTTCAGTGTTTCTCCATTCACCGCCCGACTGTTTCTGCCTTTCCCGCAATAACAACAATCTCTGCTAATTGCTGCGATTCGTCTTCGTCTCTCTTTCTGTCGTCGTCTCCGTCACCGTTGGCGTGATGTCACTCTTTGGTTACACTTTCTGTCAGCTGCTCTGCTCAGCTCAGCTCAACTCATGCACACCGACGCACTCTCAACACTCTGCTTTTTTTGTATTTCCGTTGGCCGTTGAAGATCTCTCCGTCTCTCTCTCTCTCTCTCTCTCTCTTACACACTCTCACGCTCTCGTTCTATATCTTTGGTTGTGTGCGATATGATGCTTTGTATTTATATATATTTAATTTAAATATACAACACCTATAGATTTTTTATTTTTGCACATTGCCACTGCACGCACACACGACCACGTAGTCCACTGGTCCGTTTGTCCACGTCCACTAGCTCACGTTGTCTTTGTCCACTGTCCACTGCTCACTGCAAAAGTTGCTCGTCGACTGAGCGCAAGTTTCTTATACGTTCGTTCGTTTTGGGTCTGCCTCGAAACTACCTTCGGCCATGGTATGCGCAATAAGGTAAGTCAAGAGATCGAACTCTCTTTCGTTTCACAAGCCACGACGCTTTGAATCTGCTGCCAATTTGTCTCCATTTGAGACTTTTAGGTGCATTTGAGCTAAGCTCGTTTTAATATATTTCTTATATTTATTCCTATTTATTTATCAAAATGTCCTGAATTTCGCAATAAAAAGGATTTATTTCCAACCCTCATTATAACTTTTACTAAGAAGTTGTGTTCAGGATGTATTTAATGTAAGAGTAAGGTGCAATATATACATATATTGTTGATCAGCATTAACAGTCACACCCGCCTACAAGGGCGAAAAACATATCGAAACTGTAGATGCCTTATTTCAATAAACATATTTACAGTCAGAAATTCCATTTGGTAATTTCCCCCTTTCTATCTGACGTGATAACACAAATAAACTGACTTTCACCACAACTCTTGACGTTACCTTATAATTCCACCATGAATCTGGCGACGACGCAGTCTAATTGGGCTCTCTTTCAGTACGCTCTTTTACGCTCTCTCTCCCCCTCTCACTCACTCTCCGTGTAGTGGTGCCTCATTTAAGCTGCCACGCGGCCTGTTAACTGTTCTAAAGACGCTGCAATCGCTGTCAGTTAAGGCCTAAAATGGTAAATGTTTTTCTTACTGTGTGCCAATAAATTATCAACGCCATTATTTTCTTAGATCTCAGTCACGCTCACTGTCGCCCTCGCTCTCGTTATAGTTATTGCTCTCTGTCCATCAGAGATTTTGTGAGCTCTCTGTGTACTGCGATCGTGGGCCGCCCGAGTGCCAAGATCCATCCATATACATCAGATTTATAAATAGCCAATGGTGGCAATAACAACTACAATACAAAAGTTGTCCGAGAGAGGGAACGAGAGCGCGTGCCAAATTCCACTGACTGAAACTAAGTAGAGTCGGCACTCGCATGGCTTCTGGAGCCAGCTCAGAGCACACTCATATCTAAATATTTAAGTAAATACAGATACATGCGTACATACTTAGTTAGGTAGTTATGTATATGTATATTTATAAGCTAAGAGTGCCGCCTACATGTCTTGCAGCGTCAACTGCGTCATGGATCGTTGTGTTCGTTGTTGTTGTGCACCTACGCGTTATCAATCCATCGATATTTCTAGAGATCGACGTATTTATCGATATTTTTCTTCTGGGCTGTGCAGTGAATATGCAATTAAATCGAGAGCGAATTCGGGAGTTGTTCAGTGATTTTCTTGGCCAATATGATGCGTCATTATCTGTCGTATTTCCTTGGAAGGCGTACCTACACACATGTACATGCGGGCACATATACATGTATAACATATAGAACGCGCAGAACACAAAAATCGCCTGGTCACCGACACGCCCACACAGAACGGTGCCGCTATTTGCGTTCGATGTATTTTCCAAATCATTTCGGGCGTGGGCAACAACAGCAACAACAACAACAACAACAACAACACCAACGATGATCAACAACTGAGGCAGCTGAGCATATAAAACTGAAATAATTCATATTTAAATATTGCACATACACAAGCACACATGCTCATACAGAATGCGCATAATTTGAATTCAAATTAACTTTAAGATGCAAAAGCTCAACAAAAATATCTTTCTTACATTTTATTTATTTGAAATTGCATTTACACAGATCTTATAATTTCATTGTTAATTTTTTCTCATTTTATTTGTTATACATTTTATGATTACATTTTAATCGCATCATGTAATACTAACAATTGTAGCCTAGCCTCAGGTGCCTTTTATGGGGTTCTGGGTCGTCCAAGCAAATCCCAAAGCGGGAGCTATACTCGATGAGTTGGCAACTGAAATTATGGATCATTGCTGCTGAAATGATGATTAAACATTTACTTGACCGTTGTAAGCTTTTGTAAGCTTGCCGGTCAGATGTTTACCCCCATCCTCTCTTCCCCTTCTTTTTCTTTCGGTCTCGTTCTCTAGTTTTTGGCCAGTCCGTTACCGTGATTATATAACCACATGAAAGGTTGCCATGGGAGCTGAAGCGGAGCTGAGTCCATTTGCCAATGCTTTGAGTGATTTTATTTGGCGCGCTTCTGTCGTGACTGCTCAATGCGCATGTCTCGTCCACATGGTCGTTCATTCATGGTCCTCGGTTGGCATTTCACTCGTTTCGACTCGACTTGACTCGACTCGACCATGTCGCTAGTTGTGCGAGGACTCTGTCTCAATTTCAAAGTCAGTCTGTGACCAGCGTTTGAGGCGTCTTAGCGCTTTTGACGGTTCGGAGGGCTCAGCTCTTTTCTTTTTTATTCTCGCGCCGTTGTTGCGGTTGGACTTTGTTATTTTGTTGTTGCTACTCCGTTCGTTTCTCCGCCGCTCGCTGCCTTTCAATACACACACCGTTGTTCGCAACACGAAAAATAGTGAAATTCTCGTAGTTGCATCAGTAAATACAGGAATATGTTGTAACTGTCAGTCAGTTGTCGGCTGTCAGTCGCCCAGTCGTTATTTAACATTTGACAACGACAAATTTTAACAAATAGAAACAATTAAAAATAAACAGATAAACGAAAAACAATAAACAAAAGGTAATTCAATCAAAATTTAACGTTCTTGTTGCCGTACAATTGCTGGCGTTGAAGTTAAAGTTAACGTTGGCGTTGGCGTTGACGTTGACGTAGGCGTTGACGCTGGAGCTGGCGCTGGCGCTGGCTTCGCCTGCTTCGTCCTCGGACGGTGTGTGTGATATAACAGCAGCCGTGAAGGAGTCGCTGACACTAGCGATTGATTCCATCTCTAGTGGAGTTATTTTTACGAAAGGTCCGCACTTCGTGGCGCTGTTCAACTCTCCCAACGCCAAATGCAGCGCCATTGACTACGACGCAGGGGTAGAAGAAGCGGCACAACAAATACACAAAAGTCAACGTAAGTAGTGCTTAGAATTAACCAACTTGCTTATACAATTAAAACTCCCCTTCTTCGGGTTTATACTGCTTCTCCTACTTTGCATCCCGCCAACACCTGCGACGCAAATGGTTAGAAAATTACTCTGTTGGATGGCGTAATTTGCAGTTGTATTTCCCTTTTTGTTTTGCTTTTTTCCAGCCGATTTTATGAGTACTACGAAAAATGTCTGCACGCAACTGGGAAATTAGCGTTCAAATAAATCGTACCACACGGGTCGTATGAGTAATATGTGAGGCCGTGCCACTTAAATGCCCTAATGCTCGTATCCTTCTGTCCCTTTTTGTTGCTTTCTGTTACTCTCTGCTTTCTGTTCTCTGCTCTATGCCCCATGTCCTGTGCACTGTGTTTTCCCCGGACTCTAAATTGGTGTGAAAACGCCTCAAAACGTGCCATCCATTTCACTTATTCTGCAAAAACAATTCCATGACTTCGACTGTCGTCAAAATGTTCTCCATGCGCTTTCACAGTTGAATGGCGCATTTATTTTAGATGACGATAATTGGCGATTGGCCATTGACGACCGACGACTGACGACTGACACCGACAACCGACGCTGCCGGATGAACAATGAAGGATGTTCGGAAGGGTCAGGTTGAACTCATTTCCTTTCCCATTCTACTATATATACTCAAGTGTGGACATGAATACAATATAAGAAAAATCGTACTCATAAGTATACACCATAAGCTGATTGCACTTTTATCGCTCAAGCTGAAAACCTAATGAGCTTCATTTTAACATCGCGTAATTTCCCTTGGTGCAACCTTAATAAACACGTGTTATCCTCATCATTTCGTATGCAAAGCCAAATTAGTTTGCATTATACCTTGCGACACTTAAAAGCCACAAAATTATATATTTAAATTAAACTCTGTTGCTCAAATGTTTAATCAGAGTGCAAAATTCCAAGCCTTTTCATTGCAGTCCTCTCTTCAGACTGCACATTCACTAGTTAAGGACCTTCACATATTCAACCGTTTCCTTGTAGCTCGTTGAAATGAGAAGACAGTTATGCATATGAATGGATGGGTGATGTTTATGAGTGCCTGCAGATGAATAAAGTTAATTAGCTGAAGAACCTCTAGTCGGCTATGTAGGAGATCATTTCTCAATCCCCATCACATTCCATTGCCATTCCGTACACTGGTTTGTTGGTTAATTTAACTTTGAATTATTCATATTTTGCAGTTTTTAATTCTAAACACTTTTATTCTATACACATTTTCTTGACTGGTAACATTCATTTTACTTTAGCAGACTTTTTTAATATATACAATTTTTATTTTCAATTAATTAAATTTTTAAAACCCTATTTTCATTTAGATAAATGAAAAAGAAAACCCATACTAGATTTTATTTTCTTTAATGTACATATTTCCATTCAAAGGAATACAAAATTCAAAATCAAAATCACAATGTACAAAAGTTTTAATTCACCTTTTTAAAATTTAAGTCCACTAATTTTCGCTTTTTAAAAGAACATGCCAATTTGCATGAGGAAAATCTTTGTATATGTGTTTTGTGGCGGTTACCGGTTGTCTCCTATTCGAAATCCCGGAAATATAGACGAAGATTCATTGAACTTTAAAGATATTACCAAACATGTTCGATATTAATGAGAAATTAGTTTGAAAACGATGTTTAATTGAACCGAAACATGAAACCGAGCTTACAATTAATAAAAATTAGGTCAAAACAGTTTTCAGCAGTTTTGAATCTTTCCACACTTTTATCATTCTGTGCGTTTGTTTAGGAGCTGCAAATATTTAACTTCATGTCAAGTATAGGATCGAAAACACCATGAAGGACATGAGAGACTGAGACCATGTTGTTAAATTGTAGGAATCAGCAGTTTCATAGTGTTTCTCCACCTCCCTCCTCAGCTGCTTCCGATGTTAATAAACTATTTTATGGGAGCACGTGGAAGTTGCCGGCTGTCAACTGCCTACTTGGCGTCTGCTCGTCTACGCTTCCACTTCCATATAAATACATACTTACGTACATACATATGTTATGTCATATCTTTCCCTCCCTACTATACAGTTCTCTTTTGTATCCTGACAGTTGACTGCCCTCAGACAAAGCGACGCTCCGTTCCCTCCCCTTATCCCTTCGAGGTTTCGTTCCGAAAATAAAAAAACATTTCCTTCTCTCCTTCTCTTCGCTGTTGTTGTCTCATATGTTGACCCGCCTTTGAATTTGTTTAAGCCTGACTGCGAAAAACAAAGCTTAATCGGCGTATTTATGTGTGCGTGCCTGAACATGTGCCTACTCGGATGTGAGTGTCCTTTCCATGGTTCATAGGTCAAGCTGGCAGACATTTATTACAACAGTTTGCTGACTGTCGCGCAAACAATTGAAGCCTCTATTCAAGGACCTCTCTTCAACTCCTCTTCCTTGGTTCCCTGAGATTGGATCAGCAACTTAAAATGGAGTCATAAAGCCACAGTCCATTAAACTTGCACCACTGTCACTCTCCTACTGTCTGTGTGTGTGATAGGTGTGTCATTTGCATGTTGATAGATATATGGAAATGGATATAAATGTAGATATTTTATTGCTGATATAAAATGTCTAAGCGAAATAATTGACAGTCCGGAGGGTCTGACGATGTTGAACCCAGACCCGGACTCGGACCCGGACCCGGAGTCGCAGCCAGAGCCGAAGCCGTATCCGTGGCAACTCGGCACGCCACGGGCGACATGTTTGACTCTTGTTTTTTACAATTATTGGCTGAGTCACAAGGCCAAGAGCTCGGCTAATTTATGCAGACAGTTTTTCATTCGAGTTACATTGAATTTCATGGCCATTTCGAGCCATTTGGAATGTGGAAAATGATAAGAGAACTCGCCGGAAATCTCATTCGTTTGGTCCGCGATGCCTTTGCCTTGCCAATTAGCAAAGTGAAAAAACTTGGCAACAAAGTCGCCTCACAAACGGTTAACAATAACAAGCATCCACACAGGCCGACCAACCTCATCCACATCCCTTCTCCCGTGATCCCCTACCCACCACTCTCCTTACTGCAAACATGCTGCCAAAGTGTTTAATTTGATTAAGGCTGCCCATCAATTTGACGGCCATTTCCGACGCGCCCGAAGGCATGCAACACTTTTTGCATTTGCCTCAGTTTTGGCAACCATATTCATGGGAAAAACCTGCAAATTGTTTGGCCAGCAAAAAGGGAACTGACTTCATTTTAATTAAGCTTCACATATTCTACCGAGTCGAATCAGCTTTGAAGTGCGAGTTCGTCCATTGTTTATACGGATATACATGTTTTTAGGGTACATGATAGAGCTGAATCAAATGACGAGGACAAGTATCACTTCGAGTATTGCATTAATAATAATTTTAAGAATATTAATAACAAGAATAAAAGATTTTTATATTTACTTACTGCACTCAGATTAGTCACGACTGTTTGTCAGATTGTTTCTGTTATAGCTATGATCGAATTCGAACCAAATTTAGAAAGGCTGTATAACATAGTAGCCAATTCAGAATCTGAAAGATGTGTTTTGTTATTCCAGAAAATCAAGATTGCTTCCCGTTCTATCGATTCTATGGCAGCTAAAGGATATAGTGATCCGCATTAAAAATGGATATAAACAAACAATTATAAAATCTTCTACATGGGAATTAAAAGCGGATCCGCGCACACACACATACACACACTCATACGTACACGGACACAGAGACACACTCTTATATGTGACTGTGATGACACTTTTTAGTAAATGCGATGCTAAAATGTCCAAATGTGATAGCCCTTAAACTATTTGACCATGGGCTAAGCACACGACAACACACACACACACACATACACACACACACACAAGTGCACGACACTGACACACACACACACATACGGGAGGATGCTATTCTCATCCCCATTCCTGTTTCCACACAAGCCGTACAACGTCAGACGTAGCGTAGTCATATCAAATGAATTGAATTGCGGTTAGCTACAAACCAAAGGCCACTGCTGTGCACTAGCCGCTTACTATTTTTAGCCAGTGTAGTGTGTAATGTCTGTGGCAATTTCAAATCCATGTCGACGATGCCACAAAAGGGACTAAGCAGGCAGTTCACTGATCAATTGCCCACGATGCCGGCAAGAATTGTGAGCGATAATTTTGTAATTGCTTTGCTGCGTCCTTAAGCGCATGTTGGGAAGGACATTCATTAGGACACTCCTGGCGTTGTCAACCTGCTTGTATGTTGTTTAATGACAGCTGCTGCCCGCCGTAACTTGCCACACGTGCCCTATCTTGGGCCATCTTTCTGTCACTCACTTAGTCACTCTGCACACTGCTCCAAAGTGCGACATTTTAGCCAGAAATTCGGAATATGGTGACAATAGAGAAGATGAGAAAGCGTTTATGCCGCGTTGGCCACGCCCACTCTCACCGTCCATAAAACTGAACGAATATTGAATGAATGCGTGGACTTCAGAGACTTTACAAGCTAAAGACTTCAACTAAACACTCGGATAAAATTGGGCTTTTCTTTTGGATAACACGTCTCCTTCAGCAACTTAATGTTTTTAAATACACACATTGGAGTTCGCAGAACACTTTCTTGGCTATTTGTATAAATATTTATATGGATTTGTTCATCACCATCTCGACCCCATAAAGTGAACATATTCTTGATCAGCATTTAAATCCTAGTGGTTAAAATCACGTTTTGTCTGTTGTTCCAGATAAGTACTTTATGAGATCTAGATATCAGAGACTGTAATTTTGTCATTATTATTGTTTATAGTTATTTTCTGTTCCCTCTAGATCGAGCCACTGCAACTGCGACTTTATTTTTTTAGTTTCTATCTTTTGTTAATAATTAAGGTCTTTCACACCATGTGCAATTAATTTGGAATTAGTTAAGTTGAGAATTGAGGACAATGAATATCTGACTTTCAGGGCTCTACATATGCAATCAGTTTCGGTTAAAACCAGGGACCGTATCTAATAAAATACAAAAAAAACATTAGTATCATAAATGATAATATCATTAAAGAAACAAAATTTCAATAAACGAAGAAATTCAGACCAGTGTGAACTGGTCTGACAGTCTGGCAATCAATTTAATTCCCACGCAGTGTTTTCAGGTGACAGTTGCCAGTTGCCAGTTACCAGTTATGAAATTTAACAAAGCACCACTTTTGCTCATTGCTCCAACTTGAAACTTATGTAAATGTGGTGAATGTACCAAGTGTACAAGCAGATAAGGATTCAGGGGGAAATGAGAACGGGGAGAAGGAGGATGTGGATGTGGAGAAGGAGATGCCTCTTCAAACAGCCTCAGTCATTGTTGAGTTACATAAGTCAAGGCCTGCCAAGCCAAGCATCGTCTTGACTTTATGATGAGCCTTCCTTTGTTTTCTTGACTTAGACTCACAAAGGCAAGGGCAAAGCAGTCAACCAACTGTTGCCACATTATCAACATCAATCCAACAGTTTAGTCTGCACATCCACATCCCATACCAACAATCCGTTTATCACTGAGGAACGTGTACTGAGTCTCTTTTCCATATTTCAACTCATTTGAATTGAGCTGAATTTCAGTCCAATGTTCAGCAACGACTTTTCACATTATGTACTATATACTTATCTGTCTGTTTGTCTACTATATGGGTTTTTTGTTTGCTTGTCTGTCCATGTGTCTAACCCACTAATGAGATGCAGCAAAGGCAACAACGTCAAGGTTTGTTTACTTCCGCTACGGATGTGGCGCTTTCATTGTGTCTACGTCTAGGCCACAACTCGCATTGTCTATGAGGACTTGTCTCTGACTTGTGCTCCTTCTGTTGACGTCGCGACGCGGCGTTTGTTGATGGCGATGAGGCCAAAGCAGTCGCAACTGCTTGCAACTGCCACTGCAACAGCTGCCACTTGCACTTTCTTCAGGGGCAGCCACAACAATGGCTCAGGCAAGTCAACCTGGTGATGGGAACATGCCAAACGCCAAACGCCATATACCTTATACCATATACCATATACCATATGCCATATGCCATATGCCATAAACCATATACAATGTCGTGTTTGCCACCTTCGCATTAAGTTTGACTTTGGCCTTGGCATGAAACTTGCCCTGAACTTGTCAAATACTTTAAGAATTCTCCCCGTCTATTTATTGTACTTTCAGCATTTTCTCGTTTGATCAGCATTTTCTTTGACAATTGAAGGAGGGTGGACCCGACATTTAAATGAAGAAACATGGGAAATGGCATGAACAAGGTAAGTTTATTCTGACCACAAATTAGCACATCAACTTGGGAATAAACCATTTCAAATTAGGTCAGACATTATTAGTGCGAATTAACAGGACACAAGCAGAAACATATATTCCTATTTTTTTTATATGTTTTTGCAATATCATTTTCCGAAATACAAATTCTTGAGTGTTTCTGGTGGTTTTTAAAACATTAATCGAATAAAAGAGCTCTGTAGATACTCAAAATAATTTTAGACAAAAAAACTTTTACCTAAAAACCACGAAATTCAAAAGACCTCAAATGCACATTTCAACATTCAGTTAAATTTTATTCAAAAGATTTTGAGAATTAATAATTAATAATTCGCTAAATATAGCTAATGAACTATGCCGTTAAAATTCATAGAGAGAATTCTATGCTATTATCTCATGATATAATAGTCGGATATTAGCCAAACATGGTCAGAGTGTATAGGAAAACATCTTAATAATCTTTAAAATTATTATAGATATCTTAAAGAATACGATTATTTTTCAACATAAAGTGAAAATTTTATGACTTCCAGGCGCATCATAAAAATTATCAAAAAACATCTTTAGCTGTAAAATAATGTCATATATATTCGAAACTATGTTAACTTGATGTCAGATTCATTCTTCTTTCCGAAAGGGGGCTTTCCAAATTGGTTATGGTATTCTCGAGTAATGATGGAAAATATATGAGCACCTCTAAAAACACGTTAAATTTAACTTGCTTCTGTCACGAATAAATGTAGTAGATCATTTATTTAAATTTGTTGCTTTATGTTACTGATCTATAAAAGAAAGGGAACGATTACTATTAAAAAGCCTGCATTCCCCCAATTTTAAAAGTTAATCGGTATAAGGTTACGGCTATGTCTTCCATCCCTCGTAATATTCGTGAATTTACAATTGAAATAATGTAAATAATAAATATTGAGGTTGCGACCCTGAGAGATAGTTGTCAAGGACACTCAGTCAGTTGCCCGTAGTAACTAGAGAAAGCAACAAAATCTTTAGTTTTTCAAAATAAACAAATTCAATATTCACACTGACCTGAGATACCTGTTTTGCATAATCGACGAAATGAATTGGCATATGGGAAATGTAAATAATATAGAAGAGAAGTCCACGAATTCAATTAAGATTTGCTATCTTTGTTCCTAGGTCTTGCCGGGACTATATGTGGGCAACTACCGCGACTCCAAGGATCACCAGCAGCTGGAGAAGTTCAAAATATCACACATCATTGCCATACATGACAGTCCGAGGCGTCTTCTTGCGGTAGGTGTGCCATTGCCCTATTCTATCCCTATTCGATCCGATTATCGATTATCGATTAACACGCTTTTCGCCATTTCAATTTTCAGGACAAGCACTATCTATGTGTAATGGCCTCGGATACGCCAGATCAAAATCTATCGCAATACTTTTCCGTATGCAATGACTTTATCCACGCAGCGCGACTGCGCGAGGGCAACGTGCTGATCCACTGTCTGGCGGGGATGTCGCGCTCGGTGACCGTCGCCGTTGCCTATATTATGACGGCCACGCATCTGAACTGGAAGGAGGCCTTGAAGGTGGTGCGCGCTGGTCGCGCAGTGGCTAATCCCAATACTGGATTTCAGACTCAACTGCAGGAGTTCGAGCAATACAAGCTGTCCGAGGAACGGCGTCGACTGAGGGAGCGCTTTCCATCATCGGCACTGGAACAGCTGGACCGGATCAAGTGCGGCCTGGCGCTGGACAACTACCAGGAGCTGTTGCAGAACCGCGACATCTGCGAGGGAAAATGCTCCCGCGGTGAAAAGTGTCCCACAGGTGCGAGCCTTGTTCCATTCACAACGTGCAACATGGTGTCCATGGTGGCTCCGGATGGTTCCGAGCCGCGGGGTAGTCCTCCCATTTCCTACACTCTCCAATTCATCATTGACAGGTGGAAGAGAAACACCTTTGAACCACCAAGTGGTGAAACGTCGTCAACGGAACGTTTCTCTGATATGAACTCTGACCAAAACATTGATGCGACCAGTGGCTCCTCAAGCAGCTCGGGCGAGGAGATCATGCCCAAAGTGATCTATTACACAGCTAACGAAAACGATGGTCGCTTTGTAAACAACCTGGACGAGGGTGGGTCACACAATGGGCGACAAGACTGCGATCAGATAGACCCGCTGACCCGGAAACAGACCAAGCACAAGTCACCGCGCAAATCTCTTGTCAAGCATATCCACAAGAAACCCAAGCCCAAGCCCAAATAATTGTTGTTGCTGCACAATACTTTTAATACTTTTTAGAAACAATAAAATGAATGACCCCGACATCTGTCACTGAAGAAGATTCGCTTCACTCTTTCTGTTTTCTCTATTCCTCTGTTCCAGGCGTATGCAACATGGACCCCAGCAAAGGTCTATTCCGACGACGTCCCTCGAGCGCATCCAGCACACACTCGCGACTGCGTGCCCAGTCCTCTAATGCCAACACTAGTCCATCCCCGAGCATGCTGAGTGTGGCCAGTGCTGCCGGCAATGTCGTCGTCGGTGGAACCGCCCAGTCTTGTCCCACGTCACCCAAGCATTCGCCGCTTCCTCGTCGTTCGGTGGGCAACGAGCGTATTCCCGAAGATGAGGTTGCCCAGCAGCAGCCGTTTTCGAGTCCATTTCCGTCTACTTCCAGCGAGGCGGCTGAGTACGCGGCCGCCATAGAGGATGCACGAAGGGAACAGCAGCAGCGTCAGCAGCACCTTCAGCTCCAGCTCCAACGCTCTCCCTCGCGCCAAAGCCTTAAGGCAGCGGGCAGAGGCAACTCCACTGGCGGATCGGGGCGGATGGGCAGTGCTGGAGCTCGCAACGAGCCGGCGGCCACGCTGGAGGGGAATGGAGGAAACGCACAGCTGCAGCGCAGCGCTAGCACTGTAAGCGGTTTCGGCGTACGTCCCCGCAGCAGTCCGGCCGGCTTGCATGCCTATACGGGTAGGTACTCACCATGGGGATTCACAACCTGGTAATCGAGTTGGCAATTGAATTGACAGGTTCGGTGCCCTCCTCTGTCCACGGATCGCGTGCTGATCTGCGCGAGATTGACAAGGGATCGGCAATATATTTGGGCTGCACGGCACCACGTGCCTCCACTTTATCGATTGCTTCGTCGCGTGGCTCATCTGGCGGCTCAGCGCCACCTTCACCCTGCCATACGCCTCCTTCCAGTCCGCGGCACGGTATTAAAAGGTACGATTGCCATAAATGCATTGGACATACTATAGTTAAAGATATGGTCTTCTTTCTCCCAACAGATCGACCAGTCTAGCCAAAAAGCCCAGATGAAGCACAAGGCTGATCACATCAACTTCATCAACTGGAGTGTATCTGTAATCAATTAGCTCCCATTTGAAACACGCGCATGCGACCTGCACCTCTTGGATCACTATGTCCAGTTCACTTGAACTTGAACTCTAATGGTGTTGGTTCAATCTTGAAGTTCATGTGACATAGCGAAGGGATAGATTTATCCATTCCAAGAACTTTTCACAGTTATTTAGTTTTTATACTATTTTTGCTAATAATGCGGCAATCAGACAAGATGCTTGTACTCGTCCCTAAGGGGTTTCCAATGTATGGATGCTTGGATACATCCGGGAGCACTTTGCCTCAGAAGTGCCGTCCGGGACCACGATAGGTGTTTTCTTTGCACCTGTCAAGGTAATCGATTAGATGGGGATCTATAAATACGCAATTTGTTGGAAACTTCACTCCTAAGAAAGTCCCATCAAGGATCGGCTATTGTCCAGAGCTCGTTAGCTACTCTCTTATCCTGTCTTTGCGAATCTGTTAAAGATCGCGGAACTTTAATGCTGCTTAATTAATTGTTGAGTAATTTTTGTGGATCGAGTGCAAAATGAACTAATCAAAAGATAAACAAAAACAGAAGAAAAACAATAACATAAATATAAATGTAAAATTGTTGATACACTATTTTTTCAGAGACGCATTTAACAGTTACCCACATATGTATGTGTACATTTATATATATACATATGTACGAGTATAAAGCGTATTTACGAATATTTATAAACACATTTGTTAAACGTTAAATGGAAGTTGAACTCCATTTGTTAGTTTTGTACCGAAACGAGCCGCCTGCAAATGCTTTGGCGTCGAGCAATAATTGAGAGTTATATTGTATATTAGTTATAAACGATGATTATTTACATTCACGTGCATATACATATTGTACAAATGTACAAACTTGAAAGGAATATATTTATATTTCAATAGATGAATTGTTGTTGCAAGCATTTTGATATGAAAAACCGAATCAAAGCAATTTAGATACCTAGATTTGTACAAGATTGTTATTTAGTAACTTGTTGAAATGAGTAGTAGTATTATAATAATATATTTAAAGCAAATTGTTATTACTCGACCATCTCACACACACGCACACAGTCACATACTCGTTGTGACTAAGCAAAAACCAAATGAATAAGGCAAAATATTTTCAAAATTATATACATAAATTATAAAGATTAACAAATTACATTTTATGCATTAAAGTGCGCTTTAAAGCTTGTGGCTTATCGAAATACAAAAAACACGAGGAAAAACGAAAACGAAAAAGGAGAGCAGTACGAAGAGAGAACACACATATACATATAAATACATATATATCTAGCAAAACTAAGTTCAAACAAAAGCAATCAAATTGAAATCCCCTATTAGAAACTATGAACAACATATTTATATACAAACAATTTGACATTTTTGCAAGCTGGCTTTCGCAAGAGTTCAAAGATTGAAATAGAAATTAAAATTACTGTTTGGGGTGTATGAAAAACCTGTGAAGAAATGCACAAATTGGTTTTAAACTCGAGTACTTATAAAATCGTTAAGTTTGAAATATAATACAAATCAACACAATACAATACAATTATAATAGCAAATGTCTTTAAGACAACAAACAATTGTAATAAAACTAAATAAATAAATGACTCCCAGTAAAATTGATTACTCTTATATGTAGATTAAACATTAGATATTATTATTATAATAATGATTAGATACATCTATGTTTGGAAGTTAACTTGTCTAAATGAATTATTACATTTAAATAAGGGGTTAAGTTACTCGCATAACTTGCGTATTTGTTTTATGTAACGACTAGATTTATAATCACTCTCACAATAGGCTGATACTACAAATTGCACACAACATTTAGAACGCGCTACCTCCGATTCTTCGGTCTCATTGTAAATATATATGTGTGAATCTTAAATTCTTATTTCAGAGTATCGAGATCGGGGCTAATGTACGCTCAAACTACACTTAAATCAATGGGACACGAACTGAACATCACAATAATACTTGGCTTAAGATACTGATGACAAATTCTTCTAATTATGATTCCTGTAATTATATTATTTTCCCCTAACTCCGCTTAGACTGCCATGTGATTCAGCAACAGGGGCGTGTTGGCCGTCGGATAGGAGGATGGGCGCCGCTTGTGATCCGCCGCTTCGAGGTGTTCGATGCTTTGGCAGGATAGAGTTGACTCCTCATAGCGTGAGTGCGTGGAGCCACCAGAAGAACGTCGCAGGCCGGTGTAAGAGTCCACCTCCAGCAACGCCTCGTCACTGTAAGACAAAATCTTGTTAGTGCAAAGAAAATAATACGGAATCGACTGAATTGCGAAACCTGTGATAGCGGTGATGCTCCAACATATTTCCAGCCGCAAAACGAAGTTTTTTGGGCGACTCAAGGCTGGAGGATCGGGTCAGAGAGTTACGTGGCAGGTTCTTCTGCTTCAGAGAAGAGCGAATGCCACAATCGTTGGCCTGATCTTGGGCCTGCTTAATGGTGCCCTGAATGAACTTATTCAGTGCCCGTGATCC
The DNA here is from genome assembly GCA_018901795.1 of Drosophila sp. st01m. NCBI lineage: Eukaryota > Metazoa > Arthropoda > Insecta > Diptera > Drosophilidae > Drosophila > Drosophila sp. st01m. Next base: position 24,715,952 of record JAEIFG010001637.1, on the reverse strand, counting down.
ACGCCGCTGAGAACGCTCGTAAGTGCGACGCACTCGCGCCTCATCATCTTCGCCCATAAGCCAGTAAGTGCGTTGCTCTCCCTTCCCTTTCATCGAGATTACGCCGCGTTCTTGACATTGATAGCCTCCTAGCCCGTCTAACAGTTGCTTGCACTGCCAGCTGCAATGAATCTTCAGCGGCACTCCGCTTGACTCCATACGAGACGCGGTGTTAACGGTATCTCCAAAGAGGCAGTACCGAGGCATCTTTAGCCCAACGACGCCGGCACAAACGGGACCCGAGTGGATCCCGATACGGAGCAACAACCGGTTAGTGGGGCGGTGTCGAATCTTAAACTCAGATACGGCGCTCAGCAAGTGCAACGACATTGTGGCGATCTCAGCGGCGTGCAAATCTCCATTGCGGAGTGGCAGACCTGACACGACCATGTACGCATCGCCAATGGTTTCCACCTGTGTTAGAAGACGATTGATTATTGTCATTGATTTATGTATTTTCCTTATAAAAATGTTTTCAAAAGGTAATTTTAAAATTAATTTAAAAATTTTTACTTAAAATTAACATTTAAAAATAATTTACTAAAAAAAAATATAATTTAAATCAAGCTTTACCAAATTTATATAATTGTTTGAAACTTGTTGAAACGTTCTGAGTTGAGTAGTATGAAGGAATCTTACCTTGTAGACATCGTAGTGGCCAATGATGGAATCAAAGCAGGTGTAGAGATCGTTCAGAAAGTCGACGACTTGTAGAGGTGAACTCTCCGCAGACATAGCCGTGAAACCAACAATATCGCTAAAATATATTGTGACCTGTTCGTAGTGTTCCGGATCAACTTTGTGGCCCTTTTTCAGCTGATCAGACACGCAGCGCGGCAGCATCTCATGCAGCAGCGCATCAGTCTTCTTTTTTTCTTCTTGCAACTGATCCGTGCGATCGTCAACCAATGCCTCCAGGTTGTTGGCATACTTCTCCATCATGGCCATCATATTGTCAAAGATGTTGGGCCTCATTCCCTTTCGGAGCGGCCTTAGCTTGGTGCGTATTGTCTTGAACTCGGGCCGATCCTCGGGACGCTCAGCCCAGCACTCGCGAAGACACTCACTGACGCAATCGAAAGCCGTCTCGAGTGGTTGCAGCGATGGTCGGTAAGGATGCGACTGATCCTGTGGCTGCATAACCTTCTGAAGACACTGCATGGGCGTCAGTCCCGTCTCTCCGAAAGGACCTCGTCGCACGTGCATCTCGTACAGTAGAATGGCGAAGGAATAGGCATCTCCACGCTGTGTCCCCGTTACCAGCGAGGATGGACCCTGCCTCAAAAGCTCTGGAGCCCTGTACAGCAGCTCTGGAAAATAATAGTGTAATGTTATTTCGTGAAATATTTTGAAGGAACTCTGCAAGTTACTCAGACACTTGGCCGACATATGCTGCAAGTCCGTGGAGTTGTCCTCGATGCCTTGCTTGAATGCGAACAAACCAAAGTCCGTCAACTTTACTACCCAACGAGAGTCCACCAGGCAATTGGATGTGCACAGCGAGCCGTGGAAGCGGATGGGCGCTTCGTGCAAGTAGATGACGCCCTGCGGAAGTCACAAACATACAGTAAATGATGGAGGAATAAAAGTAGTATATGATGAATAGCAGACGGTTACAGAGGGAAAAAACAACTTAAGTCTCACTGTTTTCACTGTGTTCAACTATCCTAGCACATTTTATATTTAAATTCATTTCATATAGCATTTAATTATATTCGTTATTTAATTTAACTTATAATATATGTTCTTTTCAATTTAAATCAAAACCTCATCGTGGATCTGAAAGACTTTCAATTAGTGAGAAATTATGTATAGACTACCAAACTCATCCGTTGAAATATAATCCTAACTTTTAAGAGCTCAATAAAAAAAAATATGAAATAAATCTAACTTAAAAAAAAATATTATACTGATAATGAAAATATTTATACCGAACCTTTTAAATAAACTATGAATAGCAATATAAAACATACTATACGTCATGTTAATACAATTGAATAAACATTTTCAACCAATATATTTTTAGCAAAGATATTCATATTAACTTTTAAATTTAAGTATGTATTTACTTAAATCAAAGTATGAAATTTCTAATTAAGCAAGCTCCATTTTTATCAGTGTATAGTTAGGTATATGTTTGGGGTTGGGGATTCCATTAGTATAATGTTACACAGCAGCACTCACGCGTATAATGTCCGCCACCATGGAGGCAATGAACATGTTGTCCAGCTTGACGTCCTCGTTCTCCAGTATGTCCTAAAAAAATAAGGGTGGTTAGTCCAAGGTATAGCTCACTTCGGTTCGAGTATCTCGCACTGACCTTAAGACTGCCCCGAGTGCAATATTCGCTGATAATGCAGATGTTGGGTGGTTCGGTGCAGGCGCCGATAAATGCACATATGTTGTCGTGTCGAGCATCCCTCAGCTATAGGGGTGAGAGGAAATATGAGAGTATAAGCTAAGTTTGGTAAAGGTATAGAGGTGCAGTTGCTTACCAGCTTCAATTCTTTCTTCATCTCGCGTGTGATATCCACGCTTTTCTTGCGAACCTTCTTGATGGCATAGAGCTGTCCCTTATAGAGTCCGATTGGGGTGAAAATGGTTGTGTAGCGGAAATCAGCATCAGGGTTGGAGCTTAAGCTGACCTGGCTGGTGCGGATTAACGGATGGGTGGACTGCGAAGGAAGACGATGCGGCATTTGATTTATAAAATACTGGCAGACATGCAAACGTGAAGATGCTTTGCATCAATAATAAATGTTTTGTAGAGCGTAAATAATCAGTTTGGCAGTATAATATTTCTATCTGGTTTGCATATTGGGAACTTTAGCAACCCCTTTAGCTTTAATCCTAATCTTATTATTCGTTACCTTTCGTCAACTTACTCGGGTTTGCTTTAGACTCTGTTGCTCCCGCTCGTTTTCATGCACCTGAACCTCGCGAAAGTCTATCTTCCAGAGCAGACTGTCCAGCTCCTGTTCGTAGCGCCAGTTGCGATAGAGAACCAGCGAAACGATGCCCAAAAGGAGTAATGCACCTCCAGCGATGCCGGCCGAGATTTCGCCGGTATAATCTAATAAAAACATTGTATATTAGAGTTTCAGTTATGTTTGTATTTTAGTTATCGGTTAGCGTGACATCTTTCTACTATATCGGTTTCGCAGCGGTTACCGTTTGTTTTCATATTTCGGCTGCGGTAAGACTTCGATTCGCCAAAAAAATTTAGTTTATAAAAATGAATAACTATAGAAAAACAACTCATTAATTTAAAAAAATATCTAAAGCTAAATATTCAAATTTAAAATCAAAGATTGTTTGAAAAACGACGACAAATACAAGTACAAATAATTAAAATGTATATTCCAAAAATACTAATACCAATAATACTCGTACTATAACTGCGGACGGCAGTCCACACTAGTGACGAAAGCAGCACAAAGTGTGCGAAAGTCAACTAACAATATGGAAAATTAGCTGTAAGTGTCCGATAAGATCGAGTTATATACCGATCGAAAGGTTTAGTTCTAACTAACAGAATGGTTCATATATATCTAATTTTTCCATTGTCGACTAACATTAGTCGTGAAATAAATGAAATGAAGTGAAAGGGACAAAATTTTAATGAAATTATTGAAAAAATGTAATGATTGAGAATTATTCCTTTTGCGTTCGTCGGGTTCTTTACAGCTTGAATTGTCCTGACTTTGTAACGAGAAGAAGACATTCAATTTCCTAGTTACATTCATACTCAAAATAAAGTCAACCTGTTACAAAATGTTACGGGGCAGAAACTAAATAGGCTGCAACCATTTCCGCATCTCTTGATCGCAACAGCTTCAGCAAAAGTAATTATTAGGAGAGGCAACTTTGGCACCGTGTCTACCTAAGACTCCGGAGTAGAGGGATGCAGTAGCTGCCATCTCGTATAGAGAGACCAATTGAATACGTTTACATTCAAATGTACAGTCTCTGAAGAAGAATAACTATTATATTTTTGCAACTTACTGACGCAGTTCTCGCCGCCAAATCCGCAACGTGGAGCCGCCGCAGGACGCACACCACCAACCCACTCGATGCGATGGTACAAGTTTAAGATCCTGCAGAGAAACAGAGAATGATGACAATGAGCATGAAAGGTGGACAGAACGACATTTGATAGCTAGCTGTGCCAAAGCACTTACCTGCTTCTAGAGGTATAGGACAAGCAGTGCAGGATGCGAAAGTAATTTTAAAACAAATAAGAAGATATACAATGTATTTAAGGATTACTTACGGGCAATTCATCGTTTATGTTGCTGCTGTTGTTGATGTTATTGCTGTTGATGCTCCTTTGACTAAAAGTTCCTGCAGACACGAGACCCAGCACCGTCTGATTGCGATTGTTGCGGACTCTTCCTCTCGCTAATACTGTATAATTGCCGGCAGCGTCGCCATTCTCATCGATGTACACATGATAACTGATTCGGATGAGATACTTTTAGAGCACATTCCGCTGTTAGCCAATGGATACTCACCCCATAGCGCTGAGATACCGAGAACCCTTGATGGCCGCCACAATCGCGCTCCCGTTTTTGGGTTTCCCTCCGGTCTCCAGAATGGACAGAAGAGCATTTGCGTAGAGATGAACAGCATCGTAGAGATAGGCCGCCTCAGCGCTTATCTGGCAAGGGTATTGGGATTTTAAGTTTAAGCATTTGCTGATTCGAAAAGAGAGTCGGAAAAGAGGTTAAGCCAACCTGCTTTGCACCACCAAAAAGACCCAGAGGATTGGGGAAGTTGAATGGCGGTCGTTCCATGTATTTGTTTACCTAAACGAAATGCAGTAAAGAAATCACATCACATCACATTAATCAGAAGGCCACTTTAGAGACCATGGAGGATTTGAATCTCACCTCGTTGGCGAATGTGGCGAAGGAAACGGGGGCCGTTGGCATAATGCCGAGATATGACTGAAATGCTTGTGCCGCCAGCGGTTCCACTTTCTCCATTAGCATGCCGCGGAGATACTTCTCTGGTTTAGCCGGGTCATACTGCTCTATGTCGATGCCCACCACAAAGTAGTCGCCCTGTGCTAGAAGACCCTTCTTCTGCAAGCTAACCATCAATCCCACGTGCTCGTAGTAGTGTCCTAGCACCAAGTAAACTAGAATCAAATAAATTCCATTTACAAAAAGTATCATCAGTCCAATTTGCGACTAAGAAGAAAATACACACACCCTTTCTAGAAAAAGCAAATTAAAAATAATGCACAAAGTTCTACAGTGGGATTCGAAGGAATTTTGACAAATGACAATGACAAACTATTACTTTTCTTACTGTTACTATCTCCTATTGACTGCTGTCTCTGCTGGTTTTCCTTTCGATTGAAAGCAATACATCTACAAAGCAAACCACCGATTGAGTCATGAATCAATCTATATGTAGCAACAGCTACAATCTATTCTGTTTCCGTAAGTTCGCGCCAGAGCGGCATCCGATCGCTGGAGCACTGGAAGCCGAACGAGACTTTTCGTGCTCTTAAGAAAATGTGATATTTAATTATACGACCAATTATCAGAAATAAAAATAATAACTTAATCACGAATTAATGTTGGTATCTTCGATATCAATCATCGTAGAATTTACAGATGTACTAAATATAGTATACAGACACCAAATAGGTGTCTCAAGAGACACTATATATAATATATATTCTTTTATCTGTGTCAAAAGCCGTGTCGATGTACCCAAGTCTATCTAGCCATATGAGCGTCGAGATCTCTGAGCAGTAAGAGCTGCGATCTCCAAATTTGGAACATCAATACAATGTCAGGCAGATCAAGTTTAGTTTAAAATTTTTCCATCCAGATCTGGCGTAATTCGTAAGAACAAACACGTCTTATGACTATAACAGAAAAAACTTCAAATTTATTATGTAGGTTTCTAGATAGCGCACGCATGTCATGTTATTTTTATTTTATTACATGATAATTAGGTGTCGACTTATAGCCTGACTATAAATAAATTAATATAGTGATTATAGCTGTCATAGGAACGATTGCTTTTAAGTTACAGTAATATAAACTAGCTTATTTTTTGAGATATCTCAACAACGTATATAACTTATACATCCTGACCAAATTTGGCTCACTAGTTATATCATATAGCTGCTATAGGAAAATAGGAAAGCTTAGTCTCAAATCAAGCTTTAGTATGAAAAACTTGATTGTTTTCTGAGATATCTTAAGCAATCTCGCAAAATATGCGACTGAACTGGCCCTATATAGTACATCCTGACAAAATATGATTAAAATTATTCAACTATATTATATAGCCATCGAAAAATAAAATCTTTTAAGGTAGCCCTTTTTGTTGTTTGAAGAAAGGAGTAAACGGAACTTGGCTTGTCTACTTACTGCGAGTGTTGGTATGAGTTTGTTCCACGAGAGCGTCAAAAGGATTAGCCATAAATCCATGGTGGTAAATGGTATTCCAGGTGCGAATGTCGCGTACTGTGACACCTGCCCCGCTCAAAGTGCTGAGTATGGTCTCTGCCACGGGTTGGTACTGACTGCTGGCATCGTCCAGATAAAGGAAACTCACCTGGGTCCAGTTGAAGGCCAACAAAAGTGCGACCACTGACTTGGAGATCTGTGTGTCCGGGGGGTCGAGTTCTTGCAAAAGTTGGAAAGTCCAGCTTGTTGGACGGATCCCGATGAGTGCAATACTATGGGGATAGAAATGGACTTGGGAGATGTTCAATTGTCAGGGATGGAGAATTGTGACCTTGTCACCTACATATGATATCATAGGAAGATTAAAGGCCGCCGCCATGCGACCCTCGTGAACACAGGTCTCCTGCGGGCCAATATAGGCGGCAACTTGCTGTGTCCACAGTGCCGCCGTCTGTCTAATGCTGGCGACTTCGTCCCCAAAAGTTTCAGCCACAACGAACTCAAGGGAGTGACCCAATGTCCGCAACCTGCCAGCATTAACTTGCTCGACAGCCAGAGAAATGGCTCCAGAAATGGTAATACCAGGTCTCTGATAGTCCAGATTTCCCGGTCGACGCTGTGAGCCCGTGAGGTAGCCCAGGGTAAAGACCTCCGCATGGCAAGGAGTCAACTGATAGAGGCACATCAGGAACAGCAACAATCCTCCGTAATAGAGTTGAACATAAAGACGTTTTGGTGCTACGCAGTGCAGTAAACCTCTACGGGATGTACTCCTCATTACGCGCCACTTGGGATGCGTGGGTGAGGGAGTGATGAAGGGATGGAGGGATTCAAGCTTGAAGAAAGATCGATGGAGCAGCTGGGGAGATGTAAAGTCCTTCGTTTAATTTAATTGGAATTGAATAGCAGCAGCTTTTGTTCCGGCAGTGTCCTTATAAGAGAGTCCTTTAGCATGTTGCAACATTTTTGTTGAACTTTCAGCTGTGACAACAGCTGCTCCTGCTCCCTCTTGTTGTCAATTACATTCACTCCTCTCCACTACGTTTCGTCTTCTTCCTGCGTGCGACTTCTTTAATCAATGCTAGTTCAGCTTGCATCTTATTTAACTTTCTCAACCTCCGACACTCAACTACCGCGTACACACACACCACACACATGCACACACACACAACAAATACTCGCTATAGTAGTTCTTATATACAGAGACTGAATTACAGACACGCTTCCTTCTTATCAGTAGCCCTTTTATGGCTCGATTTGAGGTCGTTTCTGGAAAGTGAGTGAATATACATATATGTGTATATATATTCATAAACATAAACTCGTCGATATTCGGGAACCTTAGTCACTAATTGATTACGTCCAGGCTTGACTCTCTTTCTCCTCCTTGCGCCTTCTGTCTTCATCATCCCCCTTTCAACCGGTGCTCATCACACATCCAAAGCAAGTAATGTCATTTTTATGAGAATCAGCGGCTCATCAAATTTAATTTCGACTCGCTATTTTACTTGTTGCAATAAAGAAAAAAGATTCATGGAAGTCACTGATAGCTCAAACGTCCCTATATTTCCCGTCCTGTGTCTCTCCTGTCACAAAATGTCTTTGTTTGGATTCTCACTTGGTTCGGAGACTTTGTTGATTGCTCCTTTCACACGCCCTTTCCCAAAGTTTGTGCCCACTTTCGATTCGGATTGCTTCTTGTTCTTGCTTCTTGGACGCATACACTGCGAATGCGTGATATTGACAGAGCCTTCGAACTTGCTGCATTGCTATCACAGTAATTTATTATATTGAATCGCTTTCAACTTTAGCAACCAGCACTTCAAAGTTTGCACCCCCGACATATTGACTTTCCCATTGATTTCACCCCTCCTCTCGCCCACGTGTTAGGGTCTTTCTTTTCTCCGCCATCAATAGCCCGAGCTCTGATTTTCTGCATCCTTCTGTATTTGTGTGAGTGAATGGAATATGCTACAATTCATCCACTTGGCTTATCAGCATTGTATTAAGCGCGTGTTGGAACGTTGCACAGTGACTCGTTTTGTCAGAACAGACTGCAAAAATCGTTGCTCTTGAACGAATGATGATATCTGCATAAATAGCCAAGACTATTTAGTAAAGGAATTACATTAAGTCTACTTTCGAAGCGGTGTAACGTCTCCTGGCCCTCTAGTTATACGACACTGACATGCAAATAATTTTTTCTAAAGGTGTTCTTTAAAAATCCCATAAAGCGTGCTCATAATTATTGAATTTACTTGACTTAAAAAGTAAACTAAATCAATAACTATAAATAAATAACTGTCAGACTGCATTTAGGGTGAGCAGGTCTTTATGTTATTTTTGGGGCTTGAGTCTTGTAAACAAACCACTGTGCGTTGCTATATAGTATATCACTTGCTGCTTATGTTAATACAAAGAGACAACCGCCCCCTTTTCCTATCCCCCCTCCCCGCTTTTCCCGCACACACACACACATACACACATGCTGTTGGGTATTGAGCCTTGTTATAAATGAGCCGCCGTCGGCGTTCGTTTAATAACGCGCGTTTATCCATAAATCCAGCCTGAGCTCCGAATCGTTTGACGTGCCCAGTGAGGCGGCGGCAAATGTGTTTTGCAAGGGAGAGAGGGGAAGAGGGGGTTACTGTTGTTGGTTACTGTTAATTGTTTTCCCATTGTTGTTGGAGTTGCTGCTGGAAGCGCCGCGTGCACTTGACAGACTATTTCGCAAGCGATTTATCTGCATTTCCCTAAGATAGAAACGTTCCACAAAGTTGTTGTTCATGCTCCAATTGCCGGTTTAGCTATGAACTTGCCCAACCCGCTGCATTTATGCCACAATTTGAAGATATTTGAGATTCGCACAGCTGCATTTATTCCCACACACCCACGGTATAAATGTTATCCATGCCGAAGCTAATGACCATCAGCTAAGGGCCAATTTGCCGGTCGAATGTAGGTGTGTCCATGCCAATCCCCCAGCAAAGCTGACAATGCAAGCCCAATCTGACAGATGCTCCATTGTGTGGCCAGCTGACATTGACGCAACGCCAAGTGGCACTTCCACTCCCCATGGAGTAATTGCAATTGCAGCTGCAACTCCACAGAGAGAAATAATCCAGTATTTTATTTTGTGGAATTGCGAATCTTAGTTGACTTAATTCAAAATTTGACCGTGAACTTTTAGCTTTGAAATTTGCCATACTACCTAAAAAGATTTATTATTAGGAGAATACAACTTGAATCTGTTCTTTGCTAGACAATATCAAAAATTGCTATCCTTATTATGTTCGGTTGTAAAACCCTAACAGATTAAACAAATAAGTCAAGCAAGATTTAAAATGTTAAACAGATTTCACTTAAAATTAAAATAGACTAAAAAATTAAAGAAAACGCAATTTTCTTAAATGGTTTTCTAGTTTTTGTATTACACACTTTATATTAAAGTTTTAAAAAATCTTTATTAAAGATTTATGAACGTTTTATTTATAATTTAAAGAAAATTTTTAAATGGAGAATCTTCGAATATCTGCAAAGCACAACCTGTAATTCAATCAATTTGGAAATTTGAAAATTTTCTAGGGAAACTGTAAAATTGAAGTCAAAGATCGTAAGCAAAAAACCAATCAATAATCATCGTTTTCTAAATTCAAATATGGATGTCTCCAAACTACAAGTTTAAAACTTAACTTCTATTTCTTCTTATTGAATTTTAGATTACAAGACGATGAAAAAAGAACTCCACAGCGGTCCATCAAGATCCAGATAAGCGTATATATTCTAATCTAATAACTCAGAGGGATGAACCGCCAGGCGACATCTCTCGAGCCTTTTGTGCTTGGCATCCGCCAACTGGTGAATGTGCACTTTGTGTCTGATGTTAAGTTTTTGATGAAACCGAGTTCACATGATTGATGACTTCAATGAATTTTACGTCTCTTTTATGTATTTTTTTCGTGCAAAAGGAAAGCCACCTATGATTCCCCGAACCCCAAACCGGCATGACATACTATATAGAAAAACCTTACTCGAGAGGGCAATCTTAGATTTGGGTCGAAAGATCCAGTCCAATTTCTTCATCCGTGTGTTAAGTTTGGAAACATGGTTCTACCAGCCCAGACCTCTGTCTACGACTAGTCCGAGATATTTGTGCTAGCGCTCCAAAACGAACAGCCTGAGAAGAATTTGTTGAATTGACTTTTCCACCGAAACAGCAAAGATTCCATAGCTTGGACCAATCTGAAAAGTTATTCACAAATCTTTGAAGATGGCGACCAGCACTTACAGGGGAAACATTGAAGCACAAGTAGGGAGAACATAACAAAAAATAAACTAATAAATTTCTTCTTTCAAAAATGATTACAATTATCAGGGTATAAAAAATAATTTTAAATGGATTACAAATTCATTCATTAGCATTTAGAAAACGTTATGATTTTTTATAAAAACCATCGGTTTAGCAAGTCATAAGTTCTATTTGGTACCTAGTCAAGTGTGTACTTAGTCTTTATGGCAAGCTTGATTCTGAAATATCGGAATTGGAAGCTATTCTTAATGTTAGTACAGCTTTTTCTCTCTGTGCATCTGTGTGAGTCTCAACGTCTAAAGTGCTTTGCATCTAAGTAAGCAGCTAAAACTGAATCAAGCCATTGATCTGTCAAGCAATTAAGTGCAATTTGTTGCAGCCGTGCAATGCATATCATTGTTCAGTTGGCAGTTGGCAGTTGGCAGTTAGAAGGGGCAGGAGGCAAGAGGCAGGTGCAGAAGTAGTCACTTCTACTTGCCATTCAATATTGCGCCGCTGATTAATTTGACAAACTGCAACAAGAGCCATAAATAACAATTTGTGGCGTGAGAGAAATACAAACGCCGCAGTTTTTCACGATGGAGGAGCAAGGCGACACGGTGTCTCAGGTGTGGGGGGATTGTCATGTGCGTTCATTCACAGTGGTCAGTGTCGTGTAATTGACGGGTTAATTTGATAAGCAGCCCTTATCACAAAGGTGGTCCATAAACCAGTTCCAAGTGTAATCTTATCAGTCGACGCCTCCGACGAACTCCGAGCCACAATCGAGCAATCCGCGGAATGCCATTGACGGTCTGCTTTCAGTTAATAACAAAATGCGATTCATTAAGGTAATACTCTGCCTTCTGCTGGCTGCAGTTGCGGTCAATGGTGCGGTCATTGGTGAGTTCACTGATAGCAGTGCAAACACATGACATAGGAAAATGGACAGATTTAGGAAATCTCCAGGTTTACAGGTAAAGACTCCTCGGAGACTGGACCAGGACCTGGCTATCTGCTCTACACACGTCGCAATCCGAAGAACCCTCAACGCATTGAACCGGAGGTTGAATCACTGCTGCGCTCATCATTCTATGCTCTGGAGCCCATAGTGTGAGTCATTCTCTGTACTTGACTACTGATTCTCGACTGAATCCCAATTTGCTCCCAGTGTGTCCATTCCCCAGTGGCGAGGCAATAGTTCCTCGAAATTAACATCAGCTCTGTTGGAGCGACAAGCCTGTAATGTGTTTGCGCTGGACCTGGCTAATGTGCAGACCGAGTCGGAGATTGTGACCAGCGTAAGTGGGCTGATAATCCTGTTGCATCAACACTTTGATGTGCCGCTGAGGGAGCAGCAGCTTGTGGGTTTTGCGGAGGGTGGACACATTGCCGGCGCTGTTGGGGAGCAAGTTCAACAATTGCTGGGCAATAAGTTGCCTCAAATCACGGCACTAGATCCATCGGGGGACAGTGATAAGCTCACACATCGACTCTCATCTACAGATGCTATATTCGTGGAAGTCCTGCACACCAACGGCCTCGGATTGGGCACAATGGAGCAACTGGGCGATGTGGACTTTTATCCAAATGGCGGACAGCGACAACCAGGAAGCGAGAACACGCCAGATCCAGATGCCTTCTCCCATGAACGTGCCGTCGACTTGGCCGTAGAAATGTGGTCATCGTCAAATGATTTCGTATCCGCCAAATGCGTATCTGTCGAGCACATGTCTGCCCAGAGCTGTCGATGGTCCTCGCTTCGCATGGGCGTCAACGATGAGTCAATGTCGGGCATCTACTTTCTGGAAACCCAGAGCCAGCCTCCCTTTGCCAGAGGCGCTTACCATATTGGTTTTTTGTGAAAGCTTAAAGCAATAAAGTCGACCCAATTAATAAGAGAAGCAAGAGAGTCATTAGTCATTGCCAACAAGCAGAGGGAGGGAGAAAGGTATGCGAGAGTATCCCAGTGTTGATGTACGTCAAGCGTCCGACTCATTTATTACTTCAAAATCAATTTTAAAGCCGCTTCAGTTCAAAGTTTGACGCACGTTTGACGCACACATATTGCGTATACGCCATGCAAGCATCTCTCCCTCTTTTTTCCTGTTTTTCTTCATTTTTTTCAAGGAAGTTGACAACTTTGCCTGCTGCCAGATAAGAAATTCTTCTTATGCTTCTTAGAGTAACTTATCTAATAGTTACATCAAGACCAAAAACAAAAATGGAATATTCAACTTGAGTGCTTAAAGTTAGCAACATAACTGTTTTAGATATCAGCTTAAAGCCCTATTGTTTGTGAATTATGGATTTCTTAGACTCAGAGAAGTTGTTCCCTTTTCCCAGCATTCTTGTTGTTGTATTTGCTGTTGCTGCTGCACTTGATATTATAAAGAAATTCCTTTGTGCAGCTATGTCTTGACTTATTCCTGATGCGGGTCGACAACGGCGTCTTTGGCATCTTGGCAGCTGAGCGCAACTTGATGCCACTCTTCCTCCGTTCCACGCAACACCCACAAAGACGCCTTTTCTTTTCACCTCCCACTGCGTGAGTGTGTTCCTTAAAACAACAAATTGCATTTATATGTTGCAAATGCAACATGCACTTGAGCTAATCTTTAGCCCATATCCCATCATATGCGGCATCATCAACTGTGCAACGTGACCATCATAATGTTCGTTTAAAAATCTAGAGCTGATAACTACCTTCATATCGTGCCTATATAGAGGAAACATGATATATTTACTATTTCCAAACAATAAAAAGGCAACTTTTGTTGCTCTTTGGCCTACTTGGATAACAATTAATTGATTGCCGATGATCAATCGATGGTCCCGCTGATAAGGAAAGCTCTTAAAGCAAAAGCTTTCAACAGGTGCAAGAACTCGCCTCAAAGTAGGCGACAAAAGTTTTTGCCACAAAGTTAAGTTAAGTTAAGTTAAGTTTTGCTGATTGCGGGTTCATTAGCAGTTAAACAGTTAAAAGTTTTACTTTCGCTTATATTATTGACCTTATCACTGTTCCTACTTTCTATTTCCCAGTTCCCGATACGCTGAGAAACATGTCTCAGTTGTAAGGGGGCTTAACATCTTAATTTGACTACTTGGGTAAGGCACACTTCCATTTCGCAGTTTCAAACCCATAAAATACATAGAAAACAATCATTGTAAGTGTAAAATTCTTGACTTTAGAATGTGTGATTTTATGTATGCTGTTCAAATAGTAGTGAGTCAGCCCCCAAATAGGCAACTAGTTGGGAGGTTACTGTGGATTTGTCATCCCGATGGGCAGGTTTCTTTACAAATTAAATATTTATGGAACTGTTGGGTAGGAGATGAAAATATACAACAGAGATTTCGGTGCTTGACGGATTATTTCATTGAAGAAATTCCATTCCTTCCACATGACTTACAAATTGTCTAAAGATTATTAAAAGGTAAGCGAATTTACAATGAACCAATTACTTCACTAGTCTTAAAATATTTATTTCGCATATTCAATTGATTTATTTGTAGTTTTGATTGCAAAGTAAAGCTAAGATGTGAAAATGCTGAATATCATTTGTATTTTCGTAATTTAATGCAGTCCTTTTCTTAAAAAATCATAAATAACTATTCAATTATAATTGAGTGAAAGAACAGGAGACTGTTTTGTTTTGACCGAAATTGTGTCGAGCTTTCGACACCACTTGATTATAAATTGAATATTTTTTTCTGTGTACCCCCTCTTCTTACACAACATGAAGAGCCAATTGAGCCTGGTAGGTGGCCCATTAGATGCCGCAATGCTTTCCACTCGGAACTAAAAGAATCCCTGATAATTTTTGCTGTTGGCCATTGTTTTTTGTGGTTTTTGGGTGTGATTTCGTTGGCCATTAGGCAGCAGCCTCTGCATAAAATATTGACATTACACACACTCGCTCTGTGTCCTAACTAGAAATGAAATCGCAACAATTTCATTTAATTTCACTTTGTTTCACTTGACTTTTTTCTTTTCCATTTTCATTTTCATTGCCTTTTCTATTTCGGTTTCTGTTTCATTTTCTTATTCGTTTTTGTATGTTAATTAGCGTCGAATGCGTTGATTTCGAAGTATAGCTGATAAGGAAAATTGGTGTAGAATTAAAACATTATTTAGGAACGTCACAATGAATGAATGAATGTTTTAGCCGACAGTTGACAGGTAGAAATCGCTAAAAAGTCTGTACCGTTCCTTTCCCTGCACCTATTAAAAATAAAAGACGGTATGAATTATGTCTGAAAATAGATTATATCTCACTGTATCTATTCTTTCAATTATCTGCTAGGGTATTTAATATTCGGTTTCCCGATGAAACAGCTACTTTCGATTTGTTAACACTTATCACCTTTATAGCTTCTATCTACACTCGCGGGTATACATACATACGCATATTTTACGCTCTCTATCTTATTGATAATCTCAGAACTATCGGATAAGAAAGCCAGAAAGTACTTAAAAAATTATTTTACATAATAAGTTGCGACGAAACGAAGTAATTAGAATCAAATTTGAAAACTTGAATTATTTTTCGATAATTTAACTATATATAAAAATTTTAATAAGACAATGAAATACGTAATGGTCTGCTAGGGTATTAAATCTTCGACTAAATATATTTTTAATTTCTTGTCAATTTCTTTTTATGACTATGTTAATTTTTTGTGAACCTTTTTATGAGATGCCATTTGAACAGCCCACCCAACTCCACGTCGCTTTTCATTTTCCCACCTGCCACACCCCCCTGCACTTGCCACTCCGCATGCAACCAAGCCCCCAATCTGAAATTGTGCCAATGGGTGAGGCTCATTTGTTGTTGTTGTTGTTGTTGCGTCGTTGCTGCTGCTGCTGTTGTAGTTGTTGTTATTGTTCTTACTGGTGGTGGTGAGTGTGTAGAACGTTGTGTGGTGATAAGCGGTAAACGGCAAGCGCAATGTAACATATGTCAGGTTGAGGTGCACAACTTTGAAATGTTGGACGAACGCACACACCTCCACAAGCCACAACATGCAGAAACAGTGCCTCCAGCTACATATAGTCCCAATGTCTGTGTCTGTGTCTGTTTTACATTTTGTTAGTGATAAGCTAAAGTCTGCAGAGGTTGTCGTTGGCTCAGTGTGTCGAATGGTCGCTTGGTCGCTTGGTTGGTTGAGTGCTGGGTTAACCGGGCGGAGTGAGTGAGTTAAATTGACTGATTGAAAAGCCATCTGCATACGAATTTAATTAAATTCGCATAATGTGTCGGATGGCAGGTGCCGTGGGTGATTATTGCGGATCGCCCCTCCCATTTTGAGTGAATTGCGGGTAATTTGCGGGCAATTTTTATGCTGCACACACATTGTCTACATGACACTTAATCTGCATAATCTCTTGGCCCACATTCGCTAATCATCGCCGTGAGTTCTATAAACAGTGTGTGTGTGTGTGTGTGTGTGTGTGTGTGTGTTGGAGCTTATTCAAATTTTAAGAGAGAAGCGTGATAAGGATAATTCCCTGACGTCGGGTGCTTATCGCGAAGGGTTTAAAGTGCACGCTTTCATTTCATAACCGTTTTAGCTAACCAGCGCATATTTTATTTCTCATTAGTCCATATTTTAATTCTAGTATACACTCTGCTTTGGCCAATGTCCATTGGCATTATTAATTCAAAAAATTCGAAAAGCTTTGAGAACAACTACAACAACAACAACACACCAGCTGTCGATATGTCGTTGAGTATGGTCAGTGACAGAAGCAGCGACAGAAGCAGCGACGCGACTGCGAAAACCAAATGCAAAATGCGCGCATGCATGTGTATATTTCTCTCTCTCTTCCTCTCTCTCTATAACTCTTACACAGACACTAGCTCTCTGTCTCTCACTCTCTCTCTCTCTCTGTGTGTGCTTATGAATTGGTCTTGGGGCCAACAGAACAACAACAGCAAGAAGAAGAAGAAGAGATACAAAAACAACGGCATCAACAAGTCCAACAGTGACTCCCCCCACGTTCCCACACGCCAGCGATCACATTTTTGTGAATGCCGCACAGTGGGGTGTTTTGCCATGTTGTGTTGCACAAATTAAAGATATGAAGGAAGCGATGTTTTTTTTTATGTTACCAGTATAAAACGTTGGGAAGCGAAGAAGCGTCTATTTTATTAAAAGTGAACATTGCTCTTGGATGACACCGCATAACAGCAATGTTAAATGGCTCAACTTTGATCAAATTGTTACCTGACAAAAATCCGATAATTCACTTTTTAGAATCCTCCACCAGATTAAAATGAATTACTTTTTACACACGCTTATGTTAAAGCAATGATTTTTGGCACGCTTCCCACTGTGCGCCGTCAAGCGCGGAATGCTTATGATGCTGCTTTGTTAGCCTATTCTTCCCCTCTCACTCCCCCTCGCACCATGGGGTCAATGCATATGCGCAGGCATGCAACACCGCCACGCGCCTGCGACTGATACTGACTCATTTTTTGGGGTTTTGGGGCTCTCGTTGAATATCATTTGATTGTGAAAAATATTGCAATGGATTGCGAGCTTTGTGCTTGTATTGTTTGTGTCGACGTTGATTCTTGTTGGAATTTCTGTTTTGCAGTTTTTTATTTACTTTCAATTTGTATTTGTTGTTGCTGTTGCCAATTTTTTACGAGGCTTATCAATTATTTTGTCGTTGCATACGAAATTTATTTAAATTGTCATCGAGTTTGACGTTGTTGTTGTTGTTGTTGGAGTGCGTAATTGCATAAGAATTATCAATACATATTTATTTGCAGTTGTCAAGTGAAACTACGTGGGTGGCCAGTGGTGTGTGTGGGAGGTAAGGTAGCATCCAAAATGTGTAACGGTAAAAGCTAGCGACGCGTATTTCATAGCTTTATTTGTGCACGAATGCTAATTGGATTTGCAATATGGATATTGGCTTAAATTTATAACTTTAGACAATTTGCTAATTGTGCTATAAATACATACGCTCATACAAACAAATATACATGGATTGTGCGAGTTGGTGATGTAAAGTTACCATATGCATACTAACACAGTCTCGTGTAGAACGTGCGTTTGTGTGCGTACGTGAGTCAGGATCCAAACGGAACCCTTGATAGGCGCATGAAATACAGACATACCATACATACATAGACTGTAAAACATGCCACCTAACTTAATTGTAAACTTTTTCTATTAATTTTATGAGCGTTTTATCATGTTCATATATACATATATTTTTTTAAGAGTTCTTTTTAATTTAACTATCTTTCAAAATAAAGTATACATAAGAGAATTTTGTTTTTCATTACAACAAAAACTGTACATATAAATTTTTGTAGATGTTTTTGCCACTGCTTAAGTGCTTTAAGAAATTTGTCACGTTCTGTGTGTGGCAAAAAAGCTAAGCGATTTTAACAAAAATTGCACGCACTCAAATAAACGCACAAAATTGAACGGTACAGTCGAAAACTAGATATTCTTTTAGCTACATATATTTTGCTCTTTTATTTGCAATTTTACATTAATGAAACTGTCGAGTGTGCAAGCGTGCGAATGTGTGATAATTTATGAGTCCCACATTTTTGACATACATACATATGTATGTATGTACAATGTAAATAGATCCCCAAATTGAATGAATTGAGGGGATCATCATTTTATAGACACAATCTTAACATTCAGTTCGATCGCGCTGAAAGAGAAACACTAACACATTTGCTTGGGCTGACACCTGTTGCCAATAACGGGCGGCCAACATTTGCGAACGTCGCGACGGAACTGCAGATGTTGAGCGCATGCAAAGGTGAGAAAATGTTGAATAGAAATGTCCGCGAACTGATGAAATTTTTATGAATTACAGAAGCACAACACGCGCGATTTAATTTGAATTTATTTGTTTGGTTAAATTCAAATGTGTAACAGTTGGAAATACTTTCAGGGGGATTGTGACATTTGCAAGAAACACAAAATACAAATTCACTTACGCACTTCACACAACCGACAATTTCAACCGCCAAATCAACACTGAAGAGAGGCGGCATAATTCTAATTGGACTTGCATCTATATGGTCACACTTTTGCCATACAATTTATATCAATAGTACATCGCCCGACCGCCACAATTCCGCGATATTAATTTTTAACTTTTAAATATGGCAAGAAGACTCTGATAAGATACACAATTATAAGTCGATTTTATTTATTATATTAAATAATAATATTAAAATTCATTAATGTTGGCTGTGGGAATCTTTAAAATTGGTTATAACGAAAATTCAAGTCTTTTTGTGACCAACTTAGCTATTTTTAAAGCTAAATGACGGAAATCTGGTTAAGTAATAATTGCTGTCACCGACCGAAAAACACTCGAGAAAGAACTTAAATTGAAATGGAAGATAACTTAAGTACTAGGAATTTTTTTAGCAGCTTTGTTTTAATATTAAAGCAATTTAAATTTCGCGCGTTTGCAGATTGCGATACTGGAAAGTGAGGAGCAATTTTAAAATGAGGAGTAACGTGGTCGCTAATGTAACACAGATGGCGTTGCGTCGCAGTATTAAGCTTTGAGTACTCCAAATTACGAACATGACCAAAAAAAAACATTGCAATTAATTTGTAATTAAATGAAAATTACAAATAAATAATTAAAATAAGGTAAAGATGTATCCGGGGAGAGAAGAAGACATTGTTTCTGAAAAATTGTATAAAATAATTCTAACAAAATTCTGCAAAAATTGAAAAAAGATCTGGCTTCAAAATTTTTGAAAAGCCGAAGAAGAATATTTTGATCTTCGAAATAAAGCTAAATTAGTAAAAGGTATTTTTAGCCATGTTTCAGGCTATTAGATATGTTAAATTTGTAATAAAAATAGCCAGATCTATCTATGAGAAACTAAGTTGGCAACAGTGATTAGTATAGTTCGTATGAACAAACGAATCTTGTGAATAGTTTAATCGAACCTCTCCTGAACGACACGATACTACTCTCATAATGGGCACGGTCCCATCATTAGTCAGAACAATCGATAACGATAAAGTAGCCGTAGTCATTTACAATTTCGTGACAAATATAACAAATGTGTTGTTCCCCGAGTCTGTGAGTGCGTGCATAAAAAGCTAGTGTTAATATTTAATTGCTAACGATAGTCGTCACATCGTCTGAAAGAGGTACGCGGCAACAACAACAGCGGCATCATGAGTGGAGGTGGCATGGATAAAAGAAAACTGTCGTAAGTTAAATTTTGCAAACACTTTTCGTCATATTCCTTTTTTTTCTGCGCACACATACATACACATTCATACATGGTGCAGATGGCAGATGCGCGTTGCCAACGCCAGCGCCAAAGGCAGAGGCAGCGCAGTCGACGTTCAATTGATTTTCCACGCAACAACAGCAGCAGAAGCAGCGGCTGCAGCAGCGGTAGCAGCGGTAGCAGGCAACAGCAGCTGAAACGTGAAGGCATCGCCTGCTGCCGCGAATTAAATTCCTTTGGATTGGCATTAGGATAAACAAGGTCTGCAGCCTTTTATTAAGAATTTACAAAGTGAGAGAGAGAGAGAGAGAGAAAGAGAGCGCATTTTGCTGAGATATGTGTATGTGTGTGTGCACTCAGCTAATTTCAACATGTTAATTCATTCTCACATTTGAATCAAACGACGTATTTCGATGAGAGATTGATGGCATTTATTGAATATGTGATTCGCTCAACAAAAATTACACAAGCACGCTGCAAACGCCGATGACTTGTGATAACAACAAGTGCTCTCTCAAACACTCACACAGATGTGTCGACAGTTAATATTAGTTAATATACATATGTATATTAATATGTATGTTATCTGTATAATATAACAAGTTCATATTGGAGTGCTATAGTTGGTTTTATCCGCTAAATATTTGGTAGCTTGTGTTGTCCCCAATCGCCCTCGCACTCATTCACTCGTCACACACACACTCACACACACACACTCACACACACACACTCACACACACACACACAAACATACATATGTTCAATGAACATGCATACTCGACATTCGTGTTTGCAGATAAGTATGTGTATATGTATGTATATATTCATATGTAAGTAAAAAGCACTACATACTATTTTTTTTTTAAATTGGCAATGAGTAATACACGAGCGGCATTTCCTTGCCACAATTCTTAACGGATTTACTCAAAGTTTAAGCTGCATTGGTTCGTTTATTGTGTGTGTGTGTGTGTGTGTGTGTGTGTGTGTGTGTTCACTTTCGCGTGTCCTTGACCTTGTGTTTTGCTCCTTCCCCATCCAATGATCAGAGGCGCAGCTAAGTGGGGAAAGGGACAATTTCCTCCGGGTTCCATGGTCAACGGACCCCATGGTTCTTAATAAAAATAAAGAGAATCAGTAAAAATAAATCACAAATACGACCAATCAATTTTTGGCCCGGTTCCCGAAATGTTTATAACTACGGCCCTGCAAATGATCCTCCCCTCCACATCCGCTCTTCCTTACGACAATTAAACCACTAGCTCAATCTCCTTATCAGCACGTAGATTTGCTAAAACATACACAAGTGGATAAGTTAGAAGAAGCCACTTTTGCAAATCCATGTATGTACTTATGTACCACGAAGGGTCGTAATAGACTCATGTGCAGACATACATATGTACATATATAAATAGGCAGTAACCAAGTCTAGGCTAAAAAATCTATAGGAAATGCATGAGCTGCTTATATGCAACAACAATTTTAGTGCACATATAATCTACAGTATTACAAGTAATTGTTTTTACAAAGGAAACATCATTTTTCCTTTATTGAAATCAACTCAAATACAAATACGATAATCAAATATGAGGGAGAGTAAGAAAACCTTATTTTTATTTTTTCAAATAGACTTAATAATGGGAATATATATTTGCTTGTCAAAATAATTTCTATACAAACTGTAGTTGGTTCCGAAGTGCCATCTTGGCTGCATTTCCATTGCGGGTGCGTCATCAATGCCAAGTTGTTGCCACTGCGTACGCATACGACATCCGACTGTCGCCCTACCGCGCCTTGGCCAATGCCAAATGTGTAGCGCCAATTTGCTGGGTCCCTCAGGGTCTCTAAGTATGTTTGGACGTAGTATATGTTTTTATCGCGTGTTGCGTTACCTTTAACTGTTGCTGTGAAATGTCAAACAAAAAAAAAATAAAAGAAATAGAGAAGACGGACGCAACTTGATGGACGCTTAGTCATCATCGCCCTGTAGGTAGTAGTAAGTCGGAACTTGCGGATAGAATTCGACGAGTTATTCGTTGCTATGTGCAGAGCAATTAAACAATAGTGCAGTGAACCACAGCTGCCGTGAATTCGATTAATAGCTTGCTCTCTAAACTGCAATCCACACAAACTCTGTGTTGACTTTTGCAAATAAAGCAATACAGTCGACCGTTTCTATTGTGATAATTTGTTTTGGGTTTCCCCGTCATTAATTCATTTTTCTATTATTCGTGCATGCAATTACTATTTTTGATTTTTACACCTCTATTTTTTAGTACATCGGGCGATTCACTGTATGAAATATTGGGACTTCCAAAAACAGCAACAGCTGATGACATCAAGAAGACTTATAGAAAACTTGCACTTAAGTACCATCCAGATAAAAACCCTGACAACGCTGATGCTGCCGATAAGGTAAAAGACACCACAATATCCATACTGTTCATGTTTATTTAATCGAATTTCTCTCTTTATTCGCTTGATGGCAGTTCAAGGAGGTCAATCGAGCACACTCGATACTGAGCGATCAAACCAAACGCAATATCTATGATAATTATGGCTCGCTGGGTCTCTACATTGCCGAGCAGTTCGGTGAGGAGAATGTCAATGCTTACTTTGTGGTCACATCGCCAGCGGTGAAGGTGAGTTCTGACTGACAATGATCTGTGGTAATTGAATCTCATTCATTCTCTCTGTCTGTTTCTTTGATTCTCTTTCTGCAGGCCTTGGTTATTTGCTGCACTGTGTTGACGGGTTGCTGCTGCTGTTGTTGCTGCTGCTGTTGCTGCAACTTCTGTTGCGGCAAGTTTAAGCCACCAGTGAACGAGTCACACGATCAGTATTCACATTTAAATGTGAGTGATGTTTGATTTTATCTTAACTGATTGCGCCCCTGTCCACCTAATAAATAATATTCCTAATTCAAATTAATGCAACAAGAAAAATAGACAACAAAAAACAAGAAAACCAATCGATTTCAATATTAACTTAACCAGCAATAATAATATTATCATCGGACTCACACACGAACACACACACAACCACCGCTACACTAATTGTACATATATAGATGCACTTCATAGATAAACAAACTAATTCAAATTAACTAAACACAAACAGGAGGACTCAACTAATTTTGATGATTTTTGTGAGGCAATTGTTTAGTCAAAAGTAGTTTTTTTTGCTTGAAATTAGCTGGCATTTTGCAAATCGCTTTATTGGCACTTGATTAATAAATGCTTTATTTCATTGAGTATATTTTATTAATGTATTTCTAATTTGTCGACGGTATGAGCAGCTTGAGTTGATGTTTCCTTAACAGTCTTTAATTGTTAATTTAGTTATTGCTTTTCTATCTATTCTATTACTACTTCCCTCTACCTTTCTCTGCAATCTTTTCCTTTTCTTGGTTTCGGGGTAAGTATGTAGTTTGAGTTTTTCTTTCGCTCCAAACCAGCGAACGTTACTGACAATGGCAAAGGTAAACACCACTAACACCAACCTCACAAATGTTTCGATCATTTCAATTCAGCAAACATTTATTTATCTTATTATTATTTAATCTGTTCTACTTTTTTACTAAACTTGTTATTTATGCGGACACCACGAAAATCATCAAATGCTTCAACGTCTCTGTACTATCAATCTACATAAATATTTACTCAACTTCCAAGCGGCTTTGAATTATTTGTGAAAATCATATTGCACATATCAACAAAATTCGATATGTACTTGTAAATAGAAACCTAAAGCCCTTGTTTGATTATTATTTAAAAGCCGATAGAAAATTGTTTTTCTTGTTTTTTGCGTCTCACATTATACTTTAAATAATGAGATTGCTTGATTTATGTGTTTATTCTTTGAATTCAATATTCTTTTGTAAACAAATGTGCATTTGAGGATAAAACAACAACAAATTTACGTTTCTATTTTTGTTTATATTTTTCTCAAAAACTACCTTTCGATCGACTCATCATATCCACCTACTACCTCACACATAAATGCGTCTGCGCGCATTTCTTGCTCAACAATATCTCATATACATATGTATCGGATCTGATTGGATCAATATATCTATATGTGTATTTGTATGTGATATGTTTTGTCATATGAATGCCCAGCGCTCCGATGGCAATCGAGAGGCCAGCGATCTGCCACCGCATCTGGGACAGCAGCCACGTCTTGTAAGTATAGAATTAGGAAACGACACCGGCACAAGTACCGCATGATCTTAGGAAATATTTCCACCTCACCATGCAAATATTGTATAACTAATCCCCCCGAATCACAATCACCGTAACAAAATTCAAACGTTTATTATGAAATCGAGAAAAAAAAATGCTGTTGCAAACTTTCGCAAAGTGGGACAAATTCTTGAGAAGTCAGAAATAAAAAATAATAGAATGATATGTACATTTATATATAATTAAGCGACAGGAAATCTCATCGTTGCACTTTGGTGAACTGTTTTGGGGCTGGTAAATGGGTAAATAAATTATTTTCATCGTGCTGAAATTGCTCTATAAACACGTAATATATGTAAACATACACAATAAGTAGTTTTAGTTTTTAAGAATATCTTTATTTCGTTTGCAATCATTGTTTGCTTGAGTTGAACACATTGTAATATATACTTCAATTTACAACTCGCTTCGTAAACGGCTTTCGCATCCTGATAGAAAACTCGTTGACTAAACAATGCTGAAGAATCACCACGTCGACACCTTTCCACCGAAAATGCGACTCAAATGAAATACTTTAACTGATACTTTTACTCACACTTTCACCTTTGTCCACGCAGGAAGACGTTGATCTCGACGATGTGAATCTGGGTGCAGGAGGTGCACCTGTCACCACTCAACCACGAGAGCAAGCTGGAGGACAGCCTGTATTTGCTATGCCACCACCCAGTGGTGCTGCTGTTGGCGTCAATCCATTCACCGGAGCTCCAGTGGCAGCCAACGAGAACACGTCGCTGAACACAACAGAACAAACCACATACACACCAGGTATATAAACTGTTGGCCCCCGTTAGCCGTTAACCAACCATTATCCACTAGAGGTTATTCAAAAACACTTAGCAGCAGTACAATAACAAGCTTAACTTTAAAAGGAGCGTCTATGACCATCGAACTTGTTGTTAATTGTGCAGAAATAGTTAAAATGCAATATAAATAAACGGAGAGAAACACTCAAATCAAAACCAAAATATTGTAAACCACAGTAAATCACTTTTGAATATTTGACAGAATAGTTTGGTACTGGAGTCACTCTATATATAAATATATATATATACAAATATATATATTAACTTTTTGGCTCTCCACTTGGCAGGGAGAAAATACATAAATATTATATATAAAGCATAAACAATTCAAACACCTTTCTAGCAGTAAGCTATCGTATATGTATACACATACATACAGGCAGTCCTAGCATATGTAGCACAGTTATAGGACCTAAACGTATATTTTTAGACACTCATATTCCCAGAGAGAATCCGACGAAATAGATAAAACTCACATACATATATGTATGTATATGTATGATAATACATCATATGCTGAGCCTCAGTATAATTTTAATTTTTCTTCTCTTTACGTTGGTACTTCTGACTATGACTTTGTGTAAGAAATAGTATGCTTAAATCGAACTCCATAACGTCCATTAAATCGCATTCTTAAGGTCAGATCAACAATTACAACAATTACAGTCAGCTATAATACTAAGATGGGGCACTATCTGTAACACTGCCTAAGAACTATACTTATACTTATGTAAATCAATCGATTCTCATTAGACTTTGAAAGCCACACCCTCTCTCTTGAATATGTGAACACTTGACACATGTCTAAAAATTGAGATTAATTGAATTGAATACGGGATTGCAGCACGTTGTAAATACATCTTATCATATATACTTCAATTAAAAAATATTTAAATTGTTATGTGTATGTTTTAGGAATTAATTAGATCTGTCCATTTGCTTGAAACTGTTTTTTGTTTTGATCTGAACATTAATTAAATTAACATTTATAATTTGTCATTATACTTTTCTGTCTCTCCCTCTTTCTTTTTCTTTGAATCTAGATATGGTTAAGCAAAAATATTAAGTTGATTCTTCAAGCGAGACAAGCCCAATTAATGAGAGCGTTTTGAACAGCCACACACTTTTTATCTATTAAAATTAATTGATCTTTTTGTTAATAATTTGGTTATTATAAGCTTTAGAAAATAACTCGTATTTTAAATATAATCCTGATTGTAAAGATACAGCTGTCAAGTTTTAATCGATCCAATACAATCTCTTCACACACAATGTTGTTGCAATTGAAAAAGCGATTAGAGTAATGCAAGTACATAATTTCCGAAATCCAAGAGCTCACTTAACGCCATCTGAATGCAAACTGAATTGAAAATCATTCGATTTATTCTAAATATCAACACAGGTGCATTATTTGTGCTAACATATGCACACACATTACATTCATTCATTATATGTAATCAATATTCATAGCACACTTCTGTAGTTATTACATCTGCAAATTCATATTATCTAATCAATTTCGATACTTGATACCTAGATACTTAACCAAACTGTTTTTGTTGTCATAAACTTACAGTAAAAAGTGTCAACAACATATATGTATATTTATTTACACTAATATTTCAATTTAAGTGAGTTTAAAACAAAAAGTTAAATTAAATTAATTCTTATATACATACATTTATAGTATGCCAATAAAATGAGTCGTAACTGTAAATCCTTCGGTCTATTGCTGGCTTTTTAATTTGATTGCATCGGATTGTGAGCTGTTAATGGCGAGTTTGATATTTATACTTATGTATATCACATTTATTACATACAAATCTAATCTTAGTTTGCATTTGCGAGTGTGTGTGTCTCTGTGTGTGCGTGTTTCCCATTTAAAGTCGCCTTTTATCTAAGAAAATTGTAATTGTTGATTGTTAAAATTAATTGAACTTTCGTGAGACATACCAAGTCTGTAACCATTTCAAGTCTATCTAACTTTCAAAATAGTTTTGTTACGAAAATGTTAAAATATGTATGTAAAAAATCCAATAAACTGTTGCTCTTGTTAATCGATGGGTCCCTGATTTGACGGAAGCGAAGTATACGCGATTCGTTGTTATTGGCCGCAAATGTAAATACATAAGTCAAGTTAAACCGCCTAGAATTGCACCCGGAGTTGAAGTTCACGAAATGGAAATCGACATTCAATTGCGATTCATTAAATCGCTGACAGCAAAAATATATTATAACACAAATATATGTATAATCTCGGTCACTCCTATCAATAATGTTATCCAAAATGTAAAGTTCAATATTGTCCATAAAGTATTGCACATTAAAAATATTTTCGATATGTATTATTTCAAATTGTATTGGATTTTTAGCCTTCTGTTAACTTGCTAGTATTTTATTCGATATTAAATATATCTTCTCCCATGCATAAATGTATTTTGTAAATTAACGCAATTAACACCTAACTTTTATAATATCATACACGTTATATCATTGATATCAATTATGAAGAACATTCAGTATACAGTATATACACACTTGCAATACGATATAATACAACTATACATACATATAAACTACTATATAAAATTCAATTAATGATAATTACATTTTAAAGTTTTGCGTGTGTATTTATGGTTCTTACAAGTCCAAAAAAATTAAAGCAAAAAACAACAAATAATTCCAAAATTTATATTTAAAAATTAACAATTGTTTTCAAATTTAAATTTAGCCACAAACAATGAAACCGAAATCAATAAATTACTATATAAACAAATGCACTTGCCTTTTGATCTTGTTGTGCTGTCGTTAAAGGGAATATTATTATGGATTATCTACATTTTTTCCAACTTTTAAAAATTCCGTCAACCAAAGCTCACTTTAGATCCTTAACCGTTTTTGGGCATTGGTAAACAAACGCGGCTGAGTCCAGTTCTTTGTTGCTGTTGAGACAGAACTTCTGACAGCTGACTCTATCGGCAGATGGCGGTAAGCTTTTTCTCTGCTCTCAGTTCGCATTCATTTGCATTGGTTTGTTTTGTTTTGGTGCTTTGTATCAAATGCCTTTGCAGTGCTCGTCTGTAACGTTAAAACCGGCACATGCGC
This sequence comes from Drosophila sp. st01m, assembly GCA_018901795.1. NCBI lineage: Eukaryota > Metazoa > Arthropoda > Insecta > Diptera > Drosophilidae > Drosophila > Drosophila sp. st01m. The sequence continues at coordinate 24,687,794 of JAEIFG010001637.1, read as the reverse complement.
CTTCCAGTCACTGAGAGTAAACATGAGAAAGAGAGAGAGTTGCCTGTGGCTGGGCAGTAAGTGGAGACGGTTTGGCGAAACTTCGCTGCAGAGTTTTTACGGGTCAGAAACCGATAGGCAGTCGGAGAGTTCGTGCGCGACGCACTGAAAAGTTATAACCGAAAATTCAAAGTAAAATTAACAATTTTTTATATTTGCTGCTGCACACTTAAAATCGGAGCAGTGAAAACTGAATGAAGTGAAATTGTTATTGCAATGGAAAGCTAAATACATTCGGATTGCAATGGGCGAAACGCAAATAATCGAAATAATCGAAATCCAAATCCAAGTCAATAGTTGATGAAAAATTACAAACTTTCGTGTTGGTGTTTGTGTGTGTGTGTGTATGTGCGTGTGTATGTGTATATGGTGTACGGTATGTGTACATAAGTGCATGTGTGTTGATTTTTCATGCGCAATTTGGGTTACAAAGCACAGTGAATAGCGAAAAATTGAAAAGGCTGCTTAAAATGTATTAGGCAGGGGCTCTCATTGATTTTCCTACGCACAAAAGTATGCTACATGAATCAAAGTACTTGAAATTTCATTGCAATGGCGACGACTCCGAATGGAAGTGAGCCTGGCAGATATCTGGCCACACTGGCAGATTAATCGCGTAATCCGGAGCAGCCAAAGCAATAACAGCAGCAACAAGGAATAACAAAGGACAATAAGGATGTGGATGACGACAAAGGCAAGCATAACGACGAGCTGGCCATGTAGCTGCTAGGCGAAACGAAACGAGACGAGAAGAGAAGAGAAGTGAAGGGGCGACACTCCCTAATAAGCAACATCGGTAAACAAAAGAGCGACCTAACAGAGGAATACGAAACACAAAATACGAAGCAGGCGACAATCAGGGGGACTCTGCGGCATTTGGCATCTGGTTGGCTATTTGGTGCAGTCGCATTGCGGCACATTTCCAAGTTGGCTCCGGTTCTGCCCAGCAGCGGCATGGCCGGTCTTATCAGCGCTGCCAACTCAGCGGGGAGTGGGGGGAGGGAGCAACGGAGGGAGTGCGGGCAGCGGCTACAAGCATCAGCATCAACATCACCTCAACAACATCTCGCCGACGCACACACCGCTGCCACACAATCATAATCATTCACACACGCACTCACACACGCACACACACACACATACACATACACACAAACACACTCTACCGGTCGGCATATGCAGCAGCGACAGCGGCATTTCGACCCTGAGCGCCATCTCGCCGCCGCTCTCGTCGGGAAACTCGGTGTGCAGCACCACAGCAGCAACAACAGCCGGCGGCAGTCCTCAGCTGCGCACTTCGCCGGCACTTAGCATGCTGGGAAGCGCAACCGCCACAGCCAGTGGCAAGACGCAGACGCAAACGCTGAGTCCGGCGGGCAGCGGGTCGCCCAACTATTTGAGCACCATGAAACTGCTCGGTCCGGCGGCAAGCATTGATCTGGGCAGCTCGCCGTTGTCGCATCGCAACTATAGCAACTCGCTGAAGGGATTCAGCTTTCGACGCAGCTTCGATGATAAGATCATTACGCCTCCATATATGCCTCACGCTCATGGACATGGCTACGGTGGTGGCAATGCTCCAACACCAGCACCCGGGCCCATACCCTATCCCCACTTCCATCCAGCTGCTCATCATCATGTCGCCGCTCCTTCGGTGACATCTGCGCATCATCTGCAGTTGCATCACCATGGTGCGGGATCGGGAGCGGGAGTAACACATCAGCCTCTGTCCCTGGGCACCCTAACATCTTCGCAGTCGACCACAAAGCTCTCGTACCGCGACGACTTTCTGCAGCAGATTGGCTACCTGCCAACAACTCGCATCTACAGCACCCCGACAAGCATCGTCGACGAGGACAAGGCCCAGCAGGACTTCCTCTCGCTATCACTCTCCCCGCCACTCAATCGTCGCCGGGACATGCCAGCATTGCGGGGACCCTTCGTCAGTCTGTGAGTAGCCTGTCACTTAGTCATAGATCATAACTCGGTCCCGAAACAATCAATGACTCTGCAAACAGAAAGTGCATTTAAACTATTTTCTGAATAATGTAATAAAAGTGTGTCTTATTCATTATTTTTGGATACAATTTATTCAATATAATAAAAGTTACAGTGCGTTTTGACGGTTTTAACCAGCGGTGGGCAACAAGCGGATCAGTTCTCTAACCAAAGACAAACCATTGTGTTTTGTTGGCTGCCTCATGCACCATAGTAATAGTCTGACGCATCTGAAAACTAGTGGCTGACTCTAGCAAATAGAATTGGCTTCAAAACATAACAAATACTTTGTATCGAGTTAAGACGCTGAACTGAAAAATGTATGACTAACAAAAGAAATTACAAAAACAAATATTACAGATGTTGTTGTCGACGCATTATGTAACTCTCTTCCAAAATTTGTCTGTCACCTCTGATTTAAAACTCTTAACTTTTCAATATGTTACGTACGCATAAATTTTTTATAAGAAATTTACACAATGAAGTTCACCAAAATTAGTCATTGGTAAATCTGACAAAATAAAAAAATATTGTTTAGCCCGGTTTGCAAACATTTAAGTTAGTGCCAAATTTTCAATCCCTAATGAACATTACGGCCTCATTCACTTTGTAGCTCCCAAAAATGTATTTATGTTCCAAAATAACAATTATCGGCGCTTCGACGGATTGATTGAGTAGTCCCTGAACTTATTGTTCCCCTGATTTTAATTTTATTTATACTTGATATAATCACACCATTGATTCATATTATTGTTATTCATTTATTAGTCATACTAAATTAAGTCCATGCCTAAATCGGTCTCTGCAAAGTTAAGTGGGTGCCTGGATTCCCAAACATTTCGAAGATCTTTCATCAGCTTGTGAGTAGCAACTTCACTTAGTCATAGCTTCTAACACATTTTTTAATGCTTAAATGGGTTACGCAACGTGCCACAACGTGGGTAAAATTCAATTCATCGAGCCAATAAGCACCTTTCAGTACTGTGTTGACAGGTCAGCCAAGTGCTTTTGTTCCCAGGCGCACAGTGGTACGCATTCATTATTTCCGCTATCATTTTGAATGATCAGTTCCCAACTAGTCGATCGATTATGTAATAATTGATAGCATACAAAATTTGCTTTCATTTATTTGGGGAATATGGCATTGACGCGATTGTTAATCAAATTAAAAACAATTCGTTAGCATAAATCTTCTTATTTTTAAAGAGAATACTAAATGGTATGAATTTAATAAAGAAAAGCAGACATCATATTTTTTATCAGTATCACAAGTCAAGTTTTTTAATATTACTTGCACTTTTTTATTGTCTGGTTATATGCAGCCGATAATTCAATACACATTCAAGGTAAAAAGAATTTCTAAACATTAAAAATATACAATTTTAATTGACATTTATTGAAAATGGAACATTTGTGGAAGTATTTAAAAAGAACTAGAAAATGATAACCCAACATTTTTTTGCAAGGATTGGGGAAACCCAGGAGAACATCAATGTGTTTTGAAAACTTACAAAAACGTATCTGCCCACTTTTTATAATTATCAATCATCGCACATGATGTCATCAAGATCTGTTGTTAAGATCATATACCTGTCGTAACGCAATTGGAATTTTGACCTGTTTTTGGCATTAATTTATTTTTAAGAAGTATTGAAATTATAAGTTTTTAATGTAAACATGTCCAGGGGTGTAAAAATGTAAGCCAAAAAAAAACTTATAGGATTTTAATTTGTAGTCGGTTAGTTTGTATTTTTGAAACTTACCAAAGTTTTCACAATCAGCAGATGAAACCGAAAAGCTCGTGCTTTTCTTAAATAAGAACTAGCAATTTATTTTAAGATTAAAAAAATCTTTTTAGAATAAAGTATACTTTGTGTTTCTTCTCACATGTTTACTTTTTACGTGACTTTTTAATAAAATTGGAAGTTCAACTTAGAAAACAATTACAAAAAGTAGTTAGCACTTATAAAGCAATTTAATTTTTGAGTGAGACACTTTATTTTTTGGTTCACAAACTCACATTGTCAGATGCCCAAAGAGGAATTTGAATTTCTGTAATATTAATTAATACTTATTGAAATTTTATTAGTGTTTTTTTCTTAAGTTATGCTCACAGCTTAGATAGCTGTCGGCTTACATCTTTCATCATCGAAAAATCACGATTATTTTTGTGTCTATTAATATAAATTGTTAAAATTAATTAAAATATATACAATAGTAATAGCTAATGATACAAGGCAACAAATTTTAACATTTTGGTTCTAAAAATAACAAAAACCACTTGTAATTTAATAAGCGCTATATGACGAAAAATATTTTTATTTTTAGGACTAGCTTGTATTTCTTTATTTTTATTTTTATTCAACATGACCAGATTTGGTAGAAGTCGTACCATTATAACATTAAGTTGCCATGGAATGAATCGTTCGAATATCAACCTTTTCAAGAATTCGATGCGGGGCTGATGCCGTACACACAGTAGTTATTAATTAATTATATAAAAACTGATCGAATTTCCTATGATGCATAGTGCAATCGGTCGAATATAAACCAAGAGAATAAAAAAATTTTAATTAATATAATTAATTTATATGTTGAGCGTTCGAAAAATGATCAATTTTTATTGGTTCATTGACAAACTTAAATCTTAATAAAGTTTTTAAAATGGTTGGCAATGAAGTATTTAAATTAATTATAATTGATAACATACATATGGAGATTGCACCACTGTGCTTTCACTGAACAAAGGTGGCAGCAATTTCATTATTTCAATATTATTTCCCATATTTGCTCGCATATTTGGTTCGCTGCGAACTTCATTTTCCGCCCACTCACGCGTTGTGTATACATGCACTTCTACGTACATATTTACAAATACATGTACATATTTACGTATACACGGCATGTATGTATGTACGTGTGTATGTATGTAATACTGACTCTGGTTTGTTTACGTTTTTAATTTGCTTCAAACCACAAAATCGTCACGTGATGCCGAACGGACGTCGGGCCTCCTGCAGTCACGACTACACGCACACGCAATGACATGCACACATATAAAACGGTTATGCTGCATTTGAGGAAACTATGACGTTTCACATGTACATTGTGCATACATACACGATTCATATACGCACACTCATACACAGCATACGAGGTGTGTGTGTTTATTTGCACATATTTTTACAGCGATTTATTGTTTTTATATGCCACATCTATAAATAACAAAATTGAGGAATCAGCAACAACAAGAACAACAGAAACAGAAGATGTTGAGAATTTCAGTTGGTTTTGATGAGTGAGCATAAGATGCAAGGTGCGTGTTTCTCTTTGTGCAGTAGGGTGAGTCATGCATGTGGCAAGTGATTTTTTTATTGGAGGCAACAATGGCGGAAAATGTGAGCTGGAGAGGGGGAAATCAATACTCACAGACTGCTTGGTCTTTTTGTATATTTAAAATTAAAGACATGCATTTCACATACCACACACACACACATACATACTTGTAGCTCTGCAAGTGGAAATCGAAATCGGAATCCTTTAAGTTGAATACCCACCTTCAATGACGCTATAGACTCAATTTTGGCACTATGCCTAAAATATCGCTTAGGTTTGCCTATATTATTCCATGACCGGCACTTGCCGCCGTCGTCAACAACAACAACGACGACGACGACGACGAGTTGATGAAGTACATTGGATAATGACGCCAAAATATAGATACCCAAGAATACATACACTTATGTATGAATGCATGTTTGCATATATGTAAATACACATGTACATTTGGATGAATGCTCTGCGGGCACCAAATGTGTATAAATGTAGGCACATATGTACATACGTATGTCTTTGCTTATTTGCAAAGGCGTAGAAACAGGGAAGGGGCTGGTCAGGGCCATTGTCCCCCCTACAATCATAGCTAATATTTTATAGCTTTCTAAACCTGCGCAAAGTTATATTCAAAACCAAGGTTTCCACTTAACAAATAAAAAACTTGCAAATATTTTATTTTAATGATCCAATTTAATTTAAATAAACAAATTTATTGTTGTAATTTCTTTGTTATTTGTCATATTATCAGGTTACTCTACAGTATTTAAAAAACTGTATGCAATAAAAGAAATATTACATATTTATTACATTAACAAGATTTTATCTTAATTTTTTAATCGATATTAGAGTATTTTGGTTGAGTTTTCCTAATACCTACTATGTCTGCCTGAAATTGTAAGTACAATCAATCTTTTTTTGTAGGTAGCGAAACTATCTACACCTAAATTAAATGCTTAAGATTTATCAAAAAAAGAGGACCTAACAAGGAAATTCAATTTTAGCGAAAAAATGCAGTGTCTCTACCGTTTTTGAAACACAAGTAACTTTAAAGCTGTCGACACTTTATTTTCGGGAAGTTATTGATAACGTTATAAATATAAAAGATAGAGAGATATCATTGATTTAATCTACCATAAATTTTTTTAGAGAGGGTTATTGTTATTTAGTTTATGCAATTTGAATAAAAAACAAAAGAGAAATTTAAGTTAATTTCATAAGCCAAACATTTTTGGATTCAGTAATATCGACATTGCTGTTGAGTTGTTAGAGATTTGATTTTTTAATTATAATCTATGCATTGAAAACCCACAATAACTAATATGATTATAAGGTTAATTTTCTAATAAATACAAGCAACATTTTGTTGGTCCCCCAGTTGCGAAAAACTGACTACGCTCATGCATATCTTTAGTATTAGTGACAAAAACAACAACAATAGCCAATCGTCGACACGAATTGAATTCTTTGACTTTGGCTCGCTCATTTGATGATGGGGAAAATGGGAAAACAGAAGCGTTTCACCATTCTCGCCAATGCTTCGGAACGAATCGGTCGTCGAGCAAAAAAAGATACAGATACTTTTCATAATTAAAATATCTGCGTTGTGCGATTTATTTATTTACCTCCACGTAGACGTCGACGTCGACGTCAACGTCAACGTCCACCTCCCCCTCCACGACCACGCCGCGAGCGTTATGTAAGGCGTCTTCAATAGTAAAAATACGAGCAAAAAGAGTGCAAATTGTTTGCAAGCGTGCGAAAACAATGCGAATACTAAACCAAGCCGCCAACGCATAGGAAAGTCAAGGTCGTCGGTCTTGCAGCCCCACTGTTGTCCCCCTACTCCCCTCTCTCTGTTCCTGCCGCGTCATTACTGCACTTGAGTGCAATGTAGGCGGGGAAAACGGATAATCCAATAAAGTCGAGCATTGAATTAAAAGCACAATCCAAAATGGACAGTTGGTGGATGCACAGCTCCGAGTTGGAGCTGCAACGGGAGCTGCATGCCACTTGCCCCAAGGAGGAGGCCAATGTGACAATGTCGACAGTTAACTGGTCGACAGTTAGACAGAACTATATTCACTACTATCAGCTGCTCTCGATCTTTGCGGGCAGATTGAAGCATTTGTTTGGAGAAATCGTTGGCACTCTGTCCAAGGATGAAGTCTTCGTTTATGGCCTGCAATTTTGCCTACTCCTCTTCTTCCTCTACCTGATGCACCTGCTGAAACGTTGGAGCAGTGCTGGCGGGTTAAATGAGCCCTCCAATAACACCTCCCAAGCAACTAAGGAGCTCAGCTGTGACTTCAACTTCGTATCGGAGCAGGAGAAGCGGGCGGCCCAAGAGGCAGCTGCCGAGGCGATGCTGGAGGTGGAAGAGAAGAGACGTCGCAAGCGATTCACCAAGAAGCGAACTTGTGTCTCGGCCGGACCGATTCTCATCGCACTGCGCCATCAATCACAGCGACCCAAAGGTCACAGGCGGACCGTTTTAAACTTTGAGCCAATCTCGCCCAGGGAATGCATACTGGAGAACTACTTGGCGCCCAGGGAACAACCCCTGACGATTAGTCTACCGCTAACTGTTGTGGAGCAGCAGCCACAGAAAGAGGACTCCAAAGACATTAGCAGTGTCGCCGCTCCCACGCAAGTTGACCAAGAGGATGTGGATTTTGTAAGATTCATGTGCGTGACTGACAAAAATGATTTGGTGTTCATTGGGATGAATTAAATTGGTCCTTTGATGGATTGGGATGAAGTCATTTAAGATGTTCTTTAATTGGGAAAAATATGTTATGCTTAAACTAACTGGATTTCCTTGTCTACTTTTAGCTCGGAGCCACGTGGCACGCTGAGCACCACTGATGAGATCTACCCAGACTCACCAGATAGCAGCCTCTATGGCTCGGACGAGGAGCAGGAGGATGCCTCACAGTATTGCCGCGGTGGCTACCATCCGGTGGTCATTGGCGACATATTCGACAATCGGTTTCGTGTTGTGCGCAAACTCGGCTGGGGACACTTTTCCACCGTGTGGTTGTGCCGAGATCTCAAGTGAGTATGGGACAACTATCTGATTGGTTGATAGATTGATAAACAGACTGTGTGTTTCCTGTTTCTGTTTCTGTTCTCCGTTTTCCGTCTCTGTAATCTACAGAGATGAAAAGTATGTGGCCCTTAAAGTGGTTAAGAGTGCGCCACATTACATAGAGACGGCTGCAGATGAAATCCGCCTGCTGGAGGCGATACGTGATGCAGATGCCCTCGACGTAAAGCGAGAGCGGATAGTGCGACTGATGAATCACTTTACAGTCCGTGGAGTTAATGGTGTCCACACTTGCCTCGTATTCGAGGCCCTCGGCTGCAGTCTGTACAAGCTAATTGTGAAGAACAACTATCAGGGATTGGCCATTTCCCAGGTGCGCAACATCATCAAGCAGGTGCTCGAGGGACTCGACTATCTGCACAGCAAGTGTAGCATCATCCACACGGACATCAAGCCCGAAAACATTCTCCTAGTAATCGACAATGCCGCGGCGATGAATCAACAGATCGACGATGAGATCAACAGTCTGCGAGTGAAAGGGGCCGATTTTCCCGATTCGTATAGTAAGAGATGGATCGAATCGTTTATTGAAAATTTAACTCATCCTCATCTATTATTTCTCCATCTTTATCTGCAGTTAGTTCGATTGAGAAACAAACAAAGACTCGGGCCAAGTGGCCACTGATCGAGCCGAATGGTTCAACGAACACAAACACGAGCAACACGAGCACAGCGAACAACTCGACATCATCGACTCCACTGGCCGCCATTGTCATGTCCTCGCTGGATAAAGACGACACGACCACCTCGTCCACGCTCAACTCCAACACAACCTCCTCGCTGGCCTCCAAGTACTCGAGTCTCCTGGGCGACAACGAGTGCAACGGCATTGGACTGCTCGGCGTGGGGGGAGGAGGAGTTGACAGTCCCCTCATCGAAGGTTCTACGAATTTAAGCAATCGCTATCGGGCCGAGAAGAAAATCACTGCCAAGGTGAGTTATCACATCTCCCTCAGCTCAGATTCCTACGCACTTTCCAGCTTACCATTCAGATGCGTTGTTGCATCTCGTCGTCAGTTTCAACAGCACTTAACTCGAGCCTCACAAATACATTTAGAATTTCACACATACGTAAAAAGGTTCGGCTTATTTGTAACCGATTGGCTTCTTAAAGTCTCATGGCTTAAAATCTGAAACAAATGTAGAAACAAGCAAGATTGGACAACGTTTCGAGTTCAAAAATTGATGTAAAAATGTTGAAAAGCATATTTACAAATTTTCCATAAATCAATTTTAATTGAAAATTAAAAAAATACAAATTATAATTATAATTCTACTTTCGTGAATTAAAAATGCTATCGCTTACTATTACTGAATCGAATAGAAAACTTTAAAATTACTGTTTTATACCAAAATATATAAAGTGAATCCTAAGACTTTAAGTAACGAAACTAAGCTCGATGCAAATGTGCCGAACTATATACAACACGTACATATCGCTTTTATCTTCAGGACTGTTATATTAAAAAAAAAACATTTTGATAAAGAAATGTTCTTACAGTTTGCGATTGAGTACAAACTTCAAGTTATAAAAATTGTATCGTCTCTGACAATTCTAAATCATTTTGCAAAATGACAATACTTAAATTTTTCAAAAGATTTTTTCTTGGTTTGCTAAAGATTTTATAAAAGTTAGGCATCAAAAAGTGAATTTATTAAATGAGTAACATGTTCATCTCTTAGAAAGGTTCGATTTAATATGAATATGAAATACTTATACAATGTAGCACAGACATTAAGAATATTTCTGCATCATTTGCCCAAAAATGTCCTGTTCATGTCTTGATGAGTGATATCGATATCGATATGTACGTATGTATTCGCAACACGTTTGATTTGTTAATTTAATTTGATTTCCTTGTTGATTTCTTTTGGGAAACTCTTCATTTTCTTTTGGCATCTCGCATTTGTCCTTTTGCGCCAAACAGTCTTCTATTGACCGCGACCTTAACGAGGACACAGACATCGACATCGACACCAACACCGACACCGTTGATAATAGCACCGGTGATAACAGCACCATTGCCAGCGACACGCCTACCGAGCACGACGTTAGTCTAACTGCAAATAACGTTTGTTCAAATCCAAAATCAGACAAGGTAAAGTCTCTGCACTTGTTCCCTCTAGAGGGGGATATTTCTGGCGTTCTCTCGTTCTTTAGTTGTGTTTGACGCTTTGTTAGAGAGGGGAAATGGGAGGGACGAAATCTGCCTCCCTTCCCTCCAGATTTGCAAACTCGTTGACTCGTTAACAGCTTACACATAGTTGAAAGTTCTCGTTACTAATCTAATAATTGGAATTAGGGATAAATAGAATGTATTGAATCATTACTCAACCGAATGCCTATTTATCATTTATCCATACGAATAAATTGGAGTTTATATTTTAATATTAATTTTAATTATTATGCTTATGTTATTGTGGACACATATTAAACCATGCCGAGATTTACACAAACCCAAACCCAACATGTTTTGATATTAATGTTTATATATATATAGAACTGGCTTTAGCTTGTTGATGTTATTATACTACACGCTTATAAGCGTCCACACGCTTTTGGCCATAATGCTGCAATTCCTGAGCCAAATAACGCTTTAAATACTCGTACCATAATCGTTTAGAACTTTTGTGTCGCCCAATTATGTATGCTTTGAATGTTGTAGTGTTCTTTGGCTGCGAACGGCATTCAATATATCCGGACTTGTGATATTGAGTGCTGAAGTGGCCTGTCATTAATTCTTGGTCCGAGATTCAAAGTTGGACTGCGAATGACCAACTCCAGCTTTGAATACTCGTCCACTAAATGTTTTTGCATTGCATCGAAACAAAAAAAAATCTGTGTTCTTTTTCTTCTTTTCTTTCCTTCCTTGTGTGATCGATATACATAATCAAATATACATACCCCTCCCCCACACACACACATATATATATATATATACTCTACACTCACACTAGCAGCTGGCCAATGCCAACGGGAGCAACTGTAATGCCAGCAGCAACGTGTGCTCCACCTACACCTCAGATACTCAAAGCACGTGCACGATAACGACACAACAGAACAACAACTGCAACAACAGTAACAACATGTCCACGATCGATAGTCCCACCACTTCGTCCACCTACACCTCCGCCTCCCCCTGCCTCAACCTCGATATCTGTATCCACACCCTCTACATCCACATCCTCCACATCACAATCTGACCCTGTCCTTGCCTGTGCCACTGCAACTGCAACTGCAACTGCCACTGCCACTGCCAATGCACCACCTGCAGCTCCCAGCAGCACCACCAGCACGTGCACGTACTCGTTAACGCATATCGTGCCAACAATTGCAACATACAACAACAGCAACAGCAACCACAACGACAACAGCAACAACAACCACATCAACATCAAGCACAGACTTGTACCACAATATCAACACTGGCAGCTGTGATACAAGGACAACAACCACAGCTGGCACAGCGACGACAACAACAACAACCATTGCAATCACAACAACAACCACTGTTAAACTAAATGTCAATGCCAATGCAATTCCTTCGCAGAACCAAATCCAGATCCAGGGTCAGAGCCAGAGCCAGAGCCAGTGTCCGAGTCAGAGCCAATCCTATACGCACACAATACAATCGCTGATCAACAACAGCCATGTGAGAGTAAAGATCGCTGATCTTGGCAACGCCTGTTACGATGTGAGTACATTCAAATATTTGTATCGACCCCTTTTTGTTGCAAAAGAAAGTTACAATTTTTCCAAAATTCACTTGCTGATACAATATTGTTCTAAAACTACAAACGCAGCATCCGGTAAATTCGTAACACGATAATTGCTTACTTCTTCGGAATCTTACTGTTACTTTTATCGTATGTCTCATATTAAATTGACCGAATATTAATTTCGGTGGTTGAAGGTAAATTTAAATTATTTCGGCTCTATTTCCTATAAATTTTATTGCATTTTTTATAGAGCAATTAATACATTGAAAACAAAGTATTCAAATTCAATAACTAATATAATATAAACAACATAAAGTTGTCAGCAATTATATAGGTCTATAGGTACATATTTCTAATAAACACAAAATCGATTTATAAAGGTAAATTTTTTAAATTCTATTTTTATAAAAAAACATGTGGACTGCCCAAGACTTTAGATTATAATTAAATAATCAGCTCAAAATAAATGTAAATAACAATTACTTTAATAGTTAAATTACTATTAATTTTCTCGGATGTAATAAATTTTATGCCAAAGCAAAAAGAACATTGTTCCCAAAAGCATGTGTAGAAAGTACTGCACTATAATATAAATTTTTAATTTAATCCACAGTACCATCACTTTACTGAGGATATACAGACACGACAGTACCGATCCATTGAGGTTCTTTTGGGGGCACCCTATAACTATACCGCCGATATCTGGAGCACAGCGTGTTTAGCCTTTGAGCTAGCCACTGGGGATTATCTGTTTGATCCTCATGCTGGAGAATCCTACAGCCGTGACGAGGATCATCTGGCGCACATTGTGGAGCTGCTCGGATCGATACCGCAATCAGTGATACTACGTGGAAAGCACGGACTCAAGTACTTCACGAGCTATGGTAAGTGTGTGCTTCGGGCCTGCCATCTTATGATCTTGCCAGTAATTTTATGAAACTCCTAACTGCAGGCAGCCTACGCAACATTACCAAACTAAAGCCCTGGAGTCTACTCAATGTGCTCGTAGAGAAATACGACTGGGATCCAGTGGAAGCAAAGAAGTTCTCCGATTTTCTGCTGCCAATGCTCGAGTACAATCCAGTAATAAGGGCGTCGGCAGCGGAGTGCTTGCAGCATCCGTGGCTGGAGCAGGAGGAGTTCGTCTAGCACATTCGAGGATTCATATAGAGGGACAGAACTTACTTACCCCGTACTCATTTTTGTAGGCTTTTATATTCGTAAAAAGAAGATGTTCATAGAGGAGCTAATAATACTATACTAAATTAGCGTTAAGCCTTAAACAGAAAGCAAAATATACACAGAACATGTATCTCAGCAGAGTTTCAGATGAATGCAAAATAATTATACATGGGAAATTTCTGAATATGTATGGCATGGAGGAGGACGATGAGGAGTTTTCGATGCTTTTTCCATCTAACACGATTTGTACTCGAGAGCTTTAAAAACGTTTTGCAACATTGCGATTTTATTTAATAACAAAAACAAACACACAAACCTAAATGTTTATCTATGCTTTCTCTTTGAATTTATTAATTTTTTTGTATCGAAAAATAAAACAAAACAAAAGACAATGACGACAATTTGTAAGTCAAAAGATGCCTAAACTGACTGACTGATTGCAACAAAAAGTAAAATAAAAAGAAATGCGAAAATGCAATTAAAAAATTAAGGAAATTAATATTTTCAAACAAATTTCAATTCAAAGAGGAAATCATAAGAACTAGAAAAATAATGGAGAAGCGCATTAATAATACAATATTTGTATAATTAAACTACCAACTAAATGTAGATAACTAAAAGATATTGTTACGATTAAATACAGCCAACTTTCTAGCAGCAAGTAGTGATTGTGGTATATTTAACCAAAAATATTGTAGGACTTCAGCAGAATATGAGTATGTGTTTATTTATTGGTTTCACTTGATTAAGACGAGTGAGTTACAATTGTATTTATTTTACCTTATTAACAAAATGTTTTCAGTTCAGTGATCGAAATATAAAACCTTCTGTATATTTTTCCTTAAGTTTCATTTTATTTTTACACTTTAATATACACAACTGCATGCTTTAAAATGGGATAATCCATAACATCTTAAGAAGAAAAGTTGATTTAAAAAATTTCTTGAGCATATGACTCCAAAAAGGTATTAAGTGACAACTATAAATATGGTAGAGGAATTGACAGTTCTACAATGAAATTTAAATAGCATACAATGCATGTTCATATGCATTTGCTAGGGAAATCGAATTCGCATTGATGAACTAAACATATTTTATTACTTACCTACAAAAAACAACAAAAGTATTTGTACACAAACCTAAGAAGTAACATTGAACGTGACCAAATAATTTAATATTGTGCAAGATTTTTGCCGAGAAATGCGCAAACAGATGAATTAAATACACATTTAATATACATACACACATAAAAATATAAATAAACGCAAATAAAATGTAAGTACAATTCATACGTATAATTTTCATCTTTTCTGAAACTTTAAGATATCTTTATAGGATCGCAGGTAAATAAAAGAACTGGCAATTATCGAATGATCTGGATTTCGTTTACATTTATGTACTTTATTTATGAGTAATATTGTATCAAAATGTTGAATACTTGTGCCTAGTATGATTTAGAAATAGTTTAGATGGGGTATCATATCATCAGGGGTTATTATATAAGTTTAACAATAGAATAATAATTATATACGCGTAATTCCTTGGCATAACGCAAAATGATCGATTATCGATTAGAAGAAACTATGTGAATACTCGGGATTAGAATGCGCATTTCTCGCAGCTGCTTATCCCATGTGGTCTACAGTCCCAGTCCTAGTATTTGCTCCTGCTTGTAGACGCCGTGGTAGGCATTGCGGATTAATACATAGGGGAAACAAGACTCTAAAAGATCCATTGTGAGAAAGGGTGATTGTTTGACAATCTCATCCAGCAGCAAATAGATGGACTCGCGATTGCGGGTAGCCTCCTTATCAGATTCCTGTCCCAAACGCAGCAGCGATGAGCTAGCCAAAGCCAAAAACTCCTTCATTCGATCCTCCATATCGTTCTGTCCGCAGATTGTAAACAGCGCTCCAAAGATGTTGTTAATGGCAGCCGACATGCAATGTGTATTATTAGAATGGCCGTCAATAGTGGCCCTGTAGAAAGAATGTTCGTTACGAGCCAACTTTGGTATGGAGACGGCCACGAAGACCATCAGTAAACATGCGGTTAAGTGCTCGCCCTCATCAAATTCGGGTTTCTTTGATTTTAATGTGGTGGCCAAGGTAGGATCCACTTTGCACAGCAGACCCGCTGCTGAGGCCATTTCGGAGGCGACGCGTATCTGATCGCCACCTGGCAAATGTTCCTGAAAGTCCTTAACCGAGCTAAGCAGGAATGGAATGCGTTTGTCCAGCACATCCACCAGCGCCTCGTGAACGAGATTACGGAAACAAATAATAACTCCAATGATGGTCATGCGCTGCAGCACCCGGTCCACATCTTGTAGGCGCTTAAATTGCTCTTTCATCACCTCGGGCTTGTCAAAGCTGGTGCGCAGAGTGATCAGTACCTCTTTGTTGGTGCCCACCAAAGATTTCAGCTCCTGAACCTGGTTGGCAATATGCCACATCAATGTTTCGTTTAATGTTTTGATGCCATATGGTCCAACCAGTTCGGCCAGGGCTCGCAGCTCATTCAGATCGGAAAACTCTTGGGGGTTAAATGGTACCCAGCCTTCCGGAGAGATCGGCACGAATGCTTTCTGATTGATAGAGAACACAATGTTCCCAGCGGATACTCTACGGAGGAGCACTTCGCTGTACCAAGTGTTGTATAGTGCCGCAATGGTCTTCTCCCCATGCGAGTCTAGGGCCTGTGTCTGTTGCAGCAGGCAGTTATTGAACACTCGCGTGATGTCGATATGTACGTAGTTTTCCACTGTCTGCAGCACATTCATGTAGGCGCGAACACTGGCTAGTAGCTCCGATGGTTTTGCTATCTCCATCGTCTCCTGGTTGAACATAACCATGCCGACTAAATCGCGCGAAAACCGATGCTCCAAATTCTGGCAAAGATACTCACGCGGAGCAAAGGCAAACTCCCACACATTGACAGTGGGACAGTAGTTAATGGCATAGCATAGCTCTGTCAGTGCCATATGCAGCTTATCCATTGTGGTCAAATCCTCGCGAGTCTTGCGGTAGGACTCGTCGCCCGGTTTACGAATGTCATCAAAATGCTTCGACTTGGATTTGTCCTTCTTTTTGCGAGCTGATTGAACAGACAGAATTTTGGCGCAATGTTTGGGCAGGAGGGCGTCCGCCATGGTACACTGTTCATCGCATATGGTAGTAATAATATTCTTTGCCTCCTTGGCCATTTCCTCCAAAAAGATGTTGACTACACTGAGCGAACGCTCACGAATGTGATGACGCTCCTCTGGACACATCTCGTGTGTGCAGTTCTGGAAGTGGCTGCAGATCAACGGGAATGCAATGATGAAGCGATTCTGGGCCGGAAATTCTAAACACATGTGAAACTGATCGTCAAACATTTTACTGTAGAAACAGAATATGCTTAGATCCGAGGTCTCCACAAGAATCTCGTCCAGGTTGTCCACTACACGCGTATGAAACACCATGGAATCGAGCAGTCGAGCCAGTTCAATGTGCTCTGTAATACGCAGCGCAGCTTTGCCCACGCTCATATACGTCTGCAAGCGGAACCAATCCAACCGGAAGGGTCTGAAGTAAAATAACTCATTGTCCTCCACCTGTTTGACGGTTAGGCCAGCAGCTGTATTATACAACGAGCTGAAGATAATGCTTTCGTCCTCGGGGCACATCTGCAGGCTCTGCATGCGTATGTTCAAGTCCGTAGCGTCAAAACCGGACAAATATTGCACGTAGTAACGCTGCATTACTTGGCTATACTTCCGTACCAGCGCACGTAGTTCTTCCATATGAAACAAAAGCTCTGGCAGCTGTCGATCAACCAGATCCTCACTGCTTTTTCCTGCAAATAGCCCGTAGTTTTAATATAGTTACTGTCCGCTAGGTGTTACTTACCTTTATGCTTCAGCAACGGAGGATTGTCATTGTGACGAAGAAGCCAGAGAATCTCGTCTCGCGCCAGACACAATCCAATAAATATAAATATTGCCTTGGGACCCAACAAGCCTGGTTGATCCGTCATTATAAGTGCCAATTCTTTTAAGGCGGTCCGCAAAAACTTTCTCCGCTCACGGTGCATCAATGCTGCCTTTTGGACAGCCGTGTTGTATGCTTCCTTCACCTCACCGATGCGCTTGCTGTAGCCCTTGATGCCGTCAAATGTGGATTGAATATATTGGTGTATTTGCAGCACCTCATCTCTGAACAGCGCCACCACCCAGCTGCTCTCCAGGGCAGAGAGCCAGATTTTGTTTACCTCCGGGTACTGACCCAGCATTTGATGGTTCAACAATAAACCAAAAATGATCCAGCGATCCATAGCCTCAAGCGAAATGTACTCACACGACATTGTGTCTGTTCGCACGGCTTTTAGTAATATTGCCGGATTACCTACGAGGCTGAGCTTTTGCATTTCACGCCACTTGTCTGCGGGCAGATTGCGCAGGGCATAGATTGAAGTCAGTGAACGCAGAGCATTCGCAAGCAGGCGCTGGTGGGGAATGAACTCCTCTGCGAGTTTCTTAAGCGGCACTTCATAGTCCAGTATCATCTGGCCCAGGCGAGGGAAGCCTGTGTCCGCTTGATTGTGCTGCAGCTCATAGGCGGCATTGTAAAGGCCCAATACCGCCTTGCGATCCTCCACGCGTGAAAGGACAATCATCAACGACACATAGGTGACCACCAAGTCCAAATAATTTTTGGTTAGCTCAAAGTTAAGCGTTATGTCCAGGTGGATCTGGCAAGCATCCATGGTGGTCAACAACTCACACACATTGTCCTTAAAGTCAAGAAGGTCCACAAAAGTGTGGTAGTACAGCGACAGAGACTTGATTATCTCCGCCTTGATGTTCACTATAGCGTTAAGGCCCTTCACATCGATATTAGGAAAACGCTTCACAATGAATTTAATTGACGACTCCAGGGACTTTTCGGATAGAAAACCCGGCTTAGACTTGGTATCGCCGCATGCTTTTTTTATGTTGTAAATTCGCGTAAGAATCCCCAGTCCGCGATCATTCAAAATGATTAATTTTTCAGCTATCTTCTGCTGATTGGGAAAAATTGGGCGTGCCATTGTTTTCGATTGGAATTGTGTCACCGACGCTGTTCTTGTGTTGATAATAACAAGTTTTAAAAAGCGTAAGCTACGCAAAATATACGCGACAAACGATATTTCAATTCAATTGAGTTTTTATGTACTTATATTCAAATTTAGTGACTTTTATTAAGCTCATAATACACGGAAACGCTAAATGTACACATTTTAGTTTTTACATAGTCCGATTCAGTGCTGCAAATGGCTACAAAATAAACTGGCAGCGCTAAACACAAAAACGGTGTGGCAGCCCTGTGCGCCAGAAAAAGACTTGTGTGCTCAATAAAAGTGCGATACTTAAATTTATAAGATGTTTTTTTTTTTTAGTATTTTTTGTAAATTTAAAGCTAGTTTTGAAAATTGACTAGAGAATTATTGTAAGAAGTTTGTCAAATTAGAGATTGCACTTTTCTGCAAGCACTGTGCATAGTTTTAGAAAAATTACTAATATCAAAATATAGCTGAATGTATATTTGCTCATTTACGACGACTCAACAGAGATATATCAGCTGCACCCAATGCTGAAACACGTCATGCCGTATCTCTTTGATACGTAATGTTATTATAAATTCGGTATAAGTAATTGTAATTGAAACAGAATCTGGATGAAATATTTTTTTTTTTTTCAAAACAAAACTAAATCCAAAAAGCATTTTAAGTAATTTCATAGACGATATCAAAAAAGGCTTGTAGCATGTGAGGAATAATGTAATTTTCGTAATAAATTTATGCGTCAATAAAATTTAATCCATTTTCCGAATTTGTAACAAGTGTATACATTCACAATCATGATATTGTGATTCAGTAGTCATTTTAAAAATACTCATATCGATAATCAAGCAACTGTCGCCGACTTAGCTATTTTATAGCAAACTGTCGTCGAACAAGTCACCTAGTATCAATGATGACAACTTATTTTCAAAAGAAAAGGACAAAACGAATGAAGAAAGACTGAAATAAATATAAGTCCTATTTTATTGGACAACATTTTAATAAATAGAATTTAACAGATTTGCTTGAGATATTCGCCAGTCAATTTATAAACAACAAGACTTGTGCCGACGGAGACTAATTATACATATGTATACATAAACATATAATTGAAAAAATTGTATAATATACACATTTATTTGGTTTCTTAAACAGCATTTAACGTTTTTATATCTATCTTGATATTTTTTTTTTGCTCCGGTTCAATATTCTGCGAAATTACAACTTCGCCAATTTTATTAGGGTGAATATTCGAATATTGAGAATTTAATTCCATATTAATGTCGTTTTCGATCTGAAAAATTTACAAAGTTGTCTAAGTAACATCTTTTTTGCATCAAAGAACTCAATTTACCGAAAATCTAAAAATCGGCTCGATTTTCAGAGAGAGGTTGATTGAGATTTTTAACGAACCGTTTTTTTTCTTCAAGTCCGAAAATTTAAGTAGTAAATTTGACGGTAGACCCAATGTGTGGTGGTTTGAGCGGAAAGTTTCAGTTATATCATTAAGCAATTAATAGATTATTTGCCTTAGTGGTTATAGGTTATTTGCTTAGTGTCTGTAGGTAATTTGTTTAGCGATAGTACCCCTCTTGTTGTAATAGTTGTTATCGATAAATAAGAACTGATTTTGAAAGCGGCGAATAATCGAGCACATGTTGTTGCCATCACAGCAGTTCTTTGCATTGAAGTTCGCAGTTTAGGTAAAAGGTGAGCAGTTTTATCAAATTAAATAATTAAATTCGACTATGCAATTAATGAAAACAATCTCCTAGAATGAGCGCTACAAGGAAGCTTGAGCGTACCGACGTTTGTCGTGTACCGGAGAACATAAATTTTCCGGCCGAGGAAGAAAATGTGTTAAAGCAATGGCATGATGAAAAAATTTTTGAGAAGTGCAATCAGATATCAAAGGGAAAACCGAAGTAAGTATGACAGACGATTGCATCAGCCAGTCATAGTGATCACGTATTCATTTTTAGATACACTTTCTACGATGGGCCGCCCTTCGCGACCGGTCTGCCGCATTATGGGCATATACTCACGGGAACTATTAAGGATATTGTAACGCGTTATGCTTACCAGCAAGGATACCACGTAGACCGTCGTTTTGGCTGGGATTGTCACGGATTGCCTGTGGAGTTCGAGATTGACAAGCTTCTTGGCATAAAAGGGCCAGAGGATGTTGCCAAGATGGGCATCACTGCTTACAATGCCGAATGCAGGAAGATTGTCATGCGCTATGCAGATGAGTGGGAAAACATTGTAACGCGTGTCGGTCGCTGGATTGATTTCAAGAACGACTACAAGACCTTGTACCCATGGTACATGGAGTCCATATGGTGGATTTTTAAGCAACTCTTTGACAAAGGACTAGTCTACCAAGGTGTAAAGGTGATGCCGTACTCTACTGCCTGCACCACTTCACTCTCCAATTTTGAAGCGAATCAGAATTACAAGGAAGTGGTTGATCCATGTGTGGTCGTGGCATTAGAAGCCGTATCGCTGTCCAATACCTTCTTTTGGTATGGACCACGACGCCTTGGACATTGCCATCTAATTTCGCATGCTGTGTAAATGCAAAAATGACTTATGTGAAGGTACGTTACAATTTTTTTTTTTGTATCCACATTATCCACATTTGATTCCGTCATTGCAGGTGCGCGATTTAAAGACTGATCGACTGTATATTTTGGCAGAATCGCGATTGTCCTATGTCTATAAGACAGAGGCAGAGTACGAAGTAAAGGATAAGTTTGCTGGTGAGACGCTGAGAGGTCTGCACTACAAGCCAGTATTTCCTTACTTTGCCAAACGTGGTGACGAGGTGAAGGCATTCCGTGTCCTAGTGGATGATTATGTTACAGAGGACTCTGGTACGGGTATTGTGCACAATGCACCATACTTTGGTGAGGACGATTACCGCGTATGCTTGGCAGCCGGTTTAATCACAAAGTCGAGTGATGTGATTTGTCCTTTGGACGATTCTGGTCGCTTTACGTCAGAGGTGACCGATTTTCAGGGCCAATACGTAAAGGATGCTGATAAGAACATCATAGCTAGTCTGAAGGCGAGCGGTAAATTGGTGTCTAGTGGACAGGTAAAGCATAGCTACCCCTTCTGCTGGCGGTCAGATACTCCATTAATCTATAAAGCGGTTCCGTCGTGGTTTGTGCGGGTCGAGCACATGTCCAAGAATTTGCTTGCCTGCAGCTCCCAGACATACTGGGTGCCAGACGCTGTAAAGGAGAAGCGTTTCGGAAACTGGCTGAAAGAGGCCAGAGATTGGGCGGTAAGTTAAAATCATAGTTGTGCACAGTTGCTTAGTAATAAAATACGTATTATTTCCATTCATTTAGATTTCTCGAAATCGTTACTGGGGTACACCAATACCTATTTGGCGTTCTCCAAGCGGCGACGAGACTGTCGTAGTTGGAAGCATAAAGCAACTCGCGGAACTTTCTGGTGTACATGTGGATGATTTGCATCGAGAGACCATCGATGACATTGAGATACCCTCAGCTGTGCCCGGAAATCCACCACTGCGACGAATTTCACCCGTTTTTGACTGCTGGTTCGAGTCCGGTTCAATGCCATTCGCGCAGCAACATTTTCCCTTTGAGAACGAGAAGGATTTCATGAACAAGTTCCCAGCGGATTTCATTGCTGAGGGCATTGATCAGACACGCGGCTGGTTTTACACCCTTTTGGTTATCTCGACGGCATTGTTTAACAAGGCACCCTTCAAGAACCTCATTGCCAATGGGTTAGTTTTGGCCGCTGATGGTCAGAAAATGTCCAAGCGCAAGAAGAATTATCCGGATCCTATTGACGTTGTTCATAAATACGGCGCGGATGCCTTACGTTTATATCTAATCAACTCGCCGGTGGTTCGGGCGGAAAACTTGCGCTTTAAGGAGGAGGGTGTGCGTGATGTAATAAAGGATGTCTTCTTGCCATGGTACAATGCGTATCGCTTTCTGTTGCAAAATATTGTGCGATACGAAAAGGAGGATCTCGACGGCAAGGCACTTTATACTTACGATAGTGAACGTCATTTGCAAAACATGAAAGATGCCTCGGTCATCGATGTGTGGATCTTGTCATTTAAGGAGTCTCTTTTGGAGTTCTTTGCGACTGAGATGAAAATGTACCGCCTATATACTGTAGTTCCCAAACTAACCAAGTTTATAGATCAACTCACGAATTGGTTAGATGACTTTTACAATCTCTTAACTTCTTGCTAAACAACTATTTTCTCATCTAGGTACGTGCGCTTGAACCGTCGGCGCATCAAGGGTGAAATGGGAGCGCAGCAGTGCATTCAATCGCTCGATACCCTCTATGATGTGTTATACACAATGGTTAAGATGATGGCGCCCTTTACACCATACCTAACCGAATATATCTTCCAACGGCTGGCGTTGTTCCAACCAAAGGGATCCTTGGAGCACGCCGATTCCGTACACTTTCAAATGATGCCCGTTAGCCAGCGTAAATTTATTCGCAGCGACATCGAGAGATCCGTAGCTTTGATGCAGTCAGTGGTTGAGTTGGGTCGCGTTATGCGCGATCGGCGCACACTGCCAGTTAAAGTACCCCGTTTCGGAGATCATTGTAATTCACAAGGATAAGCAGACACTGGAGGAGATTAGTAGCTTGCAGGACTTTATACTTAGCGAACTTAATGTACGTAAACTGACCCTAAGCTCAGAGAAGGAAAGGTATGGAGTGACATTGCGGGCCGAACCCGACCACAAGGTGAATATATAGCGTTATTCGTAATTGGAATTATATTTTTAATTATTAATTCTACTTTGTCGAGTATAGACGCTGGGTCAACGCCTTAAGGGCAACTTCAAGGCTGTCATGGCTGCTATCAAAGCGCTTAATGATGATGAGATTCAGAAGCAGGTTGCCCAAGGTTACTTCAAAATTTTGGATCAACGTATTGAGCTGGAAGAGGTGCGCATTATTTACTGTACTTCTGAGAAAGTTGGTGGAAACTTTGAGGCACACAGTGACTCTGAAGTACTTGTCCTCATGGACATGACTCCTAACGAAGAACTACTTGAGGAAGGCCTGGCACGCGAAGTCATAAATCGAGTGCAAAAGTTAAAGAAGAAAGCACAACTGATACCTACGGACCCTGTCATCATTTACTATGCTCTAAGCGACAACAAAAATGCCAAACAGGACGTTTTGGAAACTCAAACCCAGTTGCAAAAGGTTCTTGTCAACTACGTTTCTATGATTAAGGGTGCCGTAAAATCAGAATTTATACCGTTTGACGAGAAGCAGGCCGCCTCCAAGCGGCTTATTATCACTGAGCTTGTGGATCTCAAGGGCGTAGATCTAAAGCTAACCATTAGTTCCACGGAGGAACTACAGTTGCCGACTCTTTCATGGCTGAACGTTACACTAGCTAGTGAATTGCAACCACGTTTTACAAGCAGCAATAAGGCCTCCATATTGCTTCAGCACAATGTCAACAAGAACTACATAACATTGTCTACGCTGCGCCACGAGGTGGAAGTTCTTTTTGGCCTTTATGGTGTCAACTATGACCTTTATGTGGTTGACCAGCAGAAGAAAATCAGTCAGTTGCAAGGTATCGATAAAAGCCTTAATGGAAAGCTGCTCGTTCTAACTCGTAATCCGGATGCTTTACATCAGGTTAAGGACTTTGAGGTAGACCCGGCACCCTATTCAAAGTTTGTCAATCAACCATCTGGTAGCACTGTCTTTACTGAGAATCCCAAGGGGCACAACCTATTGTAGATAAGCCAAATATAAGGAATGGCATATGGCTTAATATTTAAACTGTGAACAGAATCATGAATATATAATAAACTTTTTCAAAAAGTTTTGAAACCAACATTAGTGTGTGTTGTTTTTTTTTTATAGAGCTGTTAGTATGTAATATCATACTATCTAATATCATAGATACAAATTACAAATATTTTTCCATTGCTGAATTAAATAAAAAATCAAACTATGTATGACCCTGTCATGAATTTTAAATTGGTTGGTGTTGTTGACGAATCAAGTTTTTCTATGAAAAACGTTTATATTTATCACTATGGACGGCAGTCAACGCTAGTGGCTGAAAAATTAAAAGGGTATGAAATTTGATCAGCAATATATACTGGAAATAATTTGCTATCACTGTCGATTAGATCGAAATTATTTTTTAAGACAACATTTCCATGTATACTTGTTTTAAAATGATTTATAAGTTTTCTTAATCAGCATGAAAAGCATCGTCGTTGTATACTAACTGATTTTTAATCTGCTGCAAAGTTTTTGGTTGAAATAAGCTGTAAAACTGTTTTTGTCTCATTAAAAAATATTTTTAAAAAATCAATGAATTGATTTTGTATTAGTTAAACCATTATTCAAACAACCTGCGATTACATTTTTTGGATATCCCCAATAGTTTAAATTATTATAGCCCAACAAGCTCTATGTTAGGTGCTGGTTTAAATAAGGTGTGGGCCACTGCATATAAAATGCTTTGTCCTCACTGACTGACTGACTGATACACATATATCACAGCCATTGTCAAACCACATGTTCTAGAGACTTGAAGTTATTTTTTTTTAAATCAGAATAATTTTTAATAGATTCGTATGGGTATTTTTATTTTTAAATTTCACCTGCAAGCCACTTTAAAAAATATGTAACATTAATTTAAATTGCATTAAATGTAAGCTCGCTAAGCAAGCATTGAAAACGTTCAATGCGTATGTACGCATACATACACAATTTTAGTGTGAGCGACTGAAACAGAGCCAGAGAGCAAGAGTTAGACTCGAAATGGCTTTTGTTGTTGTGTTCGCTCTCGAAAGTGCGTAAGTGCAAGCAAGATCGCGTTGTTGTTTTTTCCTGTAAACGAAGCAGTGATTAATATTGCGCTCCTTATCATTCATACATAATAAAGGGCTGCTTGAATTTACTTATCTCACATTCGTGTTGCATACAGAATTAAATGAATTGGCAGCACGCACATTAGTGCATATAAGATCAAAATAGAAGGCTATTATTAAATTTTCATCTGCAATTTATTTTTGAAAATAATATATATTAATAAGTGTGGGTCTGCGTCCGAGCAAAGCACGGACAGAAAGCGGGCTCTCTGGTTGTAATATAAAGAGTTAATGTACATACATTTTTTTATTTTGAATATACTAAAAACCTTATCAATAAAAATTATAATTTTGGAAATTTAAAAAGGATCTAATGCTTCAAACATTTCATTAAACGTTTCTAACTATTTTATCTTCGCTTAATTCTAGATCTATGAAATATTAAAGAGATGCAATATTGACTAAATTATGAAGCCTTAAATTATTACTAACTTAATCTAGACGACTTACTTACTAAAACAAATGTTATTTTCTTATTCTTTTGAAACTTATGTACTAAAATTTTTATAAAAAGAGTTCAGAAACAATAAACTATCGACTACTTCCGGTCCAAGTCTATTTCGCTTCTCCGTTATTATGTTTCCTGCCATTGAAAATAATCTCTCCGTCGCTGCACTACTAGCAGGCATTGAGTGCACTTGCAGTGCTAATATGGACAGATTAGGGAATGTTTCTTCATTTTGTTTCCACCACTCTATCAAATTAAATTGTTCTGTCATATAAACATTTTCTCTGCAATATCTCTCCACTTCTTTCTCAGGAGCTTCAACTCGATCTATGGAAGATTGCTGCATTAAGTTGGGAAAAAAATATGAATCATTATTTGAATTAGAATAAGACGGCTTATCCGAGTCAATTGGATTTAAATTGCTTTGATCTGATATGCAACTGAAATCATCAGATAAGTCCGGTATAGGCGAAGGTGTGGTTGGTAATAAACTGGCTCTTTCCATAATTATTTCATCACATAAATTATCCTTTATGCGAGTAATGCAAAAACTTTTTATGGAATCCAAATCATATTTTTGCATATTTATGGCGGGAGGGTATAAAAAGAAGGCAAGCTTATGCCACATACTCAAATTTTTTAACCATATTTCATCAAGGTTTTTAACAATATTTTGTTTTAAAATAGATATTGCACCAATATCTTCAGCAATCGGCTGGCAAAGTTTCCGCAGCGTAATTATGGACGGATAAATATAGCAAGTTGACGGAGCGCTACATTGTTGAAGTTTTTTAAAAACTATTTCAAAATGCTCACACATTTCCACAAGGACCTTAACAATATTTATATTTTTGTGTAGCATTTGAAGGCTCTTTTCGTTTCTGGCCAAGACTTTATTAATCTCGTCCCAATTGTCCATTATGGACTTCAGCATGTTATAGTGCGAGTTCCAAGGCGTTGGGCACTGACTTTTTAATGAAGTCGGAAGAAGATGCTGCAAATTTGCTTTTTTAAAATATTTGACTATTTTTTTACAGGACTCTATCACATCTGCTAGGTCTGTGCTAGCAGCAAAAGATTTATCCAATACATTTAAAAACAGGTGGCTGCTAGAGTTTAGGCGTGTCTGATTTTCCAAGGCCTTGACGACATTTGAGTCTCTGTCGGTTATAAATTTAATGGGATTAATATTATCAATACCAAATTCTTTAAATAGACTTATTAGTTTCTTTAGAATATCGTCACTAGTCGACTTTTCAAAATCCATTGATTTCATTCCCAAAACGATATCAAAAAATTTGTAATTCTTTTGGTAATGGAGTGTCACGCCTAAGAAATTCCTTTTTACATAGTTGTCCATCCACATGTCTAATGTAACAGATGCCCCACCGTTACGCACAATATTGGTTATCTCGTCTTTAATTATTTCTTTCTTCTCAATTGCGTCCTTTTGAACATTTCGTGAAATGGTTGTCGGATCCGGCAGTAGGTCTTCCACATCGACGTGCTCTCCGTACGTTGCTCCAATCTTGATGAAGAACTTTACCAGTTTCAAGAATCCAGAGCCGCGCACTGCAGAAAAGGTCGACAGTCCTCAGTAACCCATGCTGTGCATTTTACCACTGCCTCAGACTTATGGATTGCCGATACTGCTTTTGAAACTGTTGACTGCTTGATCGATTTGCAGCAGACATGTCTATTCAAAGTTGATGTTTGCCCGTTGATATATTTTAACACCTTACAGCACGTGCGACAGAATACACAACCGGGCAGAACTGAATTGTCTTCTTGTATAATTTCGGCCAGCACATTCCACACATAACTACGCCCTTTGCGTTGACCGGACAGCGTATAAATGCCATTAGCAATTTTTTCCGCCACTATATCAAATCTGGTTTCCATTTCTTTTTTAAATTAATTTAGCAGAAACCACAAGTATAAATAATACCGTTTAACAAACACAAATTATGCTCAACAACTGTTTCAAGTGTTCCAGCACTGTAGTAACGTCACAACTTAATTCACTTCACAACTTGGCTCACTTTATAACTCACTTCACGTTCATAAAGATGTAAAACTAATTTTTAAATATCTCGCTCCTCCATAATATGAAATATTGAGAATCGAAGAGGACGGTGTGGAAATCCCATTACCATCATCATTAAAATTAGGTCAATCATTCAGGCCCACAAAATAAAAAAAAAACATTTTTTTTATTACCTGGTATAAAACGCCTAGGGAAAGTTTTCGAAAGGCCAATCATTCAGACCCACAAAATATAAAACCCGATTAGTATACTACCTGTTATATTCTAAAACGTCTTGGAAAGTTTTGAAAAGGCCAATCATGCAGGCCCACAAAATGAAAAAACCCTATTAACATACTACCTGTTAACCTCTCGGCCCGATACCATTTTTAACAATCAATCACTCAGGCCTACAAAATGAAAAACCCAATTAATACACTCCTGTTATCCTCTAAACGCATTGGGAAAGTTTACGAAACTAGGTCAATCATTCAAGCATACAAAATACATCTCTATTACAATACAAGTTGTAAAAAACAATCCGTTAGTTTTAATATTTTCAAAACTGTTTTATTCAGGCAGAGCAACAATGTAAGTGCCTGCTCTTTCACATACTACCAGTAACAAGTTGCTAATGGTTTATTTTTTCAGTCTGTAAAATATAATATTTTTAATGTCTAATGTCTTGTGTATACGTACATACATATATACATACATACGCACATACAATTAAATGTAACATACATCCATACATGATTTTAGCATTCACACACAAAAAAATGAGCAAAAACAACCACCAAATTTTCAGTCCCGGCAGTCCAAAGTTCTCATACACTTTGGACGCTCTGTCCAAAGTGTTCAAACCTTTTGAACGCTCTGCCCAAACGTCCGAACCGACTACATGCCCAAAGTGAAAATGGGCTCGAGCAATGTTTGAACATTGTACAGAAATTTTTTACCTATTGCATTTCTCTGTTACCAATTTGGTAATATATTCATCAGGTACGTTCATTTCGAATGTCTTAAGTGTATGAAGCAGAAACGTATTTTTTGGCTAATGCTTTTAGGTTGATATTTATACTCGTAACTTCAAACTGAAAACAAGCAGTAAAAATTAAGTCAATGTATATAACAGGGAGAAGGAGATATCTCCGACCCTATAAAATAATATATTTTCTTGATCCGCATCAACAGCCGAATCGATATAGCCATGTCTGTCTGTCTGTCTATTTTTTCGTATAAACAAATGGATCTTAAAGACTATTAGGGTAACCAAATTTGGTACACAGACTCCAAATGCTTTGGAGTAGGTTAAGTTTGTTTCAAATGTTTTCCATGTCGCCTTTCGCCATCGCAAAAACCACCCACAGTTTTCAAGATATTTTTCTATGATTGTAATTATTATTATCTTTTATTCTACTTAATCGCTTTAAATTCGGTTGGGCAGTATGGGCGTAAAAGTATGTAACAGGTATTCCTAAATTCGGGGTCCCGACTATAATTTTCCGACGAGACTTTGTTTGCGTTTAAAAAAAAAACTCAATAGTTATTTTCTTAAATAATTTTCATATTTACATATAAATGTTTTTTGTTTATTTTATGTCGAATAATTCTCTGAAAATATTGAGTAGGACCACGAACCTCTAATGTATTTCCTTTATTAGTATCGCCCCCACGGAAGTTTAAGCTAGAATATCCAGCTAAATAATAACAACAGTCAATTTTTGTAATTTTAATTTTACTGTCTTTACTGAGAATCCCAAGGGGCACAACCTATTGTAGATAAGCCAAATATAAGGAATGGCATATGGCTTAATATTTAAACTGTGAACAGAATCATGAATATATAATAAACTTTTTCAAAAAGTTTTGAAACCAACATTAGTGTGTGTTGTTTTTTTTTATAGAGCTGTTAGTTGTAATATCATACTATCTAATATCATAGATACAAATTACAAATATTTTTCCATTGCTGAATTAAATAGAAAATCGAACTATGTATGACCCTGTCATGAATTTTAAATTGGTTGGTGTTGTTGACGAATCAAGTTTTTCTATGAAAAACGTTTATGTTTATTACATAAACACTAGGATCAACGCTAGTGGCTGAAAAATTAAAAGGGTATGAAATTTGATCAGCAATATATACTGGAAATAATTTGCTATCACTGTCGATTAGATCGAAATTATTTTTTAAGACAATAACATTTCCATGTATACTTGTTTTAAAATGATTTTAAAAGTTTTCTTAATCAGCATGAAAAGCATCGTCGTTGTATACTAACTGATTTTTAATCTGCTGCAAAGTTTTTGGTTGAAATAAGCTGTAAAACTGTTTTTGTCTCATTAAAAAATATTTTTAAAAAATCAATGAATTGATTTTGTATTAGTTAAAACATCATTCTAACAACCTGCGATTACATTTTTTGGATATCCCCAATAGTTTAAATTATTATAGCCCAACAAGCTCTATGTTAGGTGCTGGTTTAAATAAGGTGTGGGCCACTGCATATAAAATGCTTTGTCCTCACTGACTGACTGACTGATACACATATATCACAGCCATTGTCAAACCACATGTCCTAGAGACTTGAAGTTATTTTTTTTAAAATCAGAATAATTTTTAATAGATTCGTATGGGTATTTTTATTTTTAAATTTCACCTGCAAGCCACTTTAAAAAATATGTAACATTAATTTAAATTGCATTAAATGTAAGCTCGCTAAGCAAGCATTGAAAACATTCAATGCGTATGTACGCATACATACACAATTTTAGTGTGAGCGACTGAAACAGAGCCAGAGAGCAAGAGTTAGACTCGAAATGGCTTTTGTTGTTGTGTTCGCTCTCGAAAGTGCGTAAGTGCAAGCAAGATCGCGTTGTTGTTTTTTCCTGTTAACGAAGCAGTGATTAATATTGCGCTCCTTATCATTCATACATAATAAAGGGCTGCTTGAATTTACTTATCTCACATTCGTATTGATACAGAATTAAATGAATTGGCAGCACGCACATTAGTGCATATAAGATCAAAATAGAAGGCTATTATTAAATTTTCATCTGCAATTTATTTTTGAAAATAATATATATTAATAAGTGTGGGTCTGCGTCCGAGCAAAGCACGGACAGAAAGCGGGCTCTCTGGTTGTAATATAAAGAGTTAATGTACATACATTTTTTTATTTTGAATATACTAAAAACCTTATCAATAAAAATTATAATTTTGGAAATTTAAAAAGGATCTAATGCTTCAAACATTTCATTAAACGTTTCTAACTATTTTATCTTCGCTTAATTCTAGATCTATGAAATATTAAAGAGATGCAATATTGACTAAATTATGAAGCCTTAAATTATTACTAACTTAATCTAGACGACTTACTTACTAAAACAAATGTTATTTTCTTATTCTTTTGAAACTTATGTACTAAAATTTTTATAAAAAGAGTTCAGAAACAATAAACTATCGACTACTTCCGGTCCAAGTCTATTTCGCTTCTCCGTTATTATGTTTCCTGCCATTGAAAATAATCTCTCCGTCGCTGCACTACTAGCAGGCATTGAGTGCACTTGCAGTGCTAATATGGACAGATTAGGGAATGTTTCTTCATTTTGTTTCCACCACTCTATCAAATTAAATTGTTCTGTCATATTAACATTTTCTCTGCAATATCTCTCCACTTCTTTCTCAGGAGCTTCAATTCGATCTATGGAAGATTGCTGCATTAAGTTGGGAAAAAAATATGAATCATTATTTGAATTAGAATAAGACGGCTTATCCGAGTCAATTGGATTTAAATTGCTTTGATCTGATATGCAACTGAAATCATCAGATAAGTCCGGTATAGGCGAAGGTGTGGTTGGTATTAAACTGGCTCTTTCCATAATTATTTCATCACATAAATTATCCTTTATGCGAGTAATGCAAAAACTTTTATGGAATCCAAATCATATTTTTGCATATTTATGGCGGGAGGGTATAAAAAGAAGGCAAGCTTATGCCACATACTCAAATTTTTTAACCATATTTCATCAAGGTTTTTAACAATATTTTGTTTTAAAATAGATATTGCACCAATATCTTCAGCAATCGGCTGGCAAAGTTTCCGCAGCGTAATTATGGACGGATAAATATAGCAAGTTGACGGAGCGCTACATTGTTGAAGTTTTTTAAAAACTATTTCAAAATGCTCACACATTTCCACAAGGACCTTAACAATATTTATATTTTTGTGTAGCATTTGAAGGCTCTCTTCGTTTCTGGCCAAGACTTTATTAATCTCGTCCCAATTGTCCATTATGGACTTCAGCATGTTATAGTGCGAGTTCCAAGGCGTTGGGCACTGACTTTTTAATGAAGTCGGAAGAAGATGCTGCAAATTTGCTTTTTTAAAATATTTGACTATTTTTTTACATGACTCTATCACATCTGCTAGGTCTGTGCTAGCAGCAAAAGATTTATCCAATACATTTGAAAACAGGTGGCTGCTAGAGTTTAGGCGTGTCTGATTTTCCAAGGCCTTGACGACATTTGAGTCTCTGTCGGTTATAAATTTAATGGGATTAATATTATCAATACCAAATTCTTTAAATAGACTTATTAGTTTCTTTAGAATATCGTCACTATTCGACTTTTCAAAATCCATTGATTTCATTCCCAAAACGATATCAAAAAATTTGTAATTCTTTTGGTAATGGAGTGTCACGCCTAAGAAATTCCTTTTTACATAGTTGTCCATCCACATGTCTAATGTAACAGATGCCCCACCGTTACGCACAATATTGGTTATCTCGTCTTTAATTATTTCTTTCTTCTCAATTGCGTCCTTTTGAACATTTCGTGAAATGGTTGTCGGATCCGGCAGTAGGTCTTCCACATCGACGTGCTCTCCGTACGTTGCTCCAATCTTGATGAAGAACTTTACCAGTTTCAAGAATCCAGAGCCGCGCACTGCAGAAAAAGGTCGACAGTCCTCAGTAACCCATGCTGTGCATTTTACCACTGCCTCAGACTTATGGATTGCCGATACTGCTTTTGAAACTGTTGACTGCTTGATCGATTTGCAGCAGACATGTCTATTCAAAGTTGATGTTTGCCCGTTGATATATTTTAACACCTTACAGCACGTGCGACAGAATACACAACCGGGCAGAACTGAATTGTCTTCTTGTATAATTTCGGCCAGCACATTCCACACATAACTACGCCCTTTGCGTTGACCGGACAGCGTATAAATGCCATTAGCAATTTTTTCCGCCACTATATCAAATCTGGTTTCCATTTCTTTTTTAAATTAATTTAGCAGAAACCACAAGTATAAATAATACCGTTTAACAAACACAAATTATGCTCAACAACTGTTTCAAGTGTTCCAGCACTGTAGTAACGTCACAACTTAATTCACTTCACAACTTGGCTCACTTTATAACTCACTTCACGTTCATAAAGATGTAAAACTAATTTTTAAATATCTCGCTCCTCCATAATATGAAATATTGAGAATCGAAGAGGACGGTGTGGAAATCCCATTACCATCATCATTAAAATTAGGTCAATCATTCAGGCCCAACAAAATAAAAAAAACCATTTTTTTATTACCTAGGAAAAGTTTTCGAAAGGCCAATCATTCAGGCCCACAAAATATAAAACTCGATTAGTACTACCTGTTATATTCTAAAACGTCTTGGAAAGTTTTGAAAAGGCCAAAAATTCAGGCCCACAAAATGAAAAAACCCTATTAACATACTACCTGTTAACCTCTCGGCCCGATACCATTTTCAACAATCAATCACTCAGGCCTACAAAATGAAAAACCCAATTAATACACTCCTGTTATCCTCTAAACGCATTGGGAAAGTTTACGAAACTAGGTCAATCATTCAAGCATACAAAATACATCTCTATTACAATACAAGTTGTAAAAAACAATCCGTTAGTTTTAATATTTTTAAAACTGTTTTATTCAGGCAGAGCAACAATGTAAGTGCCTGCTCTTTCACATACTACCAGTAACAAGTTGCTAATGGTTTATTTTTTTCAGTCTGTAAAATATAATATTTTTAATGTCTAATGTCTTGTGTATACGTACATACATATATACATACATACGCACATACAATTAAATGTAACATACATCCATACATGATTTTAGCATTCACACACAAAAAAATGAGCAAAAACAACCACCAAATTTTCAGTCCCGGCAGTCCAAAGTTCTCATACACTTTGGACGCTCTGTCCAAAGTGTTCAAACCCTTTGAACGCTCTGCCCAAACGTCCGAACCGACTACATGCCCAAAGTGAAAATGGGCTCGAGCAATGTTTGAACATTGTACAGAAATTTTTTACCTATTGCATTTCTCTGTTACCAATTTGGTAATATATTCATCAGGTACGTTCATTTCGAATGTCTTAAGTGTATGAAGCAGAAACGTATTTTTTGGCTAATGCTTTTAGGTTGATATTTATACTCGTAACTTCAAACTGAAAACAAGCAGTAAAAATTAAGTCAATGTATATAACAGGGAGAAGGAGATATCTCCGACCCTATAAATAATATATTTTCTTGATCCGCATCAACAGCCGAATCTATATAGCCATGTCTGTCTGTCTGTCTATTTTTTCGTATAAACAAATGGATCTTAAAGACTATGAGGGCAACCAAATTTGGTACACAGACTCCAAATGCTTTGGAGTAGGTTAAGTTTGTTTCAAATGTTTTCCATGTCGCCTTTCGTCATCGCAAAAACCAGCCACAGTTTTCAAGATATTTTTCTATGATTGTAATTATTATTATTCTACTTAATCGCTTTAAATTCGGTTGGGCAGTATGGGCGTAAAAGTATGTAACAGGTATTCCTAAATTCGGGGTCCCGACTATAATTTTCCGACGAGACTTTGTTTGCGTTTAAAAAAAAACTCAATAGTTATTTTCTTAAATAATTTTCATATTTACATATAAATGTTTTTTGTTTATTTTATGTCGAATAATTCTCTGAAAATATTGAGTAGGACCACGAACCTCTAATGTATTTCCTTTATTAGTATCGCCCCCACGGAAGTTTAAGCTAGAATATCCAGCTAAATAATAACAACAGTCAATTTTTGTAATTTTAATTTTACTGTCTTTACTGAGAATCCCAAGGGGCACAACCTATTGTAGATAAGAAAAATATAAGGAATGGCATATGGCATAATATTTAAACTGTGAACAGAATCATGAATATATAATAAACTTTTTCAAAAAGTTTTGAAACCAACATTAGTGTGTGTTTTTTTTTATGCTAAAAATAGATACAAATTACAATTATTTTTCCATTGCTGAATTAAATAGAAAATTGAACTATGTATGACCCTGTCATGAATTTTCAATTGGTTGGTGTTGTTGACGAATCAAGTTTTTCTATGAAAAACGTTTACTGTTTATCATTATAAACGGCAGTCAGTGGCTAGTGGCTGAAAAATTAAAAGGGTATGAAATTTGATCAGCAATATATACTGGAAATATTTTTAAAAAATAAATGAATTGATTTTGTATTAGTTAAACCATCATTCTAACAACCTGCGATTACATTTTTTGGATATCCCCAATAGTTTAAATTATTATAGCCCAACAAGCTCTATGTTAGGTGCTGGTTTAAATAAGGTGTGGGCCACTGCATATAAAATGTTTTGTCCTCACTGACTGACTGACTGATACACATATATCACAGCCATTGTCAAACCACATGTTCTAGAGACTTGAAGTTATTTTTTTTTAAAAATCAGAATAATTTTTAATAGATTCGTATGGGTATTTTTATTTTTAAATTTCACCTGCAAGCCACTTTAAAAAATATGTAACATTAATTTAAATTGCATTAAATGTAAGCTCGCTAAGCAAGCATTGAAAACATTCAATGCGTATGTACGCATACATACACAATTTTAGTGTGAGCGACTGAAACAGAGCCAGAGAGCAAGAGTTAGACTCGAAATGGCTTTTGTTGTTGTGTTCGCTCTCGAAAGTGCGTAAGTGCAAGCAAGATCGCGTTGTTGTTTTTTCCTGTTAACGAAGCAGTGATTAATATTGCGCTCCTTATCATTCATACATAATAAAGGGCTGCTTGAATTTACTTATCTCACATTCGTATTGATACAGAATTAAATGAATTGGCAGCACGCACATTAGTGCATATAAGATCAAAATAGAAGGCTATTATTAAATTTTCATCTGCAATTTATTTTTGAAAATAATATATATGTATTAATAAGTGTGGGTCTGCGTCCGAGCAAAGCACGGACAGAAAGCGGGCTCTCTGGTTGTAATATAAAGAGTTAATGTACATACATTTTTTTATTTTGAATATACTAAAAACCTTATCAATAAAAATTATAATTTTGGAAATTTAAAAAGGATCTAATGCTTCAAACATTTCATTAAACGTTTCTAACTATTTTATCTTCGCTTAATTCTAGATCTATGAAATATTAAAGAGATGCAATATTGACTAAATTATGAAGCCTTAAATTATTACTAACTTAATCTAGACGACTTACTTACTAAAACAAATGTTATTTTCTTATTCTTTTGAAACTTATGTACTAAAATTTTTATAAAAAGAGTTCAGAAACAATAAACTATCGACTACTTCCGGTCCAAGTCTATTTCGCTTCTCCGTTATTATGTTTCCTGCCATTGAAAATAATCTCTCCGTCGCTGCACTACTAGCAGGCATTGAGTGCACTTGCAGTGCTAATATGGACAGATTAGGGAATGTTTCTTCATTTTGTTTCCACCACTCTATCAAATTAAATTGTTCTGTCATATTAACATTTTCTCTGCAATATCTCTCCACTTCTTTCTCAGGAGCTTCAACTCGATCTATGGAAGATTGCTGCATTAAGTTGGGAAAAAAATATGAATCATTATTTGAATTAGAATAAGACGGCTTATCCGAGTCAATTGGATTTAAATTGCTTTGATCTGATATGCAACTGAAATCATCAGATAAGTCCGGTATAGGCGAAGGTGTGGTTGGTATTAAACTGGCTCTTTCCATAATTATTTCATCACATAAATTATCCTTTATGCGAGTAATGCAAAAACTTTTTATGGAATCCAAATCATATTTTTGCATATTTATGGCGGGAGGGTATAAAAAGAAGGCAAGCTTATGCCACATACTCAAATTTTTTAACCATATTTCATCAAGGTTTTTAACAATATTTTGTTTTAAAATAGATATTGCACCAATATCTTCAGCAATCGGCTGGCAAAGTTTCCGCAGCGTTATTATGGACGGATAAATATAGCAAGTTGACGGAGCGCTACATTGTTGAAGTTTTTTAAAAACTATTTCAAAATGCTCACACATTTCCACAAGGACCTTAACAATATTTATATTTTTGTGTAGCATTTGAAGGCTCTCTTCGTTTCTGGCCAAGACTTTATTAATCTCGTCCCAATTGTCCATTATGGACTTCAGCATGTTATAGTGCGAGTTCCAAGGCGTTGGGCACTGACTTTTTAATGAAGTCGGAAGAAGATGCTGC
Source organism: Drosophila sp. st01m (assembly GCA_018901795.1). Lineage (NCBI taxonomy): Eukaryota > Metazoa > Arthropoda > Insecta > Diptera > Drosophilidae > Drosophila > Drosophila sp. st01m. The sequence continues at coordinate 24,650,390 of JAEIFG010001637.1, read as the reverse complement.
AAATTTGCTTTTTTAAAATATTTGACTATTTTTTTACATGACTCTATCACATCTGCTAGGTCTGTGCTAGCAGCAAAAGATTTATCCAATACATTTGAAAACAGGTGGCTGCTAGAGTTTAGGCGTGTCTGATTTTCCAAGGCCTTGACGACATTTGAGTCTCTGTCGGTTATAAATTTAATGGGATTAATATTATCAATACCAAATTCTTTAAAAAGACTTATTAGTTTCTTTAGAATATCGTCACTAGTCGACTTTTCAAAATCCATTGATTTCATTCCCAAAACGATATCAAAAAATTTGTAATTCTTTTGGTAATGGAGTGTCACGCCTAAGAAATTCCTTTTTACATAGTTGTCCATCCACATGTCTAATGTAACAGATGCCCCACCGTTACGCACAATATTGGTTATCTCGTCTTTAATTATTTCTTTCTTCTCAATTGCGTCCTTTTGAACATTTCGTGAAATGGTTGTCGGATCCGGCAGTAGGTCTTCCACATCGACGTGCTCTCCGTACGTTGCTCCAATCTTGATGAAGAACTTTACCAGTTTCAAGAATCCAGAGCCGCGCACTGCAGAAAAAGGTCGACAGTCCTCAGTAACCCATGCTGTGCATTTTACCACTGCCTCAGACTTATGGATTGCCGATACTGCTTTTGAAACTGTTGACTGCTTGATCGATTTGCAGCAGACATGTCTATTCAAAGTTGATGTTTGCCCGTTGATATATTTTAACACCTTACAGCACGTGCGACAGAATACACAACCGGGCAGAACTGAATTGTCTTCTTGTATAATTTCGGCCAGCACATTCCACACATAACTACGCCCTTTGCGTTGACCGGACAGCGTATAAATGCCATTAGCAATTTTTTCCGCCACTATATCAAATCTGGTTTCCATTTCTTTTTTAAATTAATTTAGCAGAAACCACAAGTATAAATAATACCGTTTAACAAACACAAATTATGCTCAACAACTGTTTCAAGTGTTCCAGCACTGTAGTAACGTCACAACTTAATTCACTTCACAACTTGGCTCACTTTATAACTCACTTCACGTTCATAAAGATGTAAAACTAATTTTTAAATATCTCGCTCCTCCATAATATGAAATATTGAGAATCGAAGAGGACGGTGTGGAAATCCCATTACCATCATCATTAAAATTAGGTCAATCATTCAGGCCCACAAAATAAAAAAAACCCATTTTTTTTATTACCTGGTATAAAACGCCTAGGGAAAGTTTTCGAAAGGCCAATCATTCAGGCCCACAAAATATAAAACCCGATTAGTATACTACCTGTTATATTCTAAAACGTCTTGGAAAGTTTTGAAAAGGCCAAAAATTCAGGCCCACAAAATGAAAAAACCCTATTAACATACTACCTGTTAACCTCTCGGCCCGATGCCATTTTTAACAATCAATCACTCAGGCCTACAAAATGAAAAACCCAATTAATACACTCCTGTTATCCTCTAAACGCATTGGAAAAGTTTGAAACTAGGTCAATCATTCAAGCATACAAAATACATCTCTATTACAATACAAGTTGTAAAAAACAATCCGTTAGTTTTAATATTTTCAAAACTGTTTTATTCAGGCAGAGCAACAATGTAAGTGCCTGCTCTTTCACATACTACCAGTAACAAGTTGCTAATGGTTTATTTTTTCAGTCTGTAAAATATAATATTTTTTAATGTCTAATGTCTTGTGTATACGTACATACATATATACATACATACGCACATACAATTAAATGTAACATACATCCATACACGATTTTAGCATTCATTTTTTTTTTTTTTTTTTATTTTTTTTTTTTTTTTTTTTTTTTTTTTTTGGTTTTTTTTGCCGCCCCGTTTTTTTTTTTTTTTTTTCGTGCTTTTTTTTTTTTTTTTTTCCCCCCAAACAACCCAAAAAAAAAAAAAAAAACCCCTTTAACCTGGGGGGGGCGCGCGCCCTTTTTTTTTAAAAAAATGTGTGTTCAACCTCACACAAAAAAATGAGCAAAAACAACCACCAAATTTTCAGTCCCGGCAGTCCAAAGTTCTCATACACTTTGGACGCTCTGTCCAAAGTGTTCAAACCCTTTGAACGCTCTGCCCAAACGTCCTAACCGACTACATGCCCAAAGTGAAAATGGGCTCGAGCAATGTTTGAACATTGTACAGAAATTTTTTACCTATTGCATTTCTCTGTTACCAATTTGGTAATATATTCATCAGGTACGTTCATTTCGAATGTCTTAAGTGTATGAAGCAGAAACGTATTTTTTGGCTAATGCTTTTAGGTTGATATTTATACTCGTAACTTCAAACTGAAAACAAGCAGTAAAAATTAAGTCAATGTATATAACAGGGAGAAGGAGATATCTCCGACCCTATAAAGAATATATTTTCTTGATCCGCATCAACAGCCGAATCGATATAGCCATGTCTGTCTGTCTGTCTATTTTTTCGTATAAACAAATGGATCTTAAAGACTATTAGGGCAACCAAATTTGGTACACAGACTCCAAATGCTTTGGAGTAGGTTAAGTTTGTATCAATTGTTTTCCATGTCGCCTTTCGCCATCGCAAAAACCACCCACAGTTTTCAAGATATTTTGCTATGATTGTAATTATTATTATCTATTATTCTACTTAATCGTTTTAAATTCATGTTTACATATAAATGTTTTTTGTTTATTTCATGTCGAATAATTCTCTGAAAATATTGAGTAGGACCACGAACCTCTAATGTATTTCCTTTATTAGTATCGCCCCCACGGAAGTTTAAGCTAGAATATCCAGCTGAATAATAACAACAGTCAATTTTTGTAATTTTTATTTTTATTGAAATCGCTTTTATTAGTTATATTATTAGATATTATATATGTTTTTCATATATATCGGTTTGCCATAAACGTGTGAGTTATGTGTTTGTTCTTTCTGCTTTGAGTACGAGTATCTTTTGTTGTTCAATTTTAAATATTTTAGATTAACTTCACTCTGCATAACGGTGCATAACTTTCGCAGCGATTGTGAAGACAATTTCGTACATTTAATACAAGTATTGTTCATAATATATTTCAAATGTTAATTTCAAAGTTATCAATCTGCTCAATCTTTAAAAGGGCTGTCGGCCATTCGGCATAACTATGTCAGAATCAGTTCATAATCTAAAATTGAGTTTAACAAACGGATAGTTTAAGAATGTACATCTCGATCAGAAGAACAAAATATAAGGAGTAAATTTAAGCACAATTGAGTAGACGTAGATTCATATTTCAGTCACAATTTTGTTTTCTTTTTAGCTGATTTCAATAATTTCATTTTATGTTTTTTGGTTAATATAATGCTGCTTAATTTTACTACATATACATTTATATACTTTTGCTGCATTTATACAATTCGGTTTTTTTTTGTTTTTGTGTAAAATAGTATGTTATATCATTTTGGAAAACGTGAAATTGGGTTTTCTTTATGCTTTTCTTTACACAACGTTACGCATGTCACAATCGATGCATACATATACATACATATATTTGAATTTGAATTTTGCTTAGGCTTTAATATTTATTATTATATATCTGCTTTATGTTTCATATATAATTTTATTTAATAAAATTACTAACACTTTAGCTAAGTTCTACGTATTTTTCTTAACTCCTCTTTGCTCACTTTCACATTATTTAAGGTCTACATTTTTGTTTTTGTTTCGTTATTACGAGTTTCATCTTTAACCTAATTCTAACCCTTAGTGACGACGTGTAGTTGAGTGTGTCTATATTACAAGGTGTATTTATTATATATGGGGAGATGGGGTATTCTGTATTATTTTATTTTCAAGACTTAAATACTCGTACTTATTTTTAATGCTAGTTTATTTATATCTCAATAGTCAATAGTTTAGTTTCAGTTATAAATAGTTTAATAATATGAATATATTTAAAACAAAAATCACTTTAGTTAAGTGAAAAATTAAAGATTCGATATAAATTGTGATTGTAAAATTTTTAAGTAATTCAAAAATCAAAAAAAAATGCGAAAACTTAATCTAACATTCGAATAAAGGTGTTAAAACTGCATTGCTTTTACAAATTAACATGGCAAAAGTGTAAAACTAAATATTGCGTTTTAAAAAACTAAAATCTTATCAGACTAATTAAATAAAAAAGGTATAATGAGTAAAGTACTTTGCTGTTTGTAACTTTCGATTTCAACTTCGTTTTCGGATTCAGTTTCGGTTTAAATTTCCATTACTTCGAGATTTTTTTCATTATTCATATTTTTTTATTATTTTTGCAACATTTCCAGTCGTCAGGTCAAATGAAATGTTAGAAATATATCACAATTTGTAAAAAGTATTAATGCATTTTGCCTTCGGAATAATTCAAATCAATTAAATTAATAGAGAAGCAGTTCGAGTAAATAGTTGTTCGAGTAAGTAGGGATAGCTGACAGAGGTTCTCTTTTGATTTTTGGCTGTCGAAATAAACTAGACGCGTTTGAGTAAATTCGAGCATTTGCTTAAAATATCTAAGAAAAATGTGTGAGTTAAAAACAAAGAACTTACACAATTGAAAATGACGCGTTGTTGAGGGATCTTAAAGCATTTTTAAGTAAGTAATAAGTTTGCATGTATGTGTTTACAAGTATTTACTTGTATGAGTATGTAAGTATATACAAAGCATTGATGAAAATATAGCAGCTTGAAAAGCTTCAAGTTCGCTTGTTTTCAGCTTTTCTTCTCTAGCTTTTCCGAGGAATAGGAGTGGGAGGAATTTGGAGTCGGGGCTAGGCTAGGGGATACTATTTAGATCTGTTTTGCTGTGGACTCTTTCAACTTTTTACATTAATTTATGATTTATATTAATATATTAGCTATGTGAATATGTATTTAATTATATCATTTGCATATTTCTTTATACTTTAATTTTTATTTTTTTGTTTTTTGCTTTTGTTGTTGTGTAATACTTGTTTGACATCGAATGCAACTGGCTAATTAGACTTTAGTAGACTAAAAACAAAAGGCGTTGTCTTGAAAGAATTGTACAGATATTTTTGCTTGTCTCTTGTCAGAAGTATTCTATTCTATTCTCCTCTACGCCTTTCTGTCGTGCATTTCTTGAATTGAATCTTCGAGTGGAAGCCAGTGCATGATCTGCATATGGTTTTCAAATTTTAAAAAATTACATTAAATATTACGTCTGGACTAATCATATGCCTATTGTTAGCTTAAACTCAACATCAACATCAACATCAACATACTCGTACATAATCGTGTTCTCGTTTACATCCATATAGTATATAGAAATTTATGTAGTCTGTTCGATTCGGCATTCGATACTCTGAGAGTTGCCTTGTGACTAATACTAAACTTTAAATGCTATTAAAGTTTTTACTATAGTAATTAGTTACGTTGAAGTGGGGTTTATGTTGTTGTTTTTGTTGTTCTTGTTGTCGTATTGTGCTTATCGCTGCTGTATTTCACCTAGGTAATTACAAAAACTGCTCTTCGGTTGCCTCGCTGCTCTTCTTGTTCGCTGCAACCCTTTCCACTGCTATCAAGTAGTCTTCCGATCCGTACTCATATTCCTCAACTGCTTCATCGCCAGATTCACTCTCCAGCTCTAGCTCCAGCTCCAGCTCCAGCTCCTCCTCCACTCACGCATTGACTTCATCATATTTTTGCTGTCGCCGATTGGAGGAGCTCATCCTGTGGCTGTTTCCAGACTTGCGACGCTTGCGCTTGGCATCGCGTTGGAAGGCCACGTTGCCAGGATCATCAGCCAGTTGTGGATATTTGTGTATGCTGTGTATATCAATGCCAATCCAGCCATCAACGTCGCCGTGCTGAATGAGTTCTTCCTTTTCCTCCTCTGTCCAGTCGCCCCGACCCTGGAATCCAGCTGCAACCAGCTGCTTCTCCAGTTCCCAGGCACGTTCCACGGCACGCTTGTGTGCATGCTTTAGTATGCGATGACGCTCCTGCTCGGGATCTACGCCGTACTTGATGATTACTACTGCCTCGGGACCATGGAGTCGCAGTTCCTTCGCTGCGCTACCACCGTGATCGCTGATCTCGTGCGTTGATATGTTGAACATGCCGCCTAGACGACGCAGCTCCTCGTTGTCGTCCCGTAGCTTAAGGACGTTGTCCTTGACAAAGTAGAATACGTCTTGATCGTGTATGCTAAAGTGCAGATCCAGGAAGTAGGAGTTGTTGAACACGGAGCTAACCACATCCTGCACCACACTATTAGAGCCGTCCACCACACTGACCAAGGCCCGTCCTCCAATCCTCGAGAGCAGAACACCCTCCCCAAAGACAGCTCGACGATAGCTAACACGTGGCAAAAGATTTCGCATCTTGGGCTCCATTTTGAGCAGTGGTTTCGGTGCAAAGTCAAAGTCGCTGAACCTCTCATTCGTCTTCTCGACGATGCATTCCAATCCCGAGATCACACCGAAGTCAGGAGCAAGCGTGTTGGACTTAATGCTGGCCTGGGGCGTGTACTGGGCTAACTTGGTGTACCTGTTGCTCTGCATGTTGTTGAGCTCGTAGCCGAAGAGTTGCAACCAGGCATCCAGATCGATCATGTAGTTCTGTGGCTTGTTACGGTTGATGGGATCGTTATTGTGGTAGCGATAGATGAAGACATCGGTGGGATTCGACATTTTGGTGGCCAGAGTCTCCCAGAGCGGCGTCATCCACTGTCCCACAGTGGGATCGTATTGCCGCTGTTCGGTGTAGATCAGCTTGGTGTGGGGATCGATTAGACCACCATGGAAATCGATGGGCACAAAGAAGTCTGGCTTCGTATCCTTAATGGTGCGTCCGAAAGGCGTGCGCTTCACCTCCTTCACGATGGCTCCGTTCATGTCGAAGAAAGCCAGTGGAGATCCGTTCTGATCCGTGGCCACATAATAGCGCTGCTCCGCATTTTCCAAAGCGATCAGCATGTCCCTGTCGTCGTAGTAGAACTTCATGGTCTTTCCCTGCTTGGGGAAATGCACATGGGTGACCAGCATCGGTGTCTTGGGGTTGGCATAGTAGTATTGGGTCACATTTCCCTTGCTGTCATGCCACGCCACGAGTCGGCTGCGGTCATCGTAATAGTACCAGCTCTGGAACCGATCCCGTTCGAAGGCATGAATCAATTGACCTCGATTGTTATATCGATACTTCTGTTCTCCCCGGCGTACTACAAATCCGCGTGCATCATAGTTGTTGAACTCGATGTCGCCCACCTTGATGACCCTGTCGCCTATGTCGTAGCCAAGGTTGATCTTCTCACCCTGATCGACAATGCCCACCGTATTGCCATTCTCATCGTACAGATATTTCCAGTTGTTGGTGCCCAGAACCTCGATCACATGGCCATCTGCATTATAGTTAATCTTGTCGAAGGCCGTCGATCTGCCGAACGTTGTCTTCTGTGACTTGATGCGATTGCGTAGATCGTAGTCGAGTTCCAAGCGGAAGACGTCGAAGCTTTTGATGTTCATGAGGACACTCTTGACGCGTCCATGTTGATCATAGTCCACAATAGTAAAGAACTGTTTCGCCGAGTCCTGAATCACCGTACGATTGAAGGCATTGCGAGTGATCTTCAGATCCTGAACAACTTCCAGCTGACCCAAGTTCTGGCTGTACTTGTATCGAGTGGTGGGCAGTTCCTTGTCATCAATGGCCATCTCAATTCCGCTCAGGCGAGCATTACCGTCGTAGGCGTACTTGTAGTGTGCCGAAGATAACGGATTCTTGGAGCCAAATCTCAGCTTCTCATCCTTGAGGATTCCTGCATGATACTTGAACTCGCGACGAAGCTCAAAGCCAGGCTCCTGTACCTCGACGGACTTCACCATACTCGTGGTCTCCTGGTAAGTGTAGTGGGTACTTGACAGTCCAGCCAATATAGTTTCCAAACGTCCTGCGGCATCATGTACAAATGCAACTTTGCCTGATTGATGTGGATGTATCTTAGCGAGAATCTGTCCCTCATCGTTATAGAGAATCTCGAAGGGATGACGGTTGATCGGTGAGTAGTACTGATACTTGAAGAAGCCCAGCGACGTTTGCAGAGAGAAAGAATGGATGTGACCTCTTGGAGTTGTCAAACTCTGTAGAGCACCTGCGTCATCGTATTGCAGAAGATAGTCCGATCGCCTGGGAGTGGTAACTTTCAGAGGCAGGGATCCAAACATATCCTTGAAGGTATAGACCATCGAGGAACCATCACCATACTTGATCTCATTCAAGCGTCCATTGCGATCAAAGGTATAGGCCTCCTGCAGAACGCCCCATTTCCAGCTGACCAAACGTCCAAATCGATCGTACTCGAGATCAACATCGGCATAGTCTCCGGACTGCGGTCGGAAGCTCACAGGGCGTGAGGTGCGATCGTAGGTAACGTTGAGGAGCTCCTGCTTATCATCGACCATCACAACAACCGATTGGGTCTCCCGATCGTATTCCAAAGTCAGCACATTGTCTCCATTGACCCGAAGCTTGCGACCAACTTCTGTGACCGGACGTGGAGCTCCCTTGTTCTGTTTTCCTTGCTGCGCCGGCTGTTGACGTCGCACGAAATAGCGCCACTCAAATCTATTGGCCAGATCTCCGGCAATCTCTGTGCGCTGTTTGGCTGGCACTGGATAGCTCTCACCCAGTAGAGGACTTTGCTCTGCCAAGATGGTGTAGGGAACCACTTCCATTTGCAGATTGTGGCCCCAGGGCGTAATGCTCGTCGTTGAACCGTCCATGTCTACTGTAGTGCGCGACTCGGCAGCTCCGTTTTGGACGACAACTGTGGATCCCTGAATAAGCATTGATATCTCCTTCTGAGCGTTTTCTGAGACTTTGACTTGAGCTCCCTTTACACTCAAGTCAAAGGTTAGTTCAATGACCCTGCCGGTCGGGGTGACCGCCGAAGTAAGTCGTCCAAACTCGTCGTAGTTGTACACATAAGAACGTCCCGTTGAGTCCAGCTTGGTCTTCAGTAATCCGGTAGGTCCGTGGTACTCGTAGGTGACATTGTAGTTGTCAGGGGTGCTCAGCTCATGGAGCATCTTCATGCGGGTCATTCGCAGTCGGCACTTCTGTCCCTTGGTATTCTCTATGGAGTTGACTTGAGAGGTGTAGTCCCGCAACAGGAAAACCTTGTTGCCCGCCGCATCTGTAACCGTGCTCAGCTTGCCATTGGAAGTGTTGACGTTGTAGGTAAAGACATATGTCGTTTCTCCGGTTAGAATGTTACGGGTCGAGACGTGTTGACCGAACCGATTGAAGATGTAGATCTCCTGCATATCGGGTGCGTAGATCTCATACTCGCGCGAATTACTTGCCTCAGGGATGCTGGACATCACGGAACGTATGCGATAGTTGGCTTGGTCGGCAATGTGCACGTGTCCGTCGGGCGTTACGGATAAGGCGGCAATGGTGTTGAACTTTGCACTGGTGGCCAGATAATGGTCCGCCTCAAAGCAATCGCATCCTCGCTCCAGGCAATTACACTTGGACTCGGCACCAGCAAATGATGCAATGCGTCCATCCGTGCCAATTACTCTCACACGATTGATGCGCTGAGAATCGCTTTCCGCAACGAATAGTTCGCCGAGTGGACCAAATGCAATTGACTGCGGCATGACAAGAGTGGCGTGTGTGGCCAGGTCAGTATCGTAGACGGTGGAAGCGGTTGCACAATGCAGCGGGCGTCCGGAAATTACACGAACTCGTCCGTCGGGAGTCATGCGGAGAATCATGTGATCGTCAATAATATGCAGCGTGTTATCCATGGGCGAAACGGCCAGTTCGGTGGGCCAGCGAAGATGCATTTCCTCCAGCTTGAGTGTGCCCTCGCAGGGGATGGGCTTCCAGTGTGACTTGTGCATGTGATTGCCGATGAGAGTGCTCACGATCCCATCGCGATCCACCATGCGAATGTTGGTGCCATCAGCGAAGTATAGTATATTGTCGCTGGAGATTGCAATGCCCTTGGGATACGCCAGCTTGGCATCCTTGGCCAATGCCCCATCACCACAATGTGCCTCGTCGCCGGGCAGACAACGTTCGCCGGAGCCCACAACTGCCTCCCAGTTTTGTTCCGGCTGTGAGTAGTCACTGATATCGCGTACTCGAATGATCTGATGTGATTCTGGATCGGAGACATAGAGAGTACCGTCGAGCGGGCTCAGAGCCATGTGGTAGCGATACGAGACTCTGGTTGCATTTAGCTTGACAACGGTGCGAATACTTCCATCCGTCATTATGCGACGAATATAGTTAAAGTCACCCACGAAGAGGCTGCCATCAGGAGCAGCTGCCAGGGCAACGGGAGCAAGGAGACGCTGCTTCATGGCCAGACCATCGCAGTCCGGGCACTCGAGAGGGCGCTGATGACCATCTCCCATTGTGGTGAGTATGATGCGAGGCTTGTTGCGCAGATAGATGTTGGAGCCGTCGCCTTTCTGGAGGATTCCTTCATGGAAGTTATAGCGATGATGGATATCGAGGTTCCAGCCGCCAACCTCAGAGATGGACATGTCGTGTCCGCTGAGCTTCGTCGTCTGTATGTCCCAAACAATGTCCTTGCAGTCGGTGTACTGGTATCCCACCTTGACCACAGCCGTGGTGACGCCATAGACGCGCTGTCTATAAATATTCAAGCGGTTCCAGGCATACGTGAACTTGATGCCCGGATCAGCCTCGAAGACGCGCTCAAACAGGATGCCTTCAATGGTGATGCGAAGATGGATGAGATGCAGCGATGTGGGTATCGTATCGGGCGTCAGTTGGAGTTTGATTGTGGACAAGTAACCAGCCGCACGCGATGAGTGGTAGACAAGATTGAGACCTGTTCCGGGGATCTGGAGAGATTCCTGGATCACCTGCGATTCGGCGAGAATCGCGCTGCGATCGGGGCAGGCGCCCTGGAAGCCATGTTTCCATGAGGCGAGTACCACCGGCTTCATTTGATCGTAGTCGTGGGAGAAGCAAGTGTGCGTCGTCATCGTGGTCATACCCTTTTCCTCCGACATGCTCATGACCATGACATCAATGATGACGACCTCATTCCATGGCACTTGCACGATACGAGATTGCGGTCGGAAGGGAGCACGTCCAAACTGCAGAGTCACAGCTCCTCCGCCATTCACCATCAGATCGAACCATCCATCATCTCGGGTCAGCGTGAAACCCTCTAGAAGAGTCGTCGTCGATACTCTCACGCCTACCAACCCCATGCCAAGGGAGGTGACAACGCGTCCCCGAATAACTGCTGACCGACTGTAGGGGAAGTAACAAAAGTAAATGATTAGACGGGTCTTGAAGTGATGACAAGTGCTATGCAGTCTATTCAGACCACAACTACATCTGGCTAACAAGCATATCGAACTTAGAATTCGCAACTACTTTTGGCAACAAATGATGCGATAATTACAAATAATAATAATAATTCACACGCACATAACATAAGACTCGTATTAACACATAAAGGTTTACAATTTGAACAATACTCGTATAGTATATGTATATATGTTTATATTTGGAAGATCGCTTTGTATGTGACCTAGCATTGACCTAAGTACAACATTTTTATAGCTTATACATATATATATTTTAAATTAAAACCCAAATTACTTGATTGATTGTTTGGTTGTCTGGGATTCCCCAATAACTAAATAAATCAACTAAGTACCAAATGATCTTATTAAAATAAGTATTAACTACGCTATACAAAATCACAAACAAATCAATAAGAAAAAGAGAACAAATAAATAAGGAACACTTGAAGTTCAATAAACGAAAAGAGTGTACCAAACAACCATCGATAATTAGTATCAGTATTAAGTAGAAGTAGTTTTTTAAATATTTTAGTACCGGCTTTTTTCCTTTTTTTTTGCTTACCTTGCATTGAAATAATTCCAAAAAATGCTGATAGTATTTGAATTTGATTTACAGCGAGAACAAGTAGCGAATAGAATTCGTTAGTTATTACAAAGCATTTGGAATTCGTTCGTTTTGTTTGTGTGTGTATTATTGGATGGGATTTAGTAGCGAGTAGTAGTAATAGTAGAGAGTTGGATGAGCGATTGGTAGTAGTAGTAGGAGTAGTAGTAGTAGTATTTAAGTAATTATTCAATTTATATTCGGAATAAGGGCGCGCGTGTTGAGAAGAAAAAAGAGCAGAGAGAAAATAATTGAATTAGCATGGTTGTCGTTGTTTTTTTTTTTTACCAGTATCTTTTACTAAAAATCTTTGTGTTATGAATCCCGTCACAAGTACATTGGTTCTAACTGTCTTACACTTCGATCATGCAGAAACTAACCGACGACCCTTACTAAGAACCCTTCAACTAAATTATGAATCGGAATACCTTTGAATTTCTGGGATCAGTTGTATGTAAATGGGATTAGTGATAATAATGTTCACCCCTTGTGATGGACATTTTTTAACTTAATTCTAAATAACTTGGGTACTTAACGTGATCTACACCTTTCTTTTTAGTATAAACTTACTTAAATATAAACAATACTTAAATATAAACTTTGAATGTTTTGTGAGATATGCTTAGATTTGATTTGGGTTGGTTTGTTTAGTTTTATGGGTACGTTTTAAACAAAGGACATATAAGGATTTATATTTACAAGATTTATAATAGGATTTTGGTATGTTTGTGTATGGATTGTTTTTGTTATTATAGGATTTGTTTTAGACGAGGGCACGAAAACGAAAAACGTAAATATTTAAACATATAAAATTATTAATTATGCAAACTATTTTCATTATTATTTGTTTGGTAGTATATATAAAATCCAGCTAAATGTTTGTAATATACAGGAATTATAGTTTTAAGATCGGGTTCCTCATCGGGCCCTTTGCCAATTTTGGAAACTGTACACAACCTTTGATTTGCTCAACGATATGTGTTGTTTTTCTTTTCTTTCGTTTAGATTTTCAATAAAACGAAGGACTACAAATTGGTTACAAGAAAGCACCTACCTTTCGTTAAATGTCTCCAGTTTGGCGTAATTCTGCAGACTGCTCTCGTCGATCAGGAACTTCATGCGCTCAAAGAAGGAGGCGGTAATTGCCGGGGGTTGTTTTCTCAGGAGCACATCGATCGGCTTGGGGGCGGATACACACAGTTGGGATGTCTTACACACGTGACTGGCACAGCACTCGGGATCCTCACAGTCAACAAGGCCATCTGTCGGATGAATAATTGAAGAATAGTGTTACAAGTTGTTCCTACAAACATTTGGGTTGTCTACTCGTATCTACTGTGCACATACCCTTGTCATTGTCCTTGCTATCACCACAGCTTAGTTCCAAGGCAATGCCACAATCCGGTCCGTCCCAGCCCTCGTAGCAACGGCATTCCCATTGCCCCTCTCCGCTCACTCGGCATTGTCCGTGAGCCGCACAACTGTTGGGACACCCCTCGATGGTGCAATGCTTGCCATTCCATCCAGTCACACAGAGGCAAGTCCCATTCTTGCACTGACCATGCTCGTTGCAGCGACTGTCGCAGAGCTTTGTATTGCAGTAGTCTCCCCCCATTCCGGATCACAGGCGCAGGCGTCGCCCTCGCAACGACCGTGCTGGCCGCAGTCAAGATCACAGAGCTCCTTCGAACAATCATCCCCGCTCCACTTCGTCTCGCAGGTGCAGGTTTGGGTCTCTAGGTCGAAGGTGCCGTGCCCTGAGCAATCGGGTAGGCATTGCAAGGCATCCTGATCCATCGTGGCACAGTCCGTTCCCTTCCAACCCTTCTTACAGATGCAAGTGCCGTCGGCGCAAAATCCGTGACCCGAACAATTGGGATGTGGACAGTCCACTAAAGATAGAAAGGGATAGGAATAGGGATTAGTAAAATTATACTTTCCCGATCGAAGAGGCGAGTGGAAATGGGGAAATATAGTAGTGGGTAGTATTTCAGCTGTCTTATCGCTACCTTCTTCGCAGAATTTTCCCTTGTAGCCTCGCATACATTGGCACTTGCCACTGACGCAATGACCATGGCCATTACAGTCGGCCACCTCGCACTCGTCGTGACGGAGGGAGCACTCCTTGCCCTTCCAGCCCGGATTGCAAATGCACTCGCCATTAATGTACTCTCCGTGTTGAGAGCAGAGCACTGGACATACACTCTCACTGCAATCGTCGCCTCCAAACCCGGGATTGCACTGGCAATGGCCCAGCAGGCACTGGCCATTGCCGGAGCATCCGTTCGGACAGTTCTGCGTCATGTCCTCAGCTATGGCCGCATAGAAGGTCAACTCCTGCACATCCCCATCGTCGTTGTAGAGTGAAACGAACCAATGTCCCGGCTCCATATACCGAGTCACCTCGCGGGTTATCGAAAGCTGCATTTGGCAGTTAAAAATTGGCAGTTGGCAATTGGAAAGCGAGTGAGAGGTCCACGTTGATATGATATGTGTTGCATGTGTAATGATTATGAGTTCCATGAAAGGCAAACAAAAGGTGTATAAGAGTTAGTCAAGGCGTTAGTAGACATCGACCGAAAGGGAGTTACTTACGTGTGCTGCCCTAGCTGTGCGTGTGCTTACACTGAAACCACTCAGCACCTCCTTAAAGTGGTACTGCGTGTGGGTCGGCAGTGCATTGCGACGGCCATAGACTCCGATGGATGCACCTCTCGGAATGGTATAGTCGAACTTCACATAGGCCGGTTCCGACTGATAGAATTGCATATTCCAATAGCTGTAGGGTTGAATTTCCTTTGTCAGTTTCTGACCTAACGTAATTTGACCAAACGTAGTGCCATCCGGTGGGAAACTCCGTGCTGGAAAAGTTCGGGCACCTATCGAATTTCATTGAATTGTTCGAGAGAGCGCATAAAGCCGGCGACGCAACGAGATTTGAGTGCATTGATTGATTGGATGATAGAGACAAAAACAAAACAGAATTGGGTTAGTTGTTGGAACTTTAACTTTGATTATTATCTTATATGGTATATACGTAGAGTAGGCTATGGGTATTTATTTCAGAAATGGGCGAGTGATCGTAGATGATCAATAGTTGGCTTTTACTCATATTGAACTGGGTTGGGTAGTTATGAAATGCATGGGAGAATGATCCTTGAATTATTCGGACGAGTATGTCAGTCGCGAATCTTATTTGTGGTGCATTCATGACCATTTCGGATATTTACACAACCAGATGTAGGTGCCGTATGTTCATGCTTGAAGGTAATTTGTACAGATGCACGAGTTATGGGAATTAATGAATAGTTATGGGGAGTCATGAATACGATTTTAGTTTAGTTTAGGCTTAGAGTTAATACGTTAAGCTGTACAGCAATTTAGTCGTTGGGTTAGTGCTGTGATCGGGTTAGTCGTAAGCACTTGGAGTGGGGTTATCTGTGTGAGCAGACAGTACAATCACCTTCCAGTATGAGTATAGGCATTACATCGGGGCATGCAAACTTTTCATCAGAACGAACATCAGTATCAGTATCAGTATCAGTAACATTATCACTATCAGTATGAGTCACATTGTTGTTATCAAACTCGGTGCTATAATCGTTAGTAGCGGTGCTTGTGGCGATTGTTTGAGGTGAGGCAGTGATGGATGCAAGCTGGGACATCCTATTGTTGTTGAACTGATAATGATCATTATCAGCATCATCATCATTGTCATTATCATTGTTATCATCACCCTGCATCATCCGCTTCGATGTGGCAGAGTCAGTGTCAATTTTGTTGTTGTCTTTGGAGAGGAGTGTGGGTGGCGGCAGGGACAGACAACTGCAAGGGCAGTCGGGCATACGAGGTGGAGGCTCCGAAGAGCAGGTGCCAAGACTTAATGCCTCAACGTTGTTGTCCTCATCCGGAATGACGTTGCTTTCGTGCGTCAGCACCTGCTCGACATTGTGGGAGCCACCGCCCGTGGGTACCGCGACATGAAGCGTGTAAATGGAATCGCTGCCATCATCGGTGGCAATCGTCAAGTTGACCAAAATACGTTTACTGGGTCGATCAAAGAGTTCGCTGACATACGGCTTTAATGGTATTAAATGTGCTGATTTTCCAACTTGATTCTCTTGCTCTTTCAACACCTCGTTTTCACTCGAAGGTGGTGCAAGTGGTGCAAGTGGTGCGGCTGGTGCAGTTGGGGGTTGTTGTGGCTTCTCTGGCTGCTCCACGGCCATTTTGTATATGTCGACTTCATTCGAGTTGGGCGGCTCATCCAATTTGACTATATCGATGTCGTCATTATCAAATTGTGCCGCATCGTTCAGCATTATATCGGACACAATGTGATTTATGCTTTGCGTGGGTGACTCTGACTGCTTCTTCCTCGTATCTTTGTGCTCCTCATAGTTGTCGGCTAAATCACGCTCATTATTGTTATCATCAGCGACAGGTTTCTCCTTCTTTTCCTGCTCCAGCTTCAGCTCCAGCTCCAGCTTCTGTTTGATTTGAAAATCATTTTCAATAACATAGATGGTTGAGGACGTCGCCTCATTCCCTGCCGTGGTGCTGGTGTTGATTTCAACAATGTCATCGTTGTCGCTTCTCGGCATCGCTGTCGCTGTCGCTGTCGTTCTCGTTGTCGCTGCCGTTGTCGTTGTCGTTGTCGCTGTCATCGATGAAACCTCCCTTTTCGGGGTGCTACTGTCACTTTGATTATAGCCATCAATAACAGGAGTAATGCTGCTTTGCTCAGTATCTGATTCATCTTCTATGTTATCACTGGTTTCCTTGAATTCTAATTCGAGCTCATGCTTCCGCTTGGGCTTAGGGAGCATTTTACCTGCTTTCGGTAAATTGCCGTTTAATGATTTGCCAAATTGTTGCCTAGTTTTTGGAGCTGGTCGCAATGTTGCCTCCTTTGCCTTTTCATATACATCCGCCTTTTCATTTTCATCTTCATCTTCATAGTCATAGTCACTGATGTCGTCCACAAAGCTATCAATTTCGTCTCGTGAGCGATTCAATATTTCAACGATTTTGTGCAAATCTTTGTCGTAATTGCTTTCCTGAACTCCCGCAGGGAACTCAGTTGACTCTTTAGGCGTATCATCAGATCCTTCACTACTTTGCACCGTCTCCATGGTGGAAGCCAAATACTCTTGTATATGGACACCACTTGCGTTTGTAATTAAGTCGCTGAAACTTTCAACTGCCCCGTCCTCATCCTTATCCTCAACCTCATCCTCATCCACATCCACATTATCCTCCATTAAACTTCTTCTGTATCTTTGCCGTCGTTGGAGTCGTTTCTTGTCAACAGCCTCCTTGACAGACAACCATGTTGACACTGCTCCTTTACCGCCTTGCTGTCTTGCTACAGGTATCCGGAGATGGGCAGAGTTGAAGAGCGAGATTACTTTGTACCTTTGTGGTTAGCTAAGTGTGCATGCATGTATATGTACTATGTACTATTCTCTTCCCCCACCGATCCACATTAAACTCCCTTTTAAAAACCTATGCGTGCCCAAATTAAGCATAAAATGTATTTTTACAAGTAAGTAATTCAATTCAAGCAGTCTCAAGCTGTCAGAAATGTTCATTGCATTTTAATAGGAGTGGTGGATAATGTTGACAGGTTGCTCAACCCACCACGGGTTAAATTCCGGCGAGAGAGAAAGAATATGGGGAAGGTTGTGTCAACATTTGACAGCTTAATTGCCAAATGTTAAGTGTCATGTGTGCCATGTGACCTAAAAATACGAGTACGAACAGAACAAATGCCAAATTTATTTTATTTCCTAGTTAAGCGAAAAACTGCGAGATAAACCAGTGTCTTTTCAATTTGTTGACATTTTGACAACAAACCGCAAGTGGGGAAACTCGAACCATCTCATATATAGTAGAAATGTATTGGAAATACATTTAGTTATACTATATATTGCGTCTGGGAAGGCAACTTGATTTATTTGTAGCACACTTTTAGGTAGAGAATCGTTTCCTCTGCTCTGCTCTGTTCTGCTGTTCTTTTTTTGTTCCCTGCTGTCAATTTCCAAAGAGTAATGAGAGCAGCTGTACATACTATATTTAGCTGGATGTACTGAAGTTGGACATTTAGTGAAAGCAATACAATGCAAATGGCATTTAAATAATCGAACTTTCTGGCAAAAGCCTCGCAGCAGCGTCTGTCAAATGCAAAGAAAGAAAACTTTCAGCTAAAATCCTCCTAAAAATAAAAAATAATATTATAAAGTTTCTGTCCGACGCCAGAGGACGCTAAATGCCTCTTCTTCTCTATATTTCTATCTCTCCCTCTCCCTCTATCTCTCTCTGTCGCTGTCTCTTTTGTTCTTTTCATTTTATGTCTTAAGAAACTTGCGAAAACTCATTTAAAAATAATTAAAACTTGTGCATAATTACCTCCATTATTGGCATTCGCCAAGGATGAGGACAGAGACGTCGAAGGCGCAAGGGACGATTGCGAGGAGGACGTTGCACTTGCAGCCGCTGCAGATGAGGTGGCCTCCGCAGAGGCGGAAGTCGACTGTAATCCTTGGGCCGTCCCGCTGTTCGATGTGGCCGTCGTGACAGTCGCCGCTGAGATGCCACCGCCGGCTTGTCCTTGTCCCTGTATAATTCCAATGCCTTGTCCATTTTTCGCGCGAACCGATGCATTATGCAGCTTCGATAGATCCGTGTTCGTGCTCTTGGCCGCCGTCACCTCGGCGGCCTCGTTGCCAACTAGAACGGTGCAGGGGAGGCGACGGTGACCACTGCACGACGCCCATGCTGGTGAGTAGCGTCAGCAGAATAACTAATCCCGCAAACGCTGAGAACGCTGTGATGCTCAACCAATGGGCCGAGCACCACGCGGGCAGATCCTTGCGAAAGTTCATCGGCGCCGAATAATGATGTGAGGGCATTCCGTTCATGCTCCTTGGCGGCAGCACCGGGCAGCCTTGCGTGCTGCGCTCGTAGCCGCCTTTCAGTGTGTCTTTTGTGGGTGTGGAACAGGCCGATGCACTTTTGTAGTCAATGGGTGATCCCTTGTTGATGTCTGTTGATGGACAAGAATGGAAAAATAAACATATGCGGTTAGTCATTAATTAAGTGCAAGGCATCAATTACAAAAGCATTTAAACATTCAAATCTCACTCAATGCAACTGTCAAAGAGAATTTCATTAAAATCACTCCTCACACCTGGGAATGTTGGACGGTGAATAGTGAACGACTAAGTGAATGCTGAACGGTGAATGCTGAACGGTGAATGCTGAACGGTGAATGGTGAGTGGCGAATGGTCAACCCTCGAGCTGTTTTTGTCGCTCAACGCAGTCAGTCGAACCGTCAACCGACGACACTATTGTATTTTGCTTATCGCCATTTGGCGCAAATTTCATTTGTGTAAAAGGATTTGCACAAGGATAACAAACTGACATTCAACATAACCTCAAACAAACGATGGAAAAACAGAAAAATCGAGGGATAAAACGAACAAAAACAAAAAAATGTATTAACGAATGTTGTAAGCAGGGAAAATGACCAGCGACAATGACGTTGGCAATACAGAAAACACGAGAATCGGTACAAAATACAAAATAGAGAAAAAAACATGGCTAAAAGGTTTCAGGGTAGTGAAGTGATGTGAAAAAAGGGATTCTCTGTGGGCAGAAATACCGATGACAGTACCATCTGTGACAAAAGGGGGGAGCCGGAGACAAGGGGGACAACTGGGAAGTAGAAGCTGCATAAGTTGAAATCATTTGTTGACGCCATGATGATAATTCGATTATGCGGCCCTGATGTGCAGCTCCAGGACGAAGAATGAGGGGGACAACGAGAACGAGAACGAGAAGCGCTTAAATGGAGCCCAGGGCTCATTCACAACTGAGGAAACAGGAATGTGTACGAGTATGAGTTTGAATATGAGTTCGAATATGTGTATAGGAATAGGAATGTGGTGGTTATGTGTAATGTTATGTTGTGAGAAAGTTGAGATGTGACGCAAACTGGAAATTGAAATTGTGTGAAAGTGAGAAGAGAAGCAGATTGAAATTTAAGGTTGCGTTTTAAATGATTTTTTTTGGATCAAATCATCTCCCAAGTACAACTCTCACAACATTCAGCTTTCAAGGGCATTGCAACACTTAAAATCAGTGTTATAGCATTAAGCTTTGATTACTCTCGATGGGAAGAATGAGATGTGTTGTAAAGTGGAGTTGAAATTGTGTGAAAGTGAGAAGAGAAACAGATTCAAATGTGACAGAGTTCTCGATTTAATTCACCTCATCTTTCAAATGACAGCTTATGTATGCAACTTTGACAACAGTTAGCTTGACTGCATCACTCGCAATTCTCTAGCACTCAGCTTTGATTACTCAACTGAACAGCTAATTTGTAGATCTAACGCGTATACAATTCATGCTTGCCAAAAGAAATTATCTGGCGACGTATGCCAGACTCGGTTTCACATTTCGTGGTAGATGACGAGACTGACAGACTTACGGACAGACGGTCAGACAGCAGATGGAGACACACTCACAGATATATACACATACATACACAGATACAGAAGCAGAAAGAGATACACAAACATGCGTCGCACATTACACACGTTACATATGCAGAAATGCACATACATAAATGTGTATATATTATATGCATGTATTTTATTCGTCTGTATGTGTATGTTAGTGTGTGGCAAACGCTCGCTGTTACGAAAAACTGTTGTAATTTCTGGCAAAAAAGGACGAACCCTGGCCACAAAAATAACCTTGTCTGGATGAATCCTTAAAGCAATGAGTCAACGAGTAGGGCGACTCATAGTTCGCCAGGGCTGCCATTGGGTAACCCAAAATGGAAATGGTCAAAGCGCTTTCACTATGTATGGGTGTCTCTCTTCCCCTCCCACTCCCTTTTCCACTTTCTCTCTCTCGTTCTCTCTCTCGCTCTGTGTGCAATGATAGCGTGAATAATGTCTGTCATTTTTTATATACATATATCTATATATATGTACGTACACGTGTATACACTCGAATCTGTATGTGTGTGTGTATATGTGTGTATTAAAGATACCCATTAAGCTTATGCGAGATGTTAGATTTATTTAATGTCAAGATCTCCTGTCTGACATGGAGTGCTGGAGGGGGTGGGTGCGTGGGACGGGGACGGGGCGGGGATTGGTGCCCCTAAAGGAACGCATAAATGTCCATAGATCCGCAAAGACATTTGTATCAGGGTCCAAAGGTTAAGCGTTTCGTCTCATTTCAAGCTAGTTGCCTCGTTAGGGGGCGTGCCATTGTAGGGGGCGATTTTTATGACCGAAACGTGCACCGATTCGGGATGTGAGTGAAGATGTGTACTATATATATGTGGGTGTGGGTTTGAATAATTAACGAACGCATAATAGCAGTCGGTCGTTGGTTGTCGGTAGTCGGAGCTGGCAATCGTTGATATAAATTCAAACAAGTTAATGGGCTTTGGGTGCTTTTAAAAAACAGGACACTGAGAGCTGTTGAGAGAGCAGGAGGGGCCACATACTGATAGCTCTTGAGGTGAAACTCCTTTTCCCAGCTGCCTCATTAAAGGAATGGCGAGTGCACCAAAGGATGTTTGGAAAATGCCATAAAGTGAATGTTGAGCTCCACAGAAATTCCAGTTAGAGACGCGATTTATCGATCATGGGAGTAAAGTCCGTATAATTCTTCCGATATATAGAATTGCCTAATACAAGGACACTGTAATAATTGCTTATTAGTTTATGCATTCGCATTAACTTGCATAAATTGACTGCTTAATTGCACTTAATCCATTCAATGCCAAAATTTCAAACATGTTCGGCATTTAATATCTGCATGTGGGAGATAAAAATGCTAAGGTTTTTGTTTGGTCAAATGTCTGTAATCTTTACATTTATCTATAATTTTATTGCATTGACATTTTATGCAAAAATTGACAGAAATGGACAGGAATGGACAGGCTGACGTTGGTATCGTTAAGCCTGCGGCTGTTTTATGAACCCAAAGCAAATCGCTTAAATTAAAATAACACACACAAAAAAGGGGCGTGACAACAAAAACAATAAAAATAGTGTGGCAGACGCAGCTGGCAGTAATGGTTATTGTATAATGTGCTCAACCTCTATGCGTGTGTGTGTGTCTGTGTGTGTGTGTGTGTGTGTACATATCTCAACCCCTGGCCTGGGCCACAATGAGGCCGACAAGCTGACGCAAGCTTAGCTCTCCCTTAATCCATCCCCAAGTCCAACTGAGATTTATGCTGCATGTAATTTAGCATTTTTAATAATATTAAAATTACAAATTTATATTTTATGTGTGCGCCACTTGTCAAGGTGTTGTTGTAGTCCAATAAACACATTGGCCAGACAGGACAAGCTGCCAGTTCCTGTTTCTCATTCTGATCCTGCTCCTCCTTTTCGGCTCAATCCCCTCTTGACAAAGAGAATGCATATGGCATGGGAAAATGTTGTATTTTGTAAGGGAATGAGGAAGTTCGTCGAGGGAATAGAGAGGTGACTTGGGAATCATCTCACTGTACCCATCCTCCCGGTTTCCGTTCGTCAATTGTGTGCTAAGTACTTTTGAGTAATTGCCGGACTCGTGCAGGGCGTTCTTTAAGTGAGCCTGACTAACGACAATTTGCATAGTCGTTAATGAACATTTGCTAATATTTTAAGCACTAAAACAGAGCTATAAATTCAAGCTCCTATTCCCCCCGCCCCTCATTGAGCTGCTTCCCCCCCTCCGGGCAGGCGCCGAAGCGTGCGACAATCAAATAAAAGTACATGAAAAACACATAAAGGGGTATTCGTTACTCGCTTTGGTTACTTTCTTTCTTTTTTTTTTACTTTTTTTTGTAACTTTTTGTTGGTTTTTAATGGTAGAGTGCGACGATTTCTCGAAACAAACAGGTGAATGGCGAGACAAGGGGAACCGCGACGAGAGGGGGTGGAGGTGAAGGTGGGGAAGGCCGAAGGAAGCTCCCGCCATGTTGGTAATGGAGTTTGCAAACAAACATGGCCGCCGGGGAAAAATCACATAATTTACACGTTTGCATTTAAGTATTAAGTGGGCAGAGCGCGAAGAGCAGAGCGATGAGTAAGTGGAAAGGGAGGGGTGGTTGGTGGGAAATATATGGAGGGGGCATAGAGAGTGGAGAAGGATGGTAAAGTGTTTCGTTTACTTTAGCTGCGTTTGTGTGCAAAGCTCAGCAATTGTGTGCAGAGTGTGAGGTGTGTGGGTGTGTGTGAGTGTGTGTGTGTGTGTGTGTGTGTTTGTGTGTGAGTGTGTTTCTCTGTTAAGGAATTTAGGCATGTAGAACGATTTTGGGCTCGCCATGTTGTTAGATTTTATGTGCGAAGGAAGCAATTTTTGGGTCGACTTTATTGCCGCTGTCGACGTGAAGAAGTTAATGTTGATTTTAAAGCGTTTAATGGTTGCGTTTGCGTTTTGTGTTCTGAAAATTGAAAATGAAGGCAAGACTGCAGATTACAGGCACACGCATGTTTGGATTTCAAGAGATTTGCTTCAAGTGTGCGAATAGGGATGGGAATGAGAATTCGAATGGAAATGGAAACGAGTTGAGCAAAAGCTGTCATAAAAGGGGTTGGCAGGGGCTTAAGTTATTATAGATTGACAAAAGAAAATCTAGAGCAGCTGCAGCACTACAAAGTGGTCGAAGCTATCAAAGACAGACAGCTGGAACTGGAATCCCCTTTCTTTTTCTTCTACAATACATTTAATTTCAAGGCTCTAAGTTTGCTAAGTTAATGCTAGGTCCCTTACTAAGCCCAATAATCACTCTCTTGTAATTACGTCGTCCTAAGTGACCAGCAAATTGCGATAGTCTTCTCCCCTTCTCCCCTTCTCTCCTGCCTACTTTCTCCGGGAGTAAAAGCAACATCGTTGCTCGCGTATAATCAAAAATTCCATTTAAAACTTTAAACTCATTACTAAATGTTTAATGTGAGCTCATTTCGCGTTGTCTCCTATTTTTGTTGTTGTTGTTGTTGTTGTTGTTGCTGCACAATAAATCAACAACAATACAGAAAATGGGAAAAATGTTGTAATTTGTTAGGCCGGCAAAGACAACAACAAAGAATAAAGAACTTGGGGTTTCTAACGATGCGGCAACCTGTCGACATCGACGCACGTGAGTCGCGATCCCAAAAGGGTCGTTGTTGTCCTTGCTTCTCCAGTTTCTCTTTCTCTTGTTCTGTTGCGGCTCATCCTCCTCCTCCATTTTAGTCCTTGCTCAGCATATTGTTTCAAGCAGGCGGTGAACAACGGGCGGCCCATCTTGAGCACTAATCAAGTGTGTGTGTGTGTGTGTGTGTGTGTGTGTGGGTAAGGAGTGGGGGCACTGAGAGTTCTGGCCGGGTTAGACTTAAAGCGTAGCAAACTTTAAGGCAGACAGTGGCTTTGTTATGCGAACAGCGAGTGGAGGCAAAAACTTTCGGCACGATTTGCATGTAAATTAATTGCCATTGCCTCGGAACTCGAAACTCGAAAGACGGAACTGTCGCAGGTTTATGCCGTGCCCTGTAGCTATGCCACGTGATTTTTTTTTGTTACCGGCGTGTTTTTTACGAGTCCTGAGCAACCCTCGAGACAGACAAGGACAAAGACAATAAGAGAGTTGGAGGCGGAGGCAGAGACGGAGAAAGAGACAGAGACGAAGACGTAGAAGACACTGCCACCGCCCACAAGATAAGTCGTATAAATTATAGCAATTTAATAAGTTTTAAATATACGCATCCGGTTGGCTGACTGCCTGAATCTTTGCGTCAATCCGTATGTCTATTTGTCTGTATGCTTGCACGTCTCTACACGACCCTCACTCTCCTCACCCCTCCTGCCGATAGAGTTGGGAAATCTTTGCCACAAAGTTTGTGTG
The DNA here is from genome assembly GCA_018901795.1 of Drosophila sp. st01m. NCBI lineage: Eukaryota > Metazoa > Arthropoda > Insecta > Diptera > Drosophilidae > Drosophila > Drosophila sp. st01m. The sequence continues at coordinate 24,625,546 of JAEIFG010001637.1, read as the reverse complement.
ACCTCGTCTGAGGGTGCGATTCGGGTTGGATGGTTCGGATGGTTTGGGTTGCTTGAAGCTATAACTCAAGACAAAAATTGTTGCCGATTAAAATTGTCGGTTGGGCATTAATTGTATGTCACGATGCGCTCTTTCGCTCCCGCGTCGCTCTCTCGCTGCCGACGTGGCCAACGTGCCGTGTGATAAGGTGGCAAGTGCTGTGCGGGCTGAACGAACTGTGAGGTGGGTGAGAGGGTTAGGGGGGATGCCTACCCTTGCTTTGTGCAGACAACTTTCAGTTTGCTCCCGCACTAAATGAGTTTATGCAAGTGTGAAAATAAGTCTTTTAATGGCCAACAGGGTAACAGGGAAACATGGTAACAGGGAAAGCTGGGAGCACTTTTCTCACAGTTAATGAGTTCAAAGTGGAAGAAGGCACGTGGATTACTCGCTGCCTCGCCTTCGCTGTTCAAGGTGCTATTTTGGCCGAAAAACAAAACTTAATTTGTTGTTGCAGGTGAGACGCATAAATTATTTGATAACAGTTTCACTTCTCTTCTTCCCTTCCCCCTTCCTCCGCTTCCACTCTTTCTTTGTCTCTCTACAGGGACAAGGAGTGACGCATAAATAAGTTTTCAGCGAGGTCCGTTACCGCTATTGTTTGCCAAGTTAGTTTTCCAGCTTAGAGACAGGTCTGTTTACCGTTAGCCGCTTAATGCCGGGCTTAACAGTGTAGAGCTAAAGTTTGCTTTATGTATTTTGATTGTTTGTCATGGCAAAATATTATTTTTGGTTACGTTTAATTAAAATCTTGCCGCATCCTTGCTATTACCAAATTACAAGGATGAGGAGGAAGAGTTCCCGAGCTGCACCATTGACATTTTCACATAAAATTGGACACGTGGAAATTGCTGAGGTCTGAGCACGTGTTTCAAATTTCCCAACATGCGAGAATTCAACATGTGCGACATTTTCATTGCCCCTAGGACCATTTCCATTCCGACTGTTTAGTCCTTGCTTCTACGAGTCGTAAGTATATATGCCAGCAAATTCAACTTCTTTATTTTTCATTTCATTTTTAGTGTGTGGCTGCTGCATGTAATTACAAAGCAAAACTTTACCATATAATTTTTACAAAACTCAAAACTTTTTCAATAACAAAAATTAAAAAAGAGACGAAATAAAAGAAATAAACGAATGAAACGGAACGAATGGAAGCATTCGCAAAAAGCAACTGTAAAAAGTTTGCAATAAAAAACGCCAATGGCTAAAAGCGACCAGAGGACACTCTGGACACACACACACACACACACACACACACACACAGGCACAGGCACACGTACAGCATCTAGGGGGCGTGGCAGGTACGTGCGCTGCCTGCGCAACACAAATGTTTAATAAACTTTTTCAAATAAAAATTTATCTACGTTGACGTGCAATTTTTAGACCAATTAAACCGTGGCACATTCATTGAAAGCTGACTCTGCGAGGGAGATGAAGAGATCGAGGATGGGAAAAGAGAAGACATGATGTTTGCTACGTGTGCTGTATGTGTCGATGCACGTGTTAAATGTTTGTCTACGACATTTACTGTGCACTTTGTGCGCGTTTAATTGCGAGTGCTGTTTTGTAGTGTTGTGTAGTTTCTTTAAATTTAATTAGCTCGAAATGCTGCATAATTTCGTAGTGGTATCGCTTGTCAAACTAATGGCAATAATTGCGATAAAGCCAGCATTAAATACACATCGATAAATACATATAATTAATGCTATATATGGTACGGTATGTGTATTTTCAGGTATTTTAATAACGAATTTAAATAAAGTGTTTTCTTCTCTGTTTGTTTGTTTGTTTGATTGTTACAGTTGTTGTTATTGCATTTCTTGCTGTTGTTGCTTTTGCTGCTGCTGGTGAATTTAACAGGTAAAATAAATGCAGGCAGCAGCCTTTTGTTTTCCATTTCGATTTAATGAACTGTAAAACGCTGCCATATTTATTACATTTACTTGATTTACTTTTTCTCTGCTCTACTGCACAACTTTGCTGTTTTTATTATGATTATCATTTTTATTATTATTATTATTGTTATTGTTGTTTATTTGCGCTGTTGTTATTCTGTTTCTCCGTTTCTCCGTTTCTCGCTTGCTCCCCGTCCTTTTGTTGCTGCACTTTTATTATAATTTTAATGCATTTAATTTAAATTACTGCAACCGTCGATTTTGATCATCAATTTCATAATTTTTTGCCATTTTGTTGGCCATTTACATTGCGGTTGGTGGCAACGTCGCCTGCTTATTTTATAGTCAATAAACATTGTCAGCGTTATCGCAATTAATTGAAATTAATGTACACTCATTGTAATAGGCCATTTGCGGCATTTCCAATTTCATTTACATTTCCACGTCCAACCTCATAGCGATCCGTTCCTGAGAACTCTGAGTTTCAGTCTGATTCTGAGTCGGAGCAACTCAAATATAAACTATTAATTGAAAGTGTAATTAAAAAGCTGCTATGTGAAACTTGTTCTACACTTATCTTAATTGAATTAATTGCCTCTGACCAGCACATTTAGCAAACAAATAACGTTCAAACTGTCGAGCCGTCGGAGTGGCAAGACAACACGAATAAAACGAACATCAAACAAACCAAATAAACAGCCAAACAGACAACCAAACAGACAACCAAACAGACAACTCGATTGCAAACTGCGCTCATTACCATAATTATTAAAAAATGACATAATATGGAATAAATTCAATACAATAACGAATCGACCGATGCGAGTGCAGTCGATTCGAGACGAGTTGAGTCGAGGATAAACGCAGTGAGATGATTGCTGTCAATTGTTGGGGGATCATTTGGGGTGAGTTCAAGTCGTATTGGGCCTTGACATTTAATCATTAAACAGCAGCCGTCACGACGCGTCAATTATTGTCTCGTATAAAGTGATTTATATTTAAATCAAAGCACTTATAATTTTATTATGTTTATAAACTTTACTTAAGTATAGCAAAGAGAGGGGAGGAGAAGGCAGGAGGGTTGATTCATCGCAGACAGTGGACAGACATTAGAGTTCGGCAGCCATTTTGTCATAAAGTTTGTGTTAATTAACGCTCAGAGGACCACGAAAACATGGCGTCCACTAAAGTGACACTACATGGCACACACACACACACACACATACACACGTATTGCATATATGCATTTGTGAAGGCACTTGCAATATTTAAATTCAATTGCATACTTTCGAGCGCTCGTCTGTTTGCTCGGCCACACGGCGCATACTTAATGAACCATGTACTCGTTCCGTTGCATATTTTATGTGTTCAGTACCCTGTTGGTTTGTGCTGAAGTGCGCGGCGCTTTTCCAGTCTTATTTATGCATAATTACAACGTTGGCTAATAGAAATGGCCCGTTAGGCGCGACTAACAATTGAATTGCCATTATGTTTAACAAATAAATAATACATGTTTTTGGCCATACACTAATGTGTTCATATTCGACCAAAAAAATCACGAAATGCGATTTGATGGCATTTTTCAAAATCAATTAATTTAAACTGTTATTGCCGTCAGTGAAAGAGAGCTAAGCTGTTGTTAAACAATTGTGGAAATGCGGAAATCTCTTATTTTTTTTGACTTTGCGCTGTCAATTAAAATTCTTTAATACGAGTCATATTTCCAATATTTGTCATGTTTAATCGTAATGCTTTTTGGCCTAAAACGTGCCATTATTTATGAATCATTATGCAAAATTATTTTTTTCTCTCTTTAATTTTCATGATATTTAATTGTTTTAATTATATGTAACTGGGCCATTAAATATACACAACAACAAGAACAACATCAACAGCAGACTTTGACATTATGAAATATATGAAGATTATATTTTTCACGCAATTACAACATATTTTTCGAGCGACAATGCAAATTGAATTAAATTCACATCCGATAGATTTAGTTTTCTTTTTCATTTATTTTTTTCTCTTTTCATTTTTATTATTACATTACGATTGCAAAAAAGATTGTATGATTATTTTTAATTTGTGGTTTTTATGAGCATCGCTGCCAATTAATAAATTAATGAAATGAGACTGACAAAATATTAAAATTATGACAATTTATTTACTCATAAAGTGACGCCCCGCACAGTTCAAAGTTTACGACATTTGTGGTCAATAAAGGGCTTATAACTGGCCATGTCCAAATCCATGAGAGAAAGTGTCGGCATAAGTAGCTATCCGCATTATGACTTGTATTGCAAAATCTACATCGTAAATGCTATTTTTATGTATGATACAACTGAACCCACTCTTTTTTATTCCTTTCTCCCCCGTTGCCGCATTCGGGTTGCACTTTAAAAGCCATTAAAATGGCAAATAGGCAGCGCAATAGTCGCAATAATCGCCAAAACCGACAGAGGGATCCCCTTGTGCTCCGCTCTTTGTGCGGGAGTCTGTTAATTTCATCAGAGCTACTGGTAATTGCGTGTATGGAGTTTCAGTCCTCGCCTGATCCTGGCCCTGCTCCTGGTCTCTCCCGGCCTCTTCTCGTTGCCGGACAATTCAAGCCGTGCAACCGAAGTCAGACAGAACCCAACGCAACATTCGCTTTGGTTTCTGTTTTTGTGGCTGCTGCACTGAAAAATATGCACAACCCAAGGGGGTTGAATGGGTGGGGTTGGGGTGGGGTTGGGGTGGGGTTGGCGGTGTGAAAGCGAGGCAGAGGGGTTTGACGTGGACGGCCTGCGACTGTGGATGCCATTGCCGACTGGATACAATTTATTATATTAAGTATTAATGTTGGCTATGCCGCCATCTCTCCCTGTGTGTGAATGCCTGAGTGTGTGTGTGAGTGTGTGTGTGTGTGCTCGGGTGAGTAAGAGGATGTTGGTGTATATGCATAATCCGAAAGCCAAAAGTAATTATATTAAGTAATTGATGAATTTGCCTTTTTACGCGGCAGTTGTCAGACGACGAATGCTTTTTGCCAAAGGCCAAAAGGAAACCCGCCTACCGGAGTCCATCAACCCGGCAAACTGCCACCATGCAGCGCAGTTTCATCCAGTAGCAGTTGTAGTTATCACGCAGGAGCAGATGAAAATGGGGATTGTGTTGGATATGGCCAACGCCACATTCATATCCACATCCATTGCCATTGCCATTGCCAATGGCAGACAATTGGCAGACGGTCCTTGGATGTCTCCTTTGGATATACAGTGGTGTAGTTGATAGTCTCGTGAATAGCACGGACTATCTGGACTTTTTGGACTATTGGAGTTGTCGTTCGGGTGAAATAAAATTTAATAAAGTGGCAAATAAAAATTTATTGTCTGTCATTTTAGGCACTGTGCGCAGTGCGACAATGACCGACAATTTTGATTTGCACACGGATAGACGTCAATTTCCGGCGCTGAGACGGGCAGACGGAGAGACGGAAGTTCTCTGATAAGCTTTAAGAGGTTTTGTCATATATGTTTTCCAGATTTATTTGCTGTTTAAATTTAATTGAAATAAATTGCTCTGTTTACGGAGATACACGTATTCACATTCACACTGACTCGAAACAGTCCTGAAATATCGAACTGAACACTGAAAACTGAGACCTGAGGACTGGAGTCTACAAGGGGGTTGATATTCGTATTCGTTGACTTTCAAGTTGCATGACTCGGTGACTGATTGGCCATAAACTTTTAAATGGGGTGCAGCTCTCGGGGGGGCTAGTTGTGATATATGGACTGTCTGGCATGTTGTAACATCCTTTACGAAACAAATACACACCCATACACACACAAAACACACAAGTTGACATTGCCAAACGGAGACTCATTAAAAAGCCAAAGGAGAATTACAGTTTTGATAATTTTGATAATGGCCCATTTCATGGACACTTATCGAAGGCGTCGAAAGCAATAAATGCCCTTAAAACAGTAAGAAGTAAGGGAGTTAGTGATGGAACTGGTGGACTCGTCGCGTTATCAAGGCAATTGGTCTGCCTCATTATGGACTGGACTCTAAAGGAAGCCAAGGCGAATGGCAACTCTGAAATTTATTATGGCCTCCAATTCGATTGGTTAGCCAATGCCAACTCTGGCGAACTTTTGGCAAAAAGCAGAAACGAAACGATACAAAGTTTATTACTCAATTACAAAACCATCAAAATAAAAGCGAAACGCTAGAAACGCTTGAAACGAGAAGGCAAGTGGAATTCGAAAGATAAATGAAATTGATAAGCGCGTAATTTATGTTTAGATTTCGTTTTATTTTGTCATTAACGCACTGTTGCCATTTCTTCTCATTCTTCACTTCTTGTTATTCTCAATCCCCTTTTTTTCTTCTTGTGTTTGTTTTGTTGTCGTTTCATTTCTGGTCTTGTCCATTTGTAGAATAGATTAACCTGTATAGGATTGTAATGGCGAGAGAGATAGAAAGAGAGCGAGTGAAAAGAGTTGTGGATAGGGTTGACATACTCCATCAATTGACATTGACTGGAGGTGTTGCTGAAACTGAATATGTCATTGAATTGGATACGATTCGATTTAATCATGATGCGGGCAGTTGGAATAGTTTTCTCCCAGCCAATTTCCGTCTAACGTGTTGACATTGAAATCTGTAGTCGATAACCGTTTTTGGAGGCAACTTTGCAACTCTAATCGATCGAAAGTGAGCAGAGTCTATACCAAATAAACGAAGGATGTGAATGGGTTGCCTATCGCGGACATGGGAGCATTAAAGCTGCCCCAGCTATGGCCATGCCCACACCCGCCCACTCCACCAGGAATATGCATAAATAATTTTGTAGCAGGACCGACAACAACAAAGGATTCACTTGCTGCATATAATGAAATATTGAAACATGAAAATTGTCAAAAACAGTGACAGCAAAAGCTAAGGGAGGGGAATAAAGTGTTGGGGAGGAGGGAGGGGAGGATAGGGTATGCACATTACCTGTCATTCCTGTGCGGAAATGAAATTTTGCAATGCTATCAAGTGGAGGGGGGTGGGGAAATTGTGGTGGTATTGGGATCAATGCATTTCCCCCCGACTGACAATTTTGACAATTTGTTATGCAATAAAATTGACGAAAAGCGCTGGCTGACTGTTATACAAACTGTTATACTGCGGCTTTGCTAATTGTCAAATGCATATCAATGCATTTTCTAATGTTTGCCAATGCATCATTTTGGGTTGCCGCTTTCCTGACGAGCGATTAATTAATTGTGATAATCTGCTGGCAGCGCAGAAAACTGATTGAAAATCATGAAATCAGGCCAACAATAAATGCAGGTAACTGTAATTGCTTTTGGCATTGTCTGCTTGTGTGTGTGCGTGTGTGATTTCATAATGGCGGTTGGTGGTTGGTGGTTGCTGTTTTGGTGGTACTGGTTGCATCACCCTCTTGGCTTCAACTTGAAATTCATTAGCGTCACGTCTGCGCTGTTAACACTCGTAACTGTACATGAATCTGTACCTGTATCTGTACCTGTACCTGTAAATGTATCTGTGCTTTTAGCTAGACGGTTGCTGAGAAGATAGCACTCACGAAAATCCACTAAATCAATTCAATTCAATTATAAAACCCACCTCGCCCTGGCCCCAAATTCTCCCCTCCTTGTCCGTCAATTAGCGGAGGATGCCTAAGCGGATACGCACTTTATGTAGCATGCTTTTGGGCGAGCCAAAAAAAAAAATTATATTGGCCTTTAATCAACGCAAGGTGGAGCTTAGCGGCTGATTGGATGATTGGATTGCGGCTGCTTCAGCCTGCCAACTGGAGGAGGGTGAAGAGTAGGGGGAAACCATACCGAAAGGTAACCAGCGGAAACAGCGTTCTTATAATTAAACTCTGCCAAGGCAACAGCTCTTCACATCGTAGTCAGAACAGAACAAGACTAACGGAGAACGATGGATTAATGAAAGTGAACGAAGGTGAAAAGGTGACTTCAAAATTAGCAACGTGCACAAAAAAACACGTCGACATTTGTGGTGATAAAAGTTAGGGCATATCAACTAAAACCCCTAAATTATTTACTATGCTTGGCCTTAAGTAATTTCAAAATAAATTACATTTTATCACACATACATACATTCCAAAAGTAATTTGAACTGTTTTTTTTTGAGTAACATTAAAATCATATTTATTTTCCTGATATTTATTATTCACTTTTTCTTTCTTCTCTCATTTTTTATATGTTGACCAACGATTGCCGCTGATTGTGATTCCATCTTGGCAGGCGACGGCCTTCAAAGTGTTGTGGTAATTAAAACGACATTATTCAAAGTTACAAATGCAAAAAACAACCGCAGCACAAAAACACTTTTTGGAAAAAAGGGTCGGGCAATGGTTGGTTGGTTGACTGTTTGTTGGGTCAAAGGCCCTTGTCGTTGGCCAAGAAACGTGTCTCCAGATAGGCGTTTATTGCTCTCATTCTGTGCTAAAGGCGGACTATCGAGATGGCAACAAGAATGGAGTTGTAAGGAATAAAAAGAGGCACTAGAGAAGGCTAGGAGTGAGAGGGGACGCGATGGGATGAAGACCAACTGGCAGACCGTGACTGGGCGCGTGCTGTGAAGAAACCCTTTTCCTGAGCACGTTTCCTGCCTTTAGCAGTTGCTTGACATAGGGCCAAGACAAGGTGGGTAAAGCCTTTGTGGTTAGGTAAGAAATCAAAAAACGATTAGTCTAAGATTTTTACTGTGCTCTTTGTATGTGATGAGCGACGTGGGTGTGAACCCCAAGAATGGAACGGCCAAGGCAATGAGAAAACCATTGGAAATGCTGCTTCAACTCTCTATACGTTTCCCATCAAGTCGACCTTTCTAGGCAAATTTAATTACACTATCCTCTTTACAACTAAAAGCTATTGTCGACGACGTTGTCGTTTTCATTGTTGTTGTCATGCGGTTCGATAAACTTTTGTCTAGCCCAGAAATCCATTAACGCGCCATCGACTTGATCGATTTTCAATGATTCTTCTTTTTTTGTTTGTTAAAACCAGCACTGAGACTAAGACTCGACTCAGGCAGAAACGAATTCCAGCCCGTTTGGCAATCACAAAAAATGCACAAAAGTATCCAATAAAAAAGTGCACACCCCACATTAGTGGGCGGGGGGTGGTGGGTGGTGGTTGGTGGATGGTGGATGGTGAGTGGTAAGCGACAGACTACGACTATTTTTAATCACTTCAACAGTTTTATTGTCTGCCAGCTAAGAGTAAACGCACTGACAACTTTTAATAGATTGGCAGGCGAGCAGAGAGGGCGTGGCACCCGCCCATCTGTCATAGAAATAGCCTAGCAAAACATACAAAAAACCGAGTGAAAAGGCTAGTGTAAACAATGAACAAACAAATAAAAAAACTCGCAAGCGTAAAAGTAGACAAAATTCTGGGTTTGGGTTAGGGATTCTAGTGCAGGCAACATGGGGTTAAATGTGTGAGTCAGACGCCTATTCACAACGCCGTTGAATAACTCGTCAGTTCCCATTCCCAATCCCATTTCAAAACCCTTTCCCCTACCCCCTAACACCTCCCCATCGATGTGGGGTATTTATAAAGATATTTCAGTGGCGCTGCTGATTTTTTTCCGATAAGCATGAAAGGCGACAAGCGAGTAAATCTGCCACCACAACCCCCTTCCCCTCAACTCGTCTCGCACCCCACCTACGCCGCCATTGCATATCAATGAGGTCTACATGGGTTAAGGGCAGGGGTTGGGGGTTAAAGCGACTAGGCAAATGCCAGTGCAGGCTTTTAGCCGCTTTCCCTGACGTTTAACAGCATTTGTATCCTGACGTGCGTCATCGTCTTCGTATTCGTGCTCAACCTGTTCGTGTCTCCAAGTGTTACACATTTGCATTTGCATTGTGTTGCCAACAAACAGCGTCATAGAGTGCGCAAAAAATAGCGAAATATTCTTAGTTTGCCCTTTCGTTATGAAAAGTTGCCTTTGCTTTTTGTTTTGCTTCTCGCTTTTCTGTTTTTAGGCGCTTATAATTGCTCCATTAAAATTTGTTTATGGCTAAAGTTTATAGTTGACAAGCAGCTCGTGTTGTGCTGCTAGTAATTAGAATGTCAAAAGTAACTTTTCCACAGCCAGGTGCTATTTCTGGCCTGTTTTACCCCTACCCCCATACCTCTTGCCACAGATCTCGAGTGGATTACTTAAGTTTGCATGCGGCAGTTTGATGGAAATGAGGGAAACATTTCGATTTAGTTTATTTGTCCTATAATTATCAAGGATTCATGTGAATTATTCCATGCATACACACAGAAAAATACTCCATACCTGTGTACATTATATTTGACACTGATTGAGAACCTGAAACCCAGCGTATTGCCGAATATCAAATCGGTTCGCATCACTTTGCATCATTTGTTAGATGACACATGGAAAACGCAACTTTTTACCCAACATCAATTACCGAAGGTCGGGGCAAGGTCAGGCGACCTAATGGCTTTTTATTTTTAATCTATGCTCCTCATGGGCGTGTTTTTCCGCATCCGGTTGCCCTTTTTCAGGGAAATTTAATATCTCGCTTTGAGTTGCACTAAAAGGATTTCACGACCTTTTTAATTATACTTTAAACAATAGAACACACACACACCCACAGGACCTCGCCTCTTTGGGCCATCCCATTTTGGTGGCTTTGCTTCGACCCTCTCTTGGAATTGCCAGTGTTTGCGATTTGCGCTTGATTAAATTCTAATTATAAATCGTGCGTATTTTTCTCTTTCCCCCTTTACCCCGTTTCTTCTTTCTGCTTTCTGTTTTCTGTTTTCTGCTTTCTACTTTCCCATTTTCATTTTGCTACTACCACTTTCCGTTTTGACCGCTTTTCGCTTTTTGTTTACCATTTTCCTTGATTTTTACGACTTTTTAATGATTTTGACTGCCAGTTACTCATTTTGCCACGTTTCTAGCTGTTGTTGTTGTGGCATGCGCCACGCCTCTTGCCCTACGCCCCACGCTGACACCCTTCAACCCTCACCTGACACTCCTCTGCGTGTTTGGTCTCCTTTTGGCTTTCGATTTCACTCTAGTAACAATTTTTCCAATTTTCTTCGACTTTTCGTTTACGTTTCGTCAGTTTTGGGTCGTCAATGGGTTCTCTTTGGTTCGGTTCGGATCGGTTCAGCTTAGTTTGGTGTGGTGGTAAAGTGGTTCGATAGGGTCGATGTTGGCTCTGCGTGAAATTTGCGTTGCCCCTTCGCCAACCGCCTCGTCCATTTTGTTTACTGCTAATGCGACTTTTAACGCTGATTAATGTTTTTTCCAACAATGCTTCCTTTTACCTTTGCTTTTTGGCTTGACTCTGGGTCTGGGTGTTGGATTTGGGCTTGGATCACAGCTTGGATCTGGGTCTGGGTCTGGGTCTGGGTCTAGCTTGGAAGTGGATTTTGGTTGCCATTTGGCATTCCTTTTACTGTTCTTTCATGGCTTGCATGTCAGATGGACTTCCATTTTGGGGGCATTACGGGAATTACGGGTATTGTTTCGGTCGCTGCGTTTATTAAATTCATTAAAAATATTCATTCCAACCGCAGCGGCCTCAACAGTAACAACAACAGCAACAACAACTGCAATAAAGGCAACAACAACAAGCAGAAGAACATTTAAATATTTGCCAACAGGCAAATTGTTTGCTGGCTGTCACATGTCAATAAAATTAACACTTGAATGGCAAAGCAAACGGACTGACGGACAGACGGACAGACGGACAGACAGACAAACAGACACAAACAAGGGAAATAACACAACAGCAATAATATATTTTTTAATTAAAACAACAACAAGGAGGGCAGGACTGGACAGGATAGCCGAAAGGACAACCAGCTAAGCTGCCTGCAATAATTTTCTTGACAGCTGCAAATGCAAATTTCAGCACGAGCTAAATTGAAATTTATACAGAACAGAAAGAACGTCACACAGAACGTCATGCAGAGTAAGCGAGCAAGCAATGGGGCGTATACGTTATATTGGCTTTCATGCTTCCAAATTCTCTACCCACACATACACACATACAAACACACGCGCACACACAGGCGATTGTGGACAGCATCCAAATGCAAATTGTATTAAGTGCTTGTTGCAAGTGAATTGCAGTCCAAGTATCAACAATAACAAGATACATACACTATATATTTAAAGTATGTATATTGTTTTTATAATCAATTTGAAAGTGCTTAAGCTTTGAGGGGAGAACTACATCGTTGCCGATTTCGTTCGTTTATCCCGGTCGTTTCAGCGCCTAAAAGCCTGTCACTGATAATTCCACTCGCCATTTTGTTGCCGCTTATTTAACTGTTATCATTAATTTACCAAATTATGCAGTTGTCATACTTTTTACTATCCCAGTCCAACGCTAATTTATGACGCCAATTAAAGAGTTAATCCCAGGGGGTTGGGCAGGTGGAATGAACAATTATTACATTTGAATTAGAATTTTAATTAGTTTAAATTGCATTTGCAATGCCCGGACACTAAGCTAATGCCCCGGGGATGTGAGAGGAAGAGAGTGAGAGAGAGAAAGAGATAAATATGGAAATTCATTCAACTGATATGCAAAACATATATGCAGGTCCTGAATGTGCAAGTTCCTGCGTGTTTGTGCTTGTCACATTGCAATTAAGTGCATTTCTTCTCGATATTAATCAATTTTAAATGATTATTGCCTAATTTATTGTCCGAGGAAGGTTGAGTCTGCTTAAAGATGCATTATCAAGTCAACATCCATCCCAACAACAAAAACAAACAAACAGACAGATAAACAAACAAACAAACAAACAAACTGTGGCAAATCAGTTTGAAGCCACTGTGCGCCTGAGTGAATGCAGTGCGAATTTGTATGTATGTATTTCGCTCTACATTGTGTGCCATTTTGGCAAGACATTTGAAAATATGCAATATCATAATGCAAATAATGCTAAAAGTCCATTGTCAACACACACACAGACACACACACACACACACACACGTGCAAGGCAGACAGTCAGTTTATAGTTGAAATAATTGTTTGTGCAAGACTCTCAAACATTTGGCCAAGAGTTTGTTGGAGAGACAGGAATAGGTCGACGGGTCGTAGCGTTGCAGCCATTGCAATTGTCAGTCGAGGCTTTGTTCAAGCCAATAAAATATGAATTTATGGCCTATTTGCATGGCTTTTGCGCACAGTCAAGTACAATGCAACAAGATTCTTGCGCATTTGGCCAAAAGAGTATTGAGATTCGTAAACAAGCAGCTAAGTCACATGCAAAGCCAAATTAAGGCTAAAAACTTGGCCAGCTTAATGAGCTTATGCATATATTCATACAAACATGCATTGCCAATGTCTCTCTCTCTGTGTGTGTGTGTGTGTGTGTGTATGTGTGTGTGTGTGCGGCTTTGTGTCTAAAAAGCTTAGAGAAAAAGCTAAAAGCACAGGACCAACTGCTCAATTTTGCTGTATCACTGAAAGCGTTGTAAGCATGATTTCATAAAGAGGCTTGGGACCTTAGCTCCGTTATGATTAGAAAGGAGATGAGAGGGAAGGGGATGGAACGTATCGGTTTTGCTTTGTGGATAGAATATAATGTTGTATCAGAGCAGCTTTTAAGGGTATATATAGTAGATAGGAAGCAACCCAAATTGCTGACAAGGTAAAACCTCAAAATTTGCATTGAATCTCGATGTGGGCGATTCACTTCCAGATTCAAATGCGAACGAAAAGCACTAAATGCTTTGGGAGGAAACAGCACTTCAATGGCATATTGAATGTACAGAACTCGACACAAATTTCTAATTGACTAACTCAATTTTAAGGCAACTGTACGATGACGATGCTGTTCTTCTTAACTGCCGACAGTCGGTTGTCCTAGGCAATGAGGACAAACAGAACCTGCCCCCTTCGTATTTAGTCCCCAGACCACACCCCCCCCACCCCATGCGTTTCCAACGAAAGTTTAGTGTCAAATGGGTAAATTTGATTATGATTCTTAGTTGGGTTATGATAATCGAGTTGGAAATACTTCAAAGTTTCGTTGATGGCTCTGCGCCAGTTTGTATGCCACGCTATTTGCGTCTTAAAGTCTGCGCTCAAAACACTATTAGTTTGGCCAACGAATTTCGGGCGAAATTAACTCGTTCAAAAGTCAAAAATGGCCATCATAATAAATGAATAGCTTCAAATTGAGACCGAGTTTTTCCACACAGTATTCAGCAACCAACTTCCAGAAATATATCCATGAAATATGCATTAAATCGCTTCAAGTCGAGCCGAGTCGAGTCGAGTTGAGTTGGGGATTACATATTCATGGTGGTTGCAGTTGCCGTTGCCGTCGTCGTCGCAGTTGCAGCTGCCACTTATCGTTTTGCATTTTGGTGACTGCCAAATGAGCTGCCAAATCAAAAATTGCTGGCGTGCTCAAGTGCCAGCTCTGAACCGAACACTTCGAGATGTTGCCCAAAGAACTTGGCCAACTATTTTGGTCGACTTAAAAGTGAAAATGCACAGCTGATGGCGATTTGGTGGCAATTGTTGAATGTGGGCCAAATATGTCGACTGCAAAAAATTGATGAAGAAGTAAGAAACGAAGAGATTCATATATAAACGATGTGATTTCTTCGGCCTTAATTTCAGAAAATTTTATATTTTTTAACACTTACTATTCAATCAATTACTATTAGAGCGACACAAATGAAAATAATTCAAATTATAGAAATGTTCTCAAATGCACACAAAACAACCACAAAACAACCAAATAAATTTCATATAATTTGTACAAATTGCTCGCATTCGATTGCCAAATTCAATGCATTATATATGCAAAAATGCAATCTAAATTAAATATTAAACGAGATAAAATGTGTGTGTGTGAGAGAAGGAGTGTGTGTGTGTGTGTGTGTGTGTGTGTGTGCGGGGCTAATGAAGCATGCAATGCACACATAGTGCAACACATTCACACCTGCCATTATCTGCCTTCTTTAAGAGGCGTGTCAGTCGCTGTTAGTCAACCATTTGCAGTTGCAGTTGCAACTGTTCATAATGTAATATTTAATGCCATTTTATGTAAATTGAAATTATGTTAATGGGCAACAATAATGACAAATATTATGGAAAGAGTCAAACAACGACGAGTATGCAAAATATTGACAAACAATGTGCCACCGCACAATGTGATGAGGACATAGTCTGAAGAAGTGGAGTGAAGGAGGAGGCGAAGGAGGAGGAGGAGGAGGAGGAGAAGGAGCAAATGTCTGTGCAAATCTTTAGCCAGCAAATTGCATTCATTCATTCACCCCTTATACACTCTTTCATTCATTCATTCATTTCGAATTCTGTTCACAATTCGTTTAAAGCATTTTGCATGTTTAACCATATCCAGTTTCTCTGTGCGTTGCAAGTATTAATAATAATGAATGCCTGTAACAGAATTTGCATCTGCAACATTGGCAACAAGGCAACATGGCAACTGGCAACTGGTAACTTTGCATCATTTGCATTTTCATAATAATCATAATAATAATGTGTGCAACGCGAACAACAAAAACAAGGGACAAACCGACATCTGTCAGTAATGATAATAAGCATATAAAATAGTTCCATGCCACACTGCGTGTGGTATTTATCGTGACGACTGTGGAAGGATCGAGCTGTATAGGCCGTCGAGCTGTGATGAACTAGCTAACTGGTTGCTCCTGTTCCTTCTTCTCCTCGTCCTCCTCCTCCTTTTGCTATCCTTGCTGCAGTTCCTTTACATTTGTTAAGACGCCTAAGCGAATGCTTTAAACTCTTGTTGTCTGTCATGCACGATGCAAGCTGAGTTAAATACGCTGACATTGACATAGACATCAGCATGTCCTTTTCCCTAACTTCTTCTCTAATACACTGACAGAACAATCGAATTAAACGATTTATTACAAATATTATTGAATTTAATATAGTATTTTATGTTAGATTTGAATAGAAAACGTATTCAAATTAAGTGTAATACACATTAATTTAACTAAATGGATGAATCAATATGGTAAAACGATTATGTCTACAATTTAAATATTTCGTGAATATTATATATTTATATATTTATTTTTAGATTTCAGCATTCTAAAATTAGAGACGATTTGTACTTTATCGTTAGACGAAAAATAGAAATATATTTATTTTAAGTACATTTCAAAACTTCAGCCCATTTTTCCGTCAGTGTATTTTCTCCTCATTCTGTTTCTCTTCATTAACAATTTGTTTATATTTGCTTTAACGTGCATTGTGTTCTCATAATTATTATGCATGCCTGTCAGTTGTGAAATGTGTAATATGTGTGTCTTTCAGTTGCAATTTGCATTTGTCTGCTTTAAAAAATTTGATAGATTTTATCGTAATTTTAATCTACGTTCATTGAAAATTTATGGTATAGTCTTCAGTCTTTACACTTCTCTAAAAGCTCCAATAAAACTCTCAGTGTACCTCATAAAAAGTCTAAGAGAAGTTTTAAAAGCATTTCGCACTCTGATTTTAACTCCTGTTTGTTTGAAAATAAAATAATGCTAACAGATCGGTCATATATGATGAAAGTAATACATTTCTCTCCCGAAAATTTTCTGTTTATGTTTTTCTCTGAGTGTACTTACTTTTGTTTACATACACAAATGCTACAATATGATGAGATTAACAAAATTACGCATACGTACCTAGAATGAGAAGAGATTGTTTTATGAAATTAGTAAATGATATTTTGAAGTACGATAAATATGCTTATTGAAAGCTGATCTCAAATGATACATCGGTCAGAGATAACGAATTTGTTCGTATGCGGCTTAAAAATGCAATAAAAAATCACTCAACATTCCTTAAGCAGCTTTCAACCTCAAACTCAACGAAAGACAACATCACAACAAAACATAGTGGCAGGTTTTGGCCAAGGGCTTTGAATCGTCTCTTAAGTGCTGTCACACACATCACACACTGACACTCTTATACTCTCCCATACACAGCCAAAAAAAAGGAACTAGAGCAATTTCAAATTGAAAACTGCTGCAAATTAATCAAATGCTTTTGGCCGACAAGTCTGGCCATCACCATCATCTGTAAGACGGCCATTAAAAAGACGCAAAAGAAAGTCGGGTCAGAAGGAAACAACTCTCGCAGACAACAACAACACATGCGAATGTCAGTCAGTCACTCAGTCAGCACAGCAGAAGCCAGCGATAAAGCCAAGCCAAAGGAAAGGCAACATCGAACTTAAACGCAATCGAAATCGAAGCAACCCTTCTGGCAATTGCCAGAGTTGCCTGCAAGTCTGTGACTATGTGCGTGTACTCATACACACACACATACACACACACACGCATACACTCAATCTCGAATAAACTTATGTAGCGCAACGCATTAAATCGATAACACGATTTTTCAGCACGCACACACAACTGTGAGTTAAATTGTCAGTTTCATTACGTGGCGGGATTTCTTTCTCCATTTTCTTTTTCCTTTTATTTTTGTTGTTTTTCTCCTCCCATTTTTAAAGCCAAATCACTACGTCTGCGCGTGAGCTGGATAGACGTTCTTATTTCAAAAGTTCCCCTTCAGCTTCCCCTCTTGCTTTCATTTCCCACATTGCGACAAACGATTTTTCAACTTGGCGCTTCGTCGAGCGTTGTCTCTCAGTTCTTTCTTCCATTTGATTTTGTTGCTCTTCTGTTTTTCTGTGGTTTTGGAGCTACCAAACCCAATTCTATTCAATTCTGGCCAAAGGCAGCCAAAAACGACAGAGCAAACTGCACGGAGCACAGAGTCCTGTGTTCCTCGGAGACTTGAATTGCGAGTGCTCAACGCTGGCGAGTTCAACAAACATTTAACTGATTGGCTGGGCGTGTGCCTTGCCTCAAGTTGCCTGATTTTTTGATTTGCAATACACCTGGGAGTCAGTCGCCTTTCGTCTTTCGTCTCGCCCTCGACGAAAGAAGGAACTCGAAACAAGGGAGCACCACGAAAATGCTCAGCTTATTTGTTAGAACTGGAAAATAAATTGTCTGTGCGTGCAGTAATTGTAAATTACGTTCTTGGGCCTTGACTAGATTCACTTGTTCAGTGCATACCCCACAAATGAACGAACAGTCGGCGTATCAAGAGTCAGTAATGTTGCCAAGTTATTGACACCTCTCGACGTATCCTGTGCATTTTTGATCGGCACTAAAAGCAAATCGAGTCCTCGTCATATTCATCCACTTGTGGGTGCTCAGATTGTGAGTGAAACTGTGTGTGAGTCGTGTCTTTTGGGAATATATTGAATAGTATTGTAGGCCAATGTCTGTCATATAAAGTATAAGAGATATAAAGGATGCCTTAGGTTTTGGCAATGCTTCTTAAGTGCAATGCCAAAAAGTATGCAACAATTTAAACCAAATTTCCTGCTGACACAAATCAGCTACTGGCAATAACTCCAACTATCCCATCCCCCATGTCATCTAATACGGTGTGCAAAATCAATAACCATAAAACAAAGTTCTTATGCCTACAACGAAATAATATAGTAAAAGTATGCCACATGCTTGGGGAAATCACTAAATTCAGTGCAGTGAAGTCGAGTCAAGTGGAGTCGAGGTGATTCGAGGCAGGTAACCAGCTTGGCTCATCATTTATGGAATGCGGCAGGCACACACACACACACACACACACACACACAGCACACCACATCTTGGGGTAGTTGAAACTATTCAGTAGCATTTCGGATAGCACGTTGATAACTGAGACTGCTTATCATGCCGACTCTTCGTTCTTCGCCTTCAACTGCATGTGACATTCGCATGCTTAGTTAAACAGCAAAAAGCTGAGGCTGAATCGCACCAGCCGTGGCACGTTTGGCCCGTCAACTATGCCACACATTTTGGTGGTGCTTGCGACTCCCACAAGTGCTCCCCCATTTGAGTCTGCCTGGCAGGGAGACAGACGCAAGGCAGAAACAGCCGTTACCCGTCAGGTCTTCCTGTACCTCGTTGCTGTTGTATTGTGCTAGGCGGTTGGTAGTTGGTAGTTGGCAGTCAGCAGTCGGTAGTCGGCAGTCGGCAGACGACGTCCTGTTGACGTCACATCACCCACGTGTGTAGTAAAAATCAGACGTGTGCCACAGCCGTGACTTGAGCAAACCGGAGTATCGGTGAAACGGAGGAACAGAGAGAGACCAAGGCGAAGCAAAAGACGATGCTTCATGTACTTTGATTGCCTGCACGTTAGCGTACAATTTTCGGTATGATGGCGGCAACATTTCATGATTTCTTGTACGTGTTTCTCGCCAAGAGCACGCGCACTCGACGGCATCGACGGCCGGATTGGAATTGGTAGTTGGCATTGGCCAGGTTGGTTCACAGCTATCTTCACTGTATACCTTTTCAAATCCTTCCAATGGGTATCATATTTCTGTCGCAAAAATCGTTAGTTTCTTAAGACATTTAAAGACAAGGCTCAAATCAGCTTACTTTATCATTTGCTACTAATTGAATTTATTATCAAATTGTTATCCTGAAATCATTTTCGTAAACAGCGTCGGAGAGGCGCACAACTAACACCGATCTCGAGATTGAATACAGGAATGCTAAAGGGTATCATATTGGCGACGTGACGAAGATTTACTTTCTTTTTTGTTCCTACACGAGCAAGTTTCCATGGCCATAATGTATGCAAGCTTTTTATATATGGCGTTGAAGCTCAGAGTCGTGTTTGTTTGCCTGGTGAGTAATGATGGTTTGACTTTGGTTTTCTCTTGGTTGAAGCAGATTTCCCTCCACATTATAAATCAATGGTGCAATGGAGACGATACTGATCTATGCAGTCTAAAGATATACCTTCGATTCACAGCAGGCATTGATTTATCAAACAAATCTATTAGGAATATCGAATCGTCATCGAGAGTTCAGTGAAAAAATTTGTACACATATTTAATTTAGCATATAAAATGTCCAAGTCTTCGTCATATTCAGTAAAGGTCATACCCTGGTGGAAACCGAACCGCAAGACAAAGATCGGCAATTTTATTTTTCAAATTCTGTGCTTTTTTTATCCGCCTTCTCGAATTCGCGGTGCTCGAATCGTGTATGAAGCAGAGGACCCAGAGCCGGACGTATTGAATTTGTTACTGACACTAGGCTCCCTTTTGATCGCCTTACTCTGCATTGGGATTTTCCGGATCTACAAAAGGCGTTATAGAGCGGTAAGTGCAGATGGAGAGTTATTCCCAATGGAATCTTAAATTATAATTCAGCTCAGATAACTGAATGAATAGTGAATATGAAATGAATGCCAATTTAAAAGGAAATTGACCTGAAGAAAGTTAAAGGAGCAAGAGTAATCATTCACTTGATTCTAAAATTATTTCCTTTCTGCATTTGTAAACCATTTCATTGAAGCTCTCCCCAATTTCCATCTTAGGCATTTGCGCAATAAAATGAATTGAGCTTCAGTTTTATGAACGACAATCACATGGAAGACGATTCTGCACATGGGATTAGTGGGCTGCTAGCTTGGCTTGGAGCTGACTGGATTGCAGTGGTTTGTGGCAGCGGCAAGCGGCAAGAGCCGATAAGGGGGAAAGTAGAATTGGCAAGTGAGAAGTGGCAAGTGGCAAGTGGCAAGGCAGCAGCATTAGAGCAATCATTTGGCAGCGCATGTGTCGGATTATTTTGTTGGTTTGGTTTTATTTAAATTTCGTATTTCTTGGCTCGATTGGGGTGTTTATTTTGTTTTTGTTTGGTTGTGTCGCCAAAAGCTGACAGCAACGAAAACTGTAGACTAAGCTTCCATTTTTTCTTCATTTTTACCAAACAAATTAATGATTGCCGCCAAGCAAATAAATCAAAAGCTTCATGTGGATTTCAAGTCAGTGGAAGCTGCTTTAATCTGCCCCTTTCCTGCTTTCAGCGCTAACCTATTGTAGGCTATAGTTTTTGCTGCTGTTGTTGTTGCTGTTGTTGTCGACGTTGTTGTTGTTGTCACATCCGCCTGCCTCCTTTTTCCACTCAACTAAGCGCGCATGCATTCATTGATGATGTATGTGCCTCCATACACACATATATGCACTCTATATGGTTTATACGTATGTATTATAAATTTACTATTTATTTTTGTGTGTTGGAGTGGAGTGGAGGGAATGCGGGGGAATATTTGGGTATCCACTTGGCACCATCGGAACCAGTCGCCATTGACACAACATAAATAACCGTGCGAGCCTGTTATAATTTATAATCCTTGCTCTACCCACAACAACAATAACAACAATAACAACAATAACAACTGCATGAGAGCTGAGAGCGTAAATATTTTGCTAGCTCTTCTCTTTTTCGTGTTTTTTTTGTTGTTCCCCTGCCCAGTGAAATGTGTCGTGTGCAGAATATCCTGCCTCCTCTTCTGCTTCTTCTTTCATCCAGATCCAGGTTGACTGCACAAATATTTTGTTAGTTGTTCTCGAGGCCAACCCCCTTGACCCCACCCAGCTCCTTCCAATCCGCCTTTGTCACCCAAGGCAGCATTTAGTTGTGTGTATGCTTCTAGTTTTTGACAAAATGAGGTCAAAAGTTTATTGGCTAACATTTTGTCCACACAAACAAGTGTTATATATATACATACCATATTTGTATGTGTGTGTGTGTGTCAATGTCGTTGATTTCTTCCTTTTTCCCCATAAAGTTTACTTTAAATACGAATCGACAACCTTTAAATGCTTCAGTCAATAACTTTAAACAGGGATCGAGTTACGTTTGAAATGAAATTGTAAAGGTCAGATAAGGATGATTACAGAATATTAGAGCTTTGCAGCCGTAAAAGCTATTAAAGTTAATGCATAATTATTAACAAAATGAAAAATGGTAATCACGCTTAAATGCAACGGAAATAAAGTGAATAAAGCCCTGCGGCAAACTAATATACCTTAAATATGTTATGTGCTTTATACTCGATAGCTACCTGGGCGATAAAAACGACAACAACAATATTGAATGTCCCGTTATTTTAATAACGTAATTGAACAACAGCAAAAAATGTTAAACTAAATTACACGCACACAAAAACCAACTGTCAATTGCCCTAAATTTTAAGCTATTTAAATTACGACCAGCATTATTACAACAAAAGCAACAACAACGACAATAAAAGCAGTAAAAACAGAAACTGACAAATAATTGTATAGTCGAACTTATATGGTAAACCCTTTTGAAAAACTAGATGTGTGGAAAGGGACTTAAAACTATTTTGATTATTTGGAATAAATCGCTTAATATGTTTGTCAGAAGCACACAAAGCGCATACATCTGATAATTATGCCAACCTTCACTCCCCTTATTCCCTTAACTCCCTTTATTCCCTTCACTCCCCTTATTCCCTTCACTTCCCTTATTACCATCAGCTTTTGTGGTTTGCATTTTCATATTTCATATATAAAGATTTTATATTCTTATATATTTTATGTGTTTATAACGTATACAACATTTTTAGATATGATCATGATATAATTACGATTTATAACGTTAAGAGTTTTGTTTTGAAGTCAGTTTTAGAAAACCAGGAAACTTATACAGAATTTGTTTTTTTAAGACGAACCCAATTTAAATCTTAAAGGATGTATCCGAATCTGGTCTACATCCTCTTAATTTTTTCATTCTTTTTGTTTATTAACTTATTACCTCTAACATTGCGCAGACTTTTTATCTATTTACTTCTCTTTCCGGCTTTAATACGGAAGATTTTAAGACAGTTTAAGCTCATATAAATAGACGAAACGAAATTACCATGACAGTTCTTCGGAACCCATTAAGGTACAATATTTTCTACTCGACACTTGTCAGTCTTGATTTATGAAAGCTCTTTCTTTAATGTATTATTAGCTCGAACCGTTTACAGAGTTGTTGCGTTATTAATTAAGCGACAATTGTTGTTGTTAGTCGTCAGTCTCGTCAGTTGCCTCTACGTAATCAGCTGGCGATGATTGGCGAATCCAGGATTAGAGCCTTGCAATAAAGAAACTCGTAAGACATTTGAATAATGAATGTCAAGTTTGCGCAAAAATATAAGCCTAGCCATAGGCCATAGTCCGACTTGAGCTGCTTTCATTCTCTAAGCCGACAGACAGGACACCATCTCCATCTCTATCTGCACCATCTGTATCCACATCCACCTTCAGATTTACGTCCATGTCAGACGGCTGTCAATGGAGGCTGCCACGTCCCGCCCCGTACCGTTTCCCACTTGGGAAACCTTATCCCATGTGGCTTACATAATTGAGACACGGCGGATGATGCTGGCTAAGTAGAGCTGGTCAACTAATTGTCCTTGTCCTCCTGCCTTGTCGCTTGACTTTAAACTAATGCTGGTAATTGATGTCATTATTTCGTTTGTGATTATCTAA
Organism: Drosophila sp. st01m; assembly: GCA_018901795.1. Lineage (NCBI taxonomy): Eukaryota > Metazoa > Arthropoda > Insecta > Diptera > Drosophilidae > Drosophila > Drosophila sp. st01m. The sequence continues at coordinate 24,602,205 of JAEIFG010001637.1, read as the reverse complement.
GTTCGCCTTGAATGCCTAATGTCCTCTGGGTTGTGTGTCTTCCAATTGGTATTGCATACAATTAGAAGCACCAAACGGTAAATCACATTTATCAATCACGTCCTCATCTATGTGAATGTGTGAGTAGGTGTGAGTGTGTGTGTGTGTGCGATCCTGTGCAGTTGACAGCCTGAATATTAGATAATTTACTAAAGCAGCATTGATAATGATGTTTCGGCTCGATATGTAAAGCACAGGAAGAGAGACCGTGTTAATAGCCTTGACTTTCGACTGCTTTTTGACCCTAAAATCTGAAACACATATATGCAAACATGTGCATACCAACATACACACACACACACAAACATCAGCAAAGGAATCTTACTTTCTTAAAGGAGAGTGCAAAAGTTTTGTCCAGCCAACATATTGTCGCACTCTATAAATTATGCGCATAAACGAGAATCAAGAGCCGAGAACCGAGAACTCTGAACTGAGAACCGAGAACTGAGAGCAAATAGCAGAAAGCATGTAAAATATCTGCATGTACACACTGGTGGTGTGCGTGTGTGCTTTCTCGGACTGGCAAAGAAAGAAAGACCAACGAAGCATAACTATTACAATGACAAAAAGTTTAACGAATCATGTGAATGTCTAAGGGCGGATGATTCTCGGACTTGAAGTGGGAGGAGGGAAAAGGATGCTGAGAATTGTATACTAGCATTGTCATTGTCTACTCGGGTTCTGTACTTTTAGTATGTAATGTGCCCAGACTCAACCACACCATTAAATTCCTCTTCAGGGAGGTTAACTGTGACGGCTTTGCTCCTTTGTTGGTTGCGTTAGTTATGGGCCTTAAAACTTGTCACACTTGTCAAGAGAACTTGCACAACGACTGCCACACTGTTGCAAAAGAAGGAGGAATATGGATATGATAAGATGGAAAATAAAAGCGACTCTACAAACTTTGTATAAATCAAGATGTCACATGTTAATGAGTAGCCTCAGTTCACAGTTTAGACCTCGCAGCTCTTTATCCTCCACTTTTTGTACATTAAAGATACAAAAAAGCAGTGTGCGGTCACGACACTCTCCCTTATCATTTGGAATGTGAAACAGTTTTTGTATGCTATTTTTTTTCCTGCTTTCGATGCGTGGCACCTTAGATTGCAACGCTTTTAAAAAGTGGCAAAGAAACTTGCCAAAGGGCAGCTCACCTACACACAAAAAAACTGTGGCATACTTTTGCATTAAAAGCGAGGTTTGTTGCTTCTCTGTCCACATTCTCAGCTGGTTCTCGGTGCTAGGTTCTCGGTTGTCCCAACAAACGTTTAGAGCGATAAAAGCGCTGAAGAGCCCAAACAAAAAATAAACATTTTGTTAGTTGCATAAATTTGGTTGCTGTTGTCGTTTTTGTTATTGCTGTTGTTGTTGTTGCTGTTGAGGACCCGCTTGTTTTGCTGTTCCCGATAAACAACAGCGGCAAAAAAGTGTCGTTGAGGGAGCAACTTAAGCTGAAACAGCGCAGTTTAGATAAGTACATGAGTCTGTGTGTGTGTGTGAATGTGTACACATGAGATACATCCATCTAGATATATTGAGATACAAGCAGATAACGCGAAAAACGCAGTGGAAAGTTTGAAATGCAAAACAGGAGCTGTCTCTTTGAAGACTTCTCATTGCCGAAGAAGGGAATAAGGGAAAACACTTTTAAAGTCGCAGTTAGTTCAATGGCCTGTTCAAGAATCGTCTTCTTCTGCTTGTCTGTAGCATAGTGTAGTGAAGCACTCAAGGCTCAAACATCCTTAGAATATTGCACACCCATTTTGTATCTCTATCTACAAGTTATGCGGCACGTTAAGGTAAATAAAGTTGCAACAAGCGTTGCACACGCGACGAGCGTGCCCCACTCCCCTCCCCTATCCGCCGACGCGTTTTCCCACTCGTTGGTGGTTTGGCCATAGAAATCCCAAAACCATTTCACTAATTGAAATGAATTTTCATATACGACGATGACAACGTCAGCAACCCGTCGAGAAGCGCAACGAAGACTGACTGTGTGTCTGTCTGTGTATGTGTGTGTGTATATATATAGGTGTGTGGGTATATTTACTAGACACTTTCGTGTGGCAGCACAATACTGCAATGACCTCGGGCAACAGCAACAACGTTGATACACCCAAGACACCTGCAAATGTCACAGTTGAATGACTCTTTACAAAATCTTTAAGTCTTTAAAAGCATGTTTCTGAAACAGAACTCTCTTTCATAATAAAACTCAAAGATCTTATCTGTTATCGGTAATCAGCTCTTCGATCCGTTTTCTTTTTGGTTTTGCATTAAGCATTTAAATTAAAATTTCATATGAAATCGTTGCGGCTTTTCACGCTGTGGATAGGAGAATAAACAGCAAGAAAACAGCCCCACTCGACATGTCTCAAGTCGAAGGGAAAGTCGTTGTATGGGAAATAGGAAATGGGAAATGCAGTGACGTTTTGTTTAAATAATTATACAATCTACCGACTGTCGACTACAGCAGCTTAGAGCCCTAGTGGCCGCTTCCCCAGTACGTTTTCAAGTTCATAATTATGCGGTGCCGGCTTGGCAACCCTTCTACTCGTCATCCTAAATGCATTTTTCACCTCCTGAGTTTTCATTTTTCAGTTATTTTCAATACGAAAGTCACAGAAGCGAAAGCACAAAAGATCTCGGGAGGTGTGAGTGGGAGAAGGGATGGAAGGGGAAGGGGGGATGACACGCCTGCCTGACGGCATTTCCCCACACCGGAAGTCATCATATTTGCGCTTGTTTACATTCTGCTCAGGCCTCGGCTGACGCTCTTTCTTCTGCGTCTTGTTGTTGCCTTCTGTTTGCCACGCTGCGTATACGTAACGTGTAATGAGGCTGGCCTGGGATTACTGCCTTTTGAAAGGCGTTGAGCGTGGCGTGTAAATGCAAAATGGCGACAAAGCTTGCCTACGGGGAACCAGCTTTGCCCCTCACCCCCTTTCTCTTTCACTCTGTGTGTGTGTGTTTGGGAATGTAAAGCTATTCCAAGGCATTTGCTTGGTTTTTTTCTTTGTCGCCAGCGCTGGGGTAACATTATTTTAATTAACATATTTATATGTGGGAAGGCTCAGAGGCAACAAAGGCGACAGCCACATCACATGTGTGTGCATTGCAATTTTAATTACATAGACGCGACAATAACAACGACAACAACAACAACAACAGCAACAACAGCAACAACAGCATCAGCAACAAAACGCATAGAGTGCATTATGTTTCATATATGAAATCATTAAAAATTGTTTGCAAAGCCAAATCATTAAAAGCATATAAATTATGCACGTACATAACTGCTGCCACGCCCCACCGCCCACCGCACCTCCCTCCTCTTCCCAAACTTGCACCTTTTGCTGATGTAACTTTGAAATGCCAGTCCGCATAATTATGAAACATAAAAATGCCACAACAGCTGCAAAGACAAAAATTGTTTAGCATGCCTCAAAGAGTTGCCATTCTTTTTGTTGCATACTTTTCGGGGTGGTTTCCGCAGTCTTTTGTCGGATGTGGAGAGATTGTAAGGGGGAGTAGGCTGTACCCAAAGGATCAAGTTATTTCATATGCGGCACCTAAAAGTATGCTCTAAGAAATTGAAAAGTTGTAAGGAGAAAGCTCGCTCTAATGAACAGACAGGCGTCTGTTCTAAGAGTATATTTCCATCAGGTATTTGGGCCGAAAATGTTTTAGTGTCTGCGGAATGTCAGTCAGCCTGAGACGTCTGGAAACTATGAACTAAAGCAATGGCCTAACCACGAGAACATGTAAAGAGTTTTACCAGAAAATGTGCTCGGTGCGTGATCAGAGAAAGCACTTCGTTATTGAGCGATTCTCTCTATTCTGAGTTTTCTATTCCCCCACCCCCCCGTATTCACATCCATCCATTCATTCATGCAGAGTCTTATTCGACCGCACTCAATATCAATAAATCCCCAACAATCTGCACTCAAAAATCACAAAATACACAGCGGATAGGTAGACAGGTGAACATAAAATGCCAATTTCTAGTTGCCAAATGGTTATTGCCCTGCAACCAACAACAACAACAACAACAACAACAATAACATCATCGGCCAAAGCAACAGCAACAGCAATTGCAACAAATTTGCCACATACGAACACATGCACAGATTGGCCGAAGCACATACACAGAGGGTTAACGTGAGAGACAGAGAGAGGGAAAAAAAGAGAAAGACTCGCCATGGATAAAGTTAAGTGCGGCGGCAGCATAAGCAAAAACTACTATGGAAGTCCACAGAGAGCGATCCTGACTGTGCGTTACCCTGTACATCTGCGTCACGTATTGAAAATAATTAGGTAAACAAAATACACCTACAGATAATAGATCAAAAATAATAAGTATGTCAAAAATAAATCAAATTATCTTCAATAAGTGAATATTCATACAATTTTTAATGGTACGGTATTTCCATAAAATATATTTTTAGTTAAAGAAATATTCGTGACTAGTGCATTAAATAATAAGAATAATAATATAAGATAAAACCAATAAACAAAATCAAATATTGCGGGTTTTTTTTCATAATTTATTTTGCTTTCATTTATAAATTTAAAATAGTTATTTTAATAGGAAATAACACAAATTTTAAGGTGTTCTAATATGGGAACGGATAGATAGACATGGTTGTTGTTGTTGATCAAGAAAGTATTTCGGGTTACCCTTTACACTATGTATTACAGGGTCTTACTAAGGTGAAGACCATTTGTTGCTTCTGAGCGCTTTTATAACAGATTCACACATAAGATGCAATCCGCAGGCTTGGGAAGAGAGCGAGAGTGAGAGAGAGGAAGGGAAAGAGAAGGGTTTAATCACAAAATAAAATTAAAAAGTGTGCGTTTAAAGCAGGAGATTGCTTGTCGTATTCAGATATATCCACGTTTATGGCCAGAATTGCAGTCTGATAATAGCAAAAGGCAAGGAAGCGTAGGAGGAAGGGTGTTGGCGATAAGGTGGAGGGGGAAGGGAAAGGGGTCTGCGAACAGTACTTAGCAGGCATGAAATTTATAAATTACTACACTGCGCCATAATAAATTTCAGTTTGCGTAAAAACGCAAAATTTATATACACTATGCAGCAGGACATAGGTGGAAGGACAGCAAGGGGGATGGTGGGGATGGTATATGGGTATATGGTACGGGATGGACTCTGGACTCTGAGTGCAGTGAAAAACCCATTATGAATGAATTTAGTAGCAACAGCAGCGGCAACGGCAACGGCAACGGCAGCAAAGAGCACAAAAACCAAAACGTGCTCGTACCACTCGTCGTATTTATACAAATTTAAAGCATTCACCCACCCGGACTCAGGGAAGCGGGTGGTTGGGTGGATGGGTGGTTGGGTGGTTGAGTGCTCGAAATTTACGAGTATTTCCATGGCTGGCAGCAACGATAAACCAAACCAGTCGAAAGCAATAACGACGAGCCAATGCCAATAGACACTGGACATGGACAGCTAGGACGACGAGGACCGCATCGGACCAAACTTGACTAGACTTGGACTACGACTACAACAAGGACTACGACTACGACTACCACTATTACTACTCTCTACTCTTGCAATGGAATGGAAGTTAGTTGAAGGACACTGCCTGCTAGAAGACTGTTAGACAAAAGGGAGCGCCCCATCCAATGTAGGCAGAGCGGCTGGTCGGACGAGTCGACTAGTCGTCGGTGTCTGGCCTTTGGTCCTTTCTGTAGCTTCGACTCGGGCGGTCAATGACAGCTAAAGTTTCGCAAACTAACCTCGAAACGATAAAAAATTAAAGCAACAGTAAATGAGTGACAGAGACAGAGACAAATACAGAGACAGAGAGTCCGGGACCGAGACACAGACAGAGCAAGAGTGATTAAGAGGATGGGAATGGGAATGGGGATTGGGATGGGGATGGGGTAGTATTACCGCATCAAAATGCCGCAACCGACTCTTATTATAATAAGAACGAAGCATGCAACTTGGCGCAGTAAAAACGGCAATAAGTAGACGCTTCAATGCGGGGAAAAGGAGAATATTTATATTTGCATAGCCAACGTAACGTTTAGTTGTTATTCCATTTCAAGTGCAATGTCTGTGTCAGCAAGGATTGTTGGACTCCTTAGAGACTTTGCTGCTTTAACCAATCACAATTAAATTATCGAAACTCATTAGTAAATAAGTAAAATGCTATAAAACCCAAGCATTTTTAAGTCCTCCACAAAGAAAACTTTTGATCAAGAAACTATTTCTCATTTAATTCGCTACTTATAATATATCACACTTATCTGTATTCCTTGTTTAATTGATATAATTCTCCGCACTTAAATATATATTATTTCGTTACCCTTTAAAGCTTGAACTGAAGTAAACAACACATTTGGTTGTGCGACATAGTGAATCACAGCGGACCAGTGGAGAATCTGGGGGAGAAACAGGGGCCAAGGGGAGAATGTCAGGCCATCAATACGAGTATGTCGACTTTTGTTTGAGCTGAGTTCTCTTCTCTTTTTTGCCAAAAATCTGGCGCGTGGGCTGCAGCAATTTATGCATATTTTGCTCACATATATATATAAATATATATATATATGTATATATATATACACGTATATGTCAGTGTGTATGTCAAAATATATATTTTTTAACTCTTGGCCAAACTTTTGTTTCACTTTATGATAACTCCCATATACTATACATGCATATGTGACTGGGTGTATGTGTGAGTGTGAGTGTGTGTGTGTGTGTGGTATCCAATCGTGCAGAATGCCCATTTTTATTTGCATTTGCATATGGCGCATAAGCATTTTTTCATTCTACACAAAAAATAAAAACTTGTATGCAAGGTGTGCCAGATTGCAATATACCCATTACGCAGTTCGAAGTTAACTTAACACGACATTTCACACAAAAAGTATATAAATGACATTTGATTTGATATATATTTTAGACAACAGAACTATGTTTATCAGAATATATCTGTATTCAATATTGAAAATAAACTTAATCGACATTTTCAAAAATCAAGCAGCATTTCCAATATGGAGTTTCTGGTTCTTTAAAACTCTTCAGTAGACTTTGAAACAATTTGAAAATTTATACACTCTACTTAGCAGTGCATATATTCAATTTAATATACTTTCGAAACTCCTCCGACATAACTGTGAACTCTTCTTAAAACGAACATATTTTTATTTTCCCTAGTTATCCATAGCATTTTTCTTTTCAAAACGATATCCGGTGTTAATTAAACATGTTACATACTTTGCTTTAGCGTAATCAGACCCTCTTTTAGCATTAATAAAAGGCACTGGGTACAAAAACGCCGTCAAACTCGGCACCAAATTTTAAACTATAGCATAATATGAACAAGCTTTTGCAGGCTTTCTCTTTTTCTTTTCGTTTATTTACATATGTATATGTATGTATGCATACATAGAGGGATGGACCGCGAGTAAAAATATTGTAGGCCCGTTCATTTCGGTTCTGTCACTGCCTCAACTCTCGTCCCTCGCGTCCGAACGAACGAATTCGGATTCAACTTTTGCGCTGGGTGTAAGGGGTGAAGGGGTGGGGGATTCTTTCTCCGACTGGGTGCCAAAAGTCAACAAATAATATTTTTGCATAAAAATCGTCGCTGTAAAAATGAAATGAAAATATTCACTGAATACTTTCGTGGGCAGTCGAAAGATTCCCGGGTGTAGAGAGTGTGTTTAAAAGCCCGGCAAAGCAAACAAAATGCAATCCATATGACGCCAGCAATGCATAAGTGCATGTGTGTGTATGTGTGTATGTGTGTGTGAGAGAAATCTCAATTTGCTGAGAATTTAATCAATATGTGCTTTACGACGATGGCGACAACAACAATTTCGTTGTGTACTTTTGCGGACCAGTTGTTCAATAAATGAATTAATGAATAGAGCCTCCTTTGATTGAAATTGCAGTTTTCAAGCTTTCGACTGTTTATCAATTTATGCATAAATGCAAATAGATTTTCATAAATTGTCATTTAATTGCACTTCGGTCAGTATCAAAAGGATCCAAAAAATGATATGCAAAATGCAAATGGCGAGCGAGTCCATTCAATATTTATGTTATGTATATGAGTTGCCTTAAGCCCCGTCATCTTGGGTTACTCAATACAATACAAGTACATGTAAATACAAATGCACACATAAACCTTATACACTTGCAAAGTACAGGACACCCGAAGTTTATGTCTGCGTTTTGAAAACAAATCGAATATCTTCCATTATCGCCTATTTTTAAAAGCTTCATAATTTTAAGGCAACAATGAAAGCGAAGCACACAAATTAGATATAGTAAATTACAAGATACAGTAATGTGGTTATAATTGATATAAGAAAGTTTAAGGCACTGTCCAAGTCCATATTCTTTTGGAGTTTTTAGAGTCTTATTATGAAAATATTTTACAAAACGAAATCGATTTAATTCACTAACTATAAATGATCAATAACAAGAAATCAGAAACAGGAAGTTTTTGTTTTTGTTGAAATCATCATTATGCACAATCAGCAATCCTTGAACTGAGCAGTCATTAAATTCAAATGACTTTCTGTCATCGAATTCATCGGCTGAGCGGAGCCATTTTAGACTTTAAGACGTTGAGTTATGTAATTCATTTTGCATGTGCTAATCCCTTCATAATTGATTATCGGCAATAAGCTTATATTTTACCTTTCAATTAGCTGATTATGCAACATGCGGCCACTCCAAGATGCGTACAGTTGCACTAGCATCTAAACTAGTGAAAAATTCTCTTCTTTGCCAAAGAAAAATGGAACAAAGCGAAAGAAAATGTTGAGGCACGTTGAAAAATCTAGACAAAGCTTGGCATATATACAGTACAGTATGGACTACAACGAGAGCAGCGAGCAACGAGCATCGAGCGACAACTACATGTGTATTTGTGCATTTGTACAATGCAAAAAAGTAAACAAAAGGCGGCATAAAACAAATACACAAATAGAACGCACGCATAAGCAAACTGTACAACAGCCCGAAAGAATGCTGTACAAATGTGTAGCACATATAGGTACATAGTGTGTACCACACACACATACATCCACACACACACCCACACACACACCCACACACACACACCCACACACACACACCCATACACAAACATAAACAGAAGGAATAGACTGAAGAACGTGGAGAATTGATAAGGATGGGGGTGGGTCTTGTTTCTCTCTGTTTGTTTTCCGTCTTCTTTGTTACTTCAGCTCGTTGTTTGTTGATATTTTAAGGCACGCGCCCAAATGTATGCAATATAAATTGCGTGTCTGCAACAGTGTCACAGTGCCACATGCAACATAACGTTGCAATATTTCACCCTCTCCCATTTACTTAAAGTCTTTCTCTCTCTCTGACTTTATCACAATTTAATTCCACTTTGGAAAGCTCTTAGCCATTATCAAATCCATTCGGCGGCTGCCTCTGAGCCAACAGTTAAATGCAGCACCACTTTATGTCGGTGTTCCCTCTCCCTCCATTCCCTCCCTTCCCATCCATGCTCATCCACTATACAGCAATTCACATGTGCGCCAAAAAGGCTGCCGCATTTGTTTGCTAAATTTTGCCTTTATTTTTATCTGCAATTTTCGTAGGCCCCTCTGGCTGTTTGGCAGCTATTTTTGTTGTTGTTGTTGGTTTAGTGGCACGCACTTGTTGTTGCTGTTGCTGTTGCGCGACTATTTTCAGTCCACTTTCGTATGTTTTTATCCCTAAAGCCTGCTTGCGGATATGCGCATGCAGAGAATACAAACAAACAAACAAACAAACAAACAGCCGAACAAACAAAGAAACAAACCAACAAAAGCCAAATGCAAATTGAGAAAAAAATATTGTTGGAAAAACAATAAATGGCAAATGTATTGCAGCATTTTAGGCGCATGGCCCAAAACAAAACAAAAGACCTGCAAATTTGCCAAAAAAAAAAAAATAGAAAAAGAAAAGGAAAATTCAACTGCCTCCTCCTCCTCTGCAATCTGCCTATTTTTCAGCTTTTTGCATTTTTATAGCAATATGGCAAATGGCAAATGGAAAGTGGAACATGGAACATAGCGCTCTCTATGCACGTCCCACGCTAAACATTTAAATGAGCCAAGTGGTGTTTTTTTTTGAGCAGCGGGTCAGACGATTTGCATATGACTTTTACGGGGAAAACTGGTAAATGGTAACGGATGGGAAAGGGCAAGGGGAAGGGCAAGGGGAAGGTATATGGCCCAATTTAGAAAGGGCTGTTGCAAAATACTCACTTATATTTCCACTAGGAATGTAAACGTTGCCCGATGGCGTCCGTACCAAACACGATGGCTCAAAGTCAACGCCCAGATCATTGGGATTGTTAGCAACAGCGCCGGCAATTAAACGGGCATTATTCATGCGACTCATTGTCGGATTACGTGGCGGAACATCCGGTGGAGCCGTTGGCGTGACTCCCTCCAGGAGAAAGCCTGCAAAAGAGTGACAGAAATAGAGAAAATTTGTCCGTTAATAGGTGCAAAAAAGAATTTGATACGAATATAACATCTGAATATCTTTCCTGTCCCTCTCAATTATAAAACATTCATCGCAATATAAAATTCAACAAAATTTCACAACAAATTGCCCAATTGGTTTTCTCTTCTTGTTTTTTTGATCATTGCACATTTGACACTAAAAGTATGCTCTGAATATTTAAACAACTACAAAATGGAAATGGATATTGGGAACTGGGAGCTGGCAGCTGGAAGCTGAATTTCTGGTGTGTTTGCAATCAGTGTGCATTGAAGCTCGTCTCGAAAATCAAGCGACAAATGAGAAAAAATGAAATTATTTAGCAGCATTCAAAATTGAATTTGGATTTTGTTATTCTTGCTGTTGTTGTTGTTGCTGGGCCACACACACACACACATATAGATATAGAAATACATATCAATGTATCTCTGAAATACAAAAAATTACCAAGCGAGGGCAATTTCAAAATCAAAAGCAATTCGCCTTCCCTCCTCTCCGCTCCGCTCATTCCGAAAGTGGAGGCAACGGCAGAAAAGAAATCGAAATAAAATTCAATTTACTGCGCTAAAAAATTTGAATGCCGTCGACAGCGACAAACTCGAGAAGTTGTCGCGAAATGCCTTTGATAAGTATAGATATATATATATATATATATATATATATCTATATACATGCATATATACACATAATGTATGTGTGTATGTGTGAGGATGCCTTCTTCTTGCCAGGCGCGAACTCCAGACTCGGTACTATAATAAATTTCAAAAGGCATTCACATTCATTCGCATAGAAAATTTTAAGCTCATTTATAGGCTTAAAAGCCGGGGCATTTCTAGCAGCGAAATAGGGATAGGGATGGAGGTGAGGGATGTAGGGGAGTAGGCAAACAGGATGCTCGACAAATGCAAATTGCCAAAAGCAAAATCGACAAAATAATAAAAAGCAAACGGCGAATGGAGAATGGCAAACGGAAGTGCCGACGACCAGCGGGTAAAATTTGAAATTGTTGAGATTTGCTTGGTGCGAATATTATATCCTACTCCTCCAGAACTTCAGAGCATCAGAGCAAAACTCCCAAACTCATCCCATTTCAGACATCTGAAAAAAGTGCTGTTGGCTGTTGGTTGTTAGTTGTGCGTGGATGTGTCTAGCTTGGGAATAGACCAGGACCCATCGCAGACCAATCGCATTGCGTTAGGCTCAGACGATTTGGCGACTGCTCATGGTACTCCTGCTCCATGGTGCGGCCGAGTGAAAGGACTCGAGGAGAGCACAAGTGGCCAGCGAGAGCGCTGCGACTGAGACAGAGACAGAGAGAGAGCGGAATGAGTGGGAAGTTTAAGCTGCGGAAAATGTGACACCAGCTTGCAATGCGGCCTGAATGGCCGCAGGGCCTGCGCATTATCATCATAATGAAACACGCCCGACTGACCCGCCAGCGACAGGCGCAAGAGGAGGAGCAGGAGCAAGAGTAGGAGGTCCTGGCAATGCCTGACTGCTGCCAGCAAAGATTATTTCACGCGGTTAAACACAGCTAGAAAGTTGGGCACATTTTTTAGAGGAAACACACACACAAATTTTTAAATTGGCATTGCATGAAAGGCGCGTCCTCTTTGGACGGTCAGCTGTGATTAAAACCTGAAGAGCGGCAGTCTGACCCACCCACAGAATGGGTTGGGGGGGGGGATGGTTGGTTGGTTGGTGGCAGCTGTGGCTTAAATATTTTTGGACTTTTGTCTCTTGGCTTGTGTGTAATTAGTTTCGAGATTTAAGGCGATTAACACAGATGATGAGCAGCAAATTGAAATTGCCAAAGCAGCTGACACGAGGGGCTCACGAGGCGAATGCGTAATGTGACACTTTGAACGACTCGCTGTGATGTGATGCAGCTTTAAAGCGAGGGCAAATTTCAGAGCGAGCTCATAGCTCGAGAAAGGAGACTAAAGTGAACAAAATAGTCTGCAAATATTCAGACTTAATTAATGTTTATTAAAGCAAAACTCCGTTAAAATTAAAAACGCACAAATAAATAATAGCGGACAACAAGTGAAATTATTTTATATCAGTGAATAACGTCAACAATTATAAGAACTGAATTATAAGTACTTATTTCATCAGCGATCACTCATTCAATTGTCTGATTTAATTCTAGTGTTAAATTAGTCACAATCACATCATATTAAATTAACTGAAATATAATATTTATTTTCATAAATTTAAAGTGCTTTGATGTTGTTTGGACTAATATGAAAAGTATTTCAGACTCTTCCGTGCATCTGCCGCATCAGCTTAGTCCCAAAATGCCAAGACACACAACTTGCATTGCATTTAAGCAAATTATTTTGCCATCAAGCGCCAAAGTTGAGCTCGTCTTGCCACATTTGCATTTACACACAGATGATAACCATTTTTAAATATACCCAAGAAAATAGAGTGGAGCAGGGGAAAGGGACGTGGTTTGTGGTTTTTACACGCGCATTAGTTTAATATTAAACTACGAGTGGCAAAAATGTCAATTGTGGTTGGGTCTGCTCCTCTGGCCAGGGATGACACAAGGACTTGGCAAAACAACAAAAAAGCGACATTTGACGACATGCCACGGCAACGACAACGACAACAACAACGGCAACGAGAGCGAGAGCGAGAGCGACAGCAACAACAGCAACAATAACGATGGTGATGTCAACTCTGGCGGGCACAACACAAAAGTAGCTGCAATGGTCGCCTTTGGTTCACTTTGGTTCGCTTTGGCAGTTGGCATCCGCATCCAGACAGGCGCAAGAGCAACCAATGTGAATGCCAAGTGCTCTGTTAAAGCGCAGCTAACAACGGCAACAACAACAACAACAACAACTACAACTACAACAATTGGAACCAGGCCAGGCAATGGCGCTGATAAGCAGCTTATCTTCATTTCTACAACCTCCAGCGTTTATTTTTCTGTTGGTGTTGTTTGTTTGTTTGTGTTGTGTAGTGGCTGTTGCTGCTGTTGTTGTTGTTGTTGCTGCTGCTGTAACTGCTGCCATTGTCGTTGTTATTTTGAATGCGAATTGTCGTTGTCATTGCCTTTGTTGTTGCTGATGTTTTTGCTGTTGCTGTTGTTGATGCTGATGTTGTTGCTGTTCGCTGGGTACGCAAAATGTGTAATGGCATTTCGTCAGGCGGAGAATGAGAGCACATGAGTGTGTGCATGTGTGTGTGTGAGTGTGTGTGAGTCAGTGACAAAGCAAATTTTCCCTGCTGACTTTTCATTTTATCATTTTTTGTGGATCTTTTCTCTCCCTGTTCCCTTTTCCTTGTTCCCTGTCGCTCTCTCTCTCTCTCTCTTTCTGTCTTTTTCGCTCTTTTACCTGATGGCCTTTTTGGCTTGCAGTTTAATGCTTTTATAATGCAGTCGACAACAAATGGAAATAAGCACAGCAAATGGCAAAAGTATTTAAAGCCCTCCCCGTCTCCCTTGGAGTACCACGATTCAGAACGCGAGAGAGAGAGAGAGAGAGGGGGAGAGAGATGAGAGGGAGACAAAGAGATAAGAGCGCACTGCTAGTTGGCATCATATGCAAGTTTTAACTTGTAACTAACTAAAGAATGACAGTTGCAAAACAGTTCAAGTTGATTTCAAGCGGAATTAAAGGCAACTCAACGCTCAAAATACAAGTATGCAATGTTAATTAAATTATTAGTACGTTTCGGCTACATGTGGCATGGCAGGTGGCAGGTGGCAGTTGGAATCGAAAAAGGACACCAGCTGCTTGTGGCATGCCAGGAATGAACAATGCAAAGGAGAGAGGCTGACGGGAGGGGGGCGGACAGGAATGCCAACACCTTTGCCAAGGTGCCAGCATCAACTGAGGACAACAGCAACAACAATAACAACAGCAACAACAACTGTAATAAAATAACATCATCAACATTTGCCTCATCTTCGCCTCCGACGTCTTCTCCAACCTCTGCCTGATTCTCATCTCCATCTGGGCTGACGAGAAGAGAACAGAGGAGAAATGTAAAGCACTTTCGGTATGACAGCTGAAATGTCAGTTAAGCATGAGTTTCTTCCCTCCCTATCCAGTTTCCCCTTGACTCCCCTGGTAACTGGAAGCATTGCAGTGTCAGAGGGGATTGGGATTGGGATTGGTAATGGTAAAAATTCTTTGCTTTTGCTGGCGGGTTAAATGCGAATTAAGCGAAAGCAGTTGGCAATTGGTCTCTAGTTTATGAATGTCAACAGCAATCAACACGGAACTTGAATGTATTCATTTTCGTATTCAATCATTTTCATTTCGAATGGGACCGATTCGTTGCCTCTATGCGCAATCGATGACTTTGTTCGTATTTTTGATGACAATCGCATCGATTTATGTTGCACCAAAATACAACTTCTATTCGCATGGACAATGTGCAGCATTGCGTATACGCAACGTGTGGCTGAGTGCAGGTTTTGTCTTTATTTGGTTGCCTCGCTGTTGCTGTCATTTTGTTGATAAGCAGATGCTGCAGACACACACACTCGCACACACACACACGCGCACACACATTCACTTGAATATTTGTACATAGGCAGAGACAAAAAAAAGGCGCTCAAACTGACAATTGTTTAGTTGCATCCAAGTGTGTGTATGTGAGTGTGTGTGTGTGCGTGTGTTTGTCAACTTGTTTGTTTGTTTATGTCCCATCAGTTGACTGCACCTAGTTAGAGACAGTTTACCCCCCTCCCTCTCTTTCTCTCACTCTCCACAACGGACCAACTATAATGCGGGCCATCTATATGCGTGTAAGCGTTTGTCGTTTGTCGTTTGGCGTTTGTCTCTGTTTATATTTGCATGAACATTTGCACTTATTTGTGTCAGTGTGTGTGCCTGAGTCTTGGGGTGGATTTGACCGCCTGTGCTTGACATACATAACTATAAATAGTATAGGCAGAGCTGTTAAGTTTGTGGTCGACTCGACTCGACTCGATTCGACTCAAATTCATCTCGTCTCAACTGAGAGATCCTAGAATCTTGTCCTTGTCAAACAGAAGTCGTTTTGTTGTAGCTGTATATACAACATATACACATCATATACTAATACAACATGTGTGCGGGAGTGTGAGTGTTTATTAAATTTAACAAAGTTCTGGGCCTGTTCCAATGTCTTCCTAACTATTTATGTCACTTGTCATGTTCGCAGCATCCTATTCTGAGCTCACGCACCTTTCTTCATCTATCGTTCGCTCCTTTTTCTCTTTCCCTCTTTCTCTCTTTTCATCCATCCCTCTTTGCCTCTATTCCTCCCACTACTCATCCCTTTAAGTTATGCGACTGTTGTTTGTTAAACTTTTGCTCTAGCTGCTCTCTTTCTCCTTTCTAGCTTGAAGATTTATTTAGTCCGAGTCTACGGCCACAAAACTTGGATTTACTTCGACACAATTGTCAGCTTAGTCACGTTTCGTGTTTCCCTCACATATATGTATATGTCTGGGATTTACACACACATTCTGACACACACCGACACACACACACACATTGTACGTTAATACTAAACACAACATATAAAGGTAAAAAGCCAAAGGCACGCGATGCGCATATTTTAGGTAAAAGTTGGTCTCATTTTGTTTGCTTTTTGTTTAGTTTGGGTTTTTTGTATGCTAGTTAGTTACTAACTGCCAATGGTGGAGGAACTAAAGCCCGTTAGTTCCCTGTGCTGCTGGCGAGGAGCAAACTTTGCATCAGACCTGTTTACATGTTGATATGTTGATGCGTCCTAAGCTAAGTCAAGACCCCTAAGTCAAACACCTCCTCTTGATTAAATTGTCGCCAGTCTAACTAGTTAAACTAATCAAATTTAAGCACTGACCCACTTAAGTTCCCTCTTTAAAGAACCGATCCCATCCGATCACATTTTGCGGTTGATAAACCAACTTTGACAGCTTTTGATAGTTTTTGTCAAGCTGGGAGACGCGACGTCGCGTAATTGATTTTGTGGCATGCCAACTTCTCTTTCTCTAGACGATGATGAGGAAAATGAATTCCGCAAAGGCGTCGCGACGCACAGTGGTCCAATTGGGCCTATTTTAGCTCTGATTAAGCTATTACCTTCTCAATATTTATTTTTTTTATTAAGAAAACTATGCAGTTTGTTAATTACAAGCCTTATTTAACTTCCGTCTTTTTAGAACTTGGATAAAATGGTTGGCAAAAAGGGTTTTTTTAAAAACTGGCTACAGTCGGCTATTTTTAAACCAATACTTTCGACTGTTGTCAAATTTTGTCAGTCACATTATTTGCATCGCTTGACAAACAAATTCAAAAATAAAAGATTTAATTTCAAGTTAAACGATTCCTCACATTGTTTTAAAAAAAGTTCATGTCTGTAACCGGCTTTAAGAGCATTGACTTTATATAAAATTTAAGTCTTAATTATTTCCAGCAAAATCAAACCACTGGCACCACTGTGAGACGCGACGTGAACGGCCCCAAAACCGCAGGCCCAATGTTTGTAACGATGTGAGTTCATCATTTTTTGCAGAGTCGTCGCCTACTTAGTTGCAAGTGCAGCCCTGTCCGTAATCCTATTAGACGACCGGCGACTGCCGCCCGCTCTCCCAGTGGACGCTAGTGTAGACGATACTGTGGGCGTGGCTGTGGGTTTGTGTCTGTACTACGACTCTGTAGCATACTTTGCGGTTTCTACTTTATCGTGTCGGCCTAAAGTGATGTGAACTAAAAAGCGTTGCCTGCTTTAAGGCTTAAAGCATTGTCTAGCTTGGGTTGGCTTAATTGCCAAGCAAACCAGCCACGAAATATGTCTGATGGCATTTTTGTTGCCTGGCGGCATATAATAAACGTCAAGTGACAATTTTCAAAGTGCAATTTTGAAGATTTATATGGCCTGACAAGAATAGAACTTGTCGACTAGTTTTTAACTATTCCAGAAAGCCAGAAGAAGTCAAACGAATTGCAGAGGCAGAGAAATATAAATGAAATCTAATTTAACGCTTTATTTGACACATTTCGAGCAGTTGGTGTGGCAAGTAGAAAGTGGCAAGCACAAGTCGCAAAAGTTATAACTAGGTCGCTCTGCCACGCCCACTGCCACTCAATTCGCATGAAATTACATAAATTAATGCGAGCCACCATAGAAATTGCCAGTGTTGCGGAAGACGCAGAAAAGTCGGCAACACTTTTTCAGAAAATGCAGCAAAAGTTGCGCAACGAAAATACTATGAAGGCCAGAGATATCTGATACTTGACTGCGGCTCATTAACATTTCAAAGTGGCAAGTAGCAAGTGGCAAGTGGCAGCTAAGGGGCAAGCAGATCTTTTCACCCAATCACACTCCATAACAAAGCTATTTATAGTCCAGTTCCTGTCACTCAATTTCAATATTTTTCAATTGTGTTAATGGAATAAGAATATTTATATTAACAAATTAATAATTACAGACATGTTCATCACTTATATTAATTTTTAATGTTTCAAAAATGAAAATTTCAAAATTTTTTTGATAGATTTTCGGAGTTTACGAAATTTGGAGACTCTATCTCTTATATGAGTGCGGGTGTTAAAGTTTTCCGTTCCAGCTCTTACACATATGTATTTGACCAGTTAACTAAGATTAACTATTGAGGGAACATTTGAAACTTATTGGAAATACGCGAGTTACAAGTTCAAAGATCTTCTTTGTCTTCAAATTACTTACTGTTATTATTATTATTATTATTATTTTATTCGTTATTATTATATTCGTATTTGATATCCAGACGTTGCAACGAATAGAATATACCCTTTTCCCCTTCGAGTAACGGATATAAAAGACGATACGATATACAACTATAAATAACTCTGTGAACAGTGAATGTGTTGCATGTGCTTAACCTTCTTTGTTGTTGTTGTTGCTACAATTGGTCGAGGTGCTTGACTTTTTGCAATCGCCTTGTGGTATGCAACACAATTGCCAAACACCCCAGCCCAGTTACAAGTGCCACCCTTTCCAGCTTCATTGTCTGCCACGACTTTGGCTTCAGCTTCAACTGCGACTGCAACTGCAACTGCGGCCTACAAACTTTCTACAGGCGAGAAGCAAATTAAGCGCACAAAAGCAGAAAATAAAGAAACTCAAGTTCTCGATCCCAACACTCGGTACACATGTTTATGAGTGTGTGGCTGTCTTTGTGTGTGTGTGTGTGTGTGTGTGTGTGTGTGTGTGTGTGTGTGTGTGTGTGGGAAAAGCATGTTGTAAAAAATAGTCATAGTTGTACAAAATGTGGTAGTAAAAGTGCAGCAGTTAAGCACTTTTGTCTCAATGAGTGTCAAGAAGCGCCCCCGAGACTCTGGCGGCGAACCACGAACAACAAACACACACACACAAAGCAGAGACAGACACACACACACACATACACATAGAGACGGACAAGTCAAGTGTGACATTTTGTGTGCAAAATAGAGAAAAATAATCGCTCTATTAATGAGCCTTAGGCCAAGTGCAACAAGCTGACAACAGACAACATGACCTGACCCAGTCCAACCTTTAGTTGTAGTGCCCGTTTCAGTTCTAATTCCAGTTCCATTTCCATTTCCAGCTATTTAGCTCATGTTCGTGTGCAATCACCCGAGGCGTCTTTTGTGTTTTGAGTTGCAAGTGCTTCTTTTCTTCATACTCTTTGCATTCCACTTGGTCGCAAGATGAAGACGCAATGTATGTGCATGTGGCAAAATTGAAAATTATCCTTGCAGTAACCAAATATTATATATAATATGAATTATATATTATATATAATTATATTAATAATTGTAATCTACACTCAATTATAAGATGAACAAGAAAACAAGGCAAGCTGTTCTTAATTTTAAGGTTCTGGTCCTAACAAGAGTTTTGATGCCAATCTTGTCAAGATCGAACAAAAAACACTAAAGAAACCCTAATAATATATTTAATGAAAATGAATAATATACATTTTTAACATACAATTAGCGACTGGAAATCGATCTTAGTACAATGTTGTCTTAATAAAAACCATTTTAATCGAGCGCATACTCATCATACTGATATAATTTTATTTTTTATTGTCTCATTCAAATCAATGCATCAAAATATATACTATATAGTGACTTAAATAAAAATTGTCTAGAATAGTTTAGTTACATTAAAAGAAAACAATTCGAAACAATTAGTAACAAATTAAAGTGATTTAGTAAGGGCTCAAACTTTTGTATTTTCCTACATATGTGCTTATTTATGGCTGAAGTACAATTTGTCATTAAATTATTGTTAAAAACGGCAATTGATATATGAGATAATGCATTTAAAATCATAAAAATCAATTGTATCATGCAGTTGGCGATGTCACAACATCAATACCCCTCCCTTCCACATTCTATGCTGCTGTCGGTGATGTATTGATCTTTGAGTAACATCTCAATGTTT
Organism: Drosophila sp. st01m; assembly: GCA_018901795.1. NCBI lineage: Eukaryota > Metazoa > Arthropoda > Insecta > Diptera > Drosophilidae > Drosophila > Drosophila sp. st01m. The sequence goes on along the minus strand of JAEIFG010001637.1, from coordinate 24,582,248 downwards.
TTTATTCATGAATCTAACGCTAATTGGATTTTTTATTTCGCCAGATTTTCTCTTTGCCGACTTTGACTTTGACAAAAGTTGCCATGCAAACAAAACACAAACAAGAACCTATGTATATTGTACACGAACTTGCCGAAACATTCATCATTATATTGAGCACTCACAAACACACACACACACACACACACACACACACGGAAGAATACTCGGTAACATGGCGTATACATTACGAGTTTCACATTACAGTTTCAGATTTTGAATGGGGGCAACAACAACTTTAATTGGTAAGACTTGAAAGAAAAGTTGCCTTAACGCACCATCGTTCACCTCAAGAAGGAGCTGCAGAAGAGTGAGAGGGTGGAGGATGAAGAAGACAGATTGAAGACGTCGTCAGCAGGTCAGTCATTTGGTTGGTTTATTTATTATTTGGTAGCACAGGCAAATGGCAAATGGCACTTGCCACATGCCCCACGCCATATGCCACTTTCCACTGGCCGCCCCCAATTTGTGTTAATATAATTTAAAAATGTTCACCGCGTTTTTCATTATTTTCTTTTGGATTTTCTAGCGTTACTAGCTGTGCTTTTAGTGCACATTGGAGAGTCGTTAAATTCGTATTCTCAGCTTTGCTGTGGCTCGCACTCTTAATTTTTATTTGCCATTTCGAGGGTTGCACACTGACCCTGCCACATAACCGTCTCAAGTACCTCAGCTTTACAGTATTCTTATTTTTTTGCGCTTGTGAAGTTCACACAAAATTGAAAAGTACCAAAACTTCTGAGGGTTAGTTTCTCTTTCCCTTTTACTTTTCACTACCTATTCCCAGTTTGGGGAACTTGCGGTTTTTTATTAATGTTTCTTGCCAGCTTCAGCTTCAGAGCATCTTAAAGAGAGTGGGAGAGGGATTGAGAGAGGGAGAGCGGAGGAGAGAACGAGATGGGATAAAGAGAAAACAACTTTCCTTATGTATAAGGCATAACATTTTTCAAGTTTAGTCGCTGTTGTTGCCTTGAAGTTTGTTCCTGGTAATTATGCGCCGCCGCATGCACAAAAGTTTCCATCTTCATCTCAGTTCCCATCTCCATATTCATCTCCATCTCCATCTCCATGTCCATGTCCTTTGGGGTGCAAAGAGGCATGCGAATAATGATGATATGAGTGGTGTGCGAGGGCTTTAGTCAACTTTTAGGGCTGCAACATTGATCGACTCTCCCTTTTTTATGCAGTATATAGTACTCTCATATCTGCACTTTTACGCTTCCAATTTCTGCACAACTTTCACGTATTCGTAGACATCGCGAAGGATTCTGGCATTTCTTGAGTTTCCATTTGTATACTTTATTTTACACAATTCGTGCACTTAATTAAAAAGTTTGTATTTCGTTGATTTCTACTACTCGCATTTTCGCTCTTGGCATAAAGTTAATTTTGCAATTAAAGTCGGTTAATTGCAGTGCAGCAAACCAGATAAAGGCTTCAACTATGCCGCAGTTATTCGACATACATTTCACATTTCACAAAAATACACTCGTAGTATGTGAGTCGGCGCTTATTCAACTTTGCAACTCGGCAACTATCAAACTTTTTAGTTTTCAGTTTCGTTGACTACGCACAGGCGCAGCAGCAACAATTAAAAATAATGGAAAACATTGCGGCAACAACGACAACAACGACAACTACAGTTATAAGCAAACGCTGGCATTATGTATAGCAATTAAAATGTAACAGCAGCAGCACAAAAAATTTACTTGAGGCACACATACACACACATACACAAACCGCTGACTTTTAATGGCATGCAAAATGTGTGCCACAGTATGTATGAAGGGGGAAGGGGCAGGGGAAATTGTTGCCAGCTGCGTTTGCATTGCATTAAACGATGCCCGCCAAAAAGTATGCTACAAAAAATGTAAAAGGCAGCTGGTGTCTTGTTGTTGCAACTAGCAACTAGCAACTTGAAGCTAACCCGTGATTAAATAAATTGTTGTAAAATGTTAAACAAGCCAACGACACCACCCCTCTCCGTTTCTCTATTCCTCTCCCTCAGCAGCTGCCCCGTTGACCTGCTAAAAATCTATAAAAATGCAGCTCAGAGCTTGTGTACTAGAGTCCTGTCAGGCAACATATTGCAGTCAAGGCCTCGCTGCGTGTATTTTGTATTTTTTAAATGCTCTCCGCTTCCTTTTCGTGTTGTGTGTTGCTTCTCGTTGCCGCATCGCATCGCAACGCAACGCAACGCAACGCGGCGCATGTGGCACAAACGGAAGCTGCTGTTTGGCTCACATAAATAATAACAACAGTGGGGCGAGGATATGGCAAATGGGTGCCTATATAGTGTGTGTGTGTGTGTGGGTGTGTGTGGGTGGGTAAGCAACACGTGTAACAACTGTTGTTAGTTGCACTCCTCTTCTTATACCTGTTTTTGTGGCACCTTTTCCCGTTGTTGTTCTTGTTGTCCTTTATTGAAACTATTTACGCTGTGTTTACAATCATGTGTGTCTGTTTATGGGTGGTTTTGTGTGTGTGTGTGTGTGTGTCTATTGTGTTCGTTTTACATGTACCACTATGCACCTTTGTTTTTTGTGTGAGTTCCCCATCTATGTTTCCAATGGCCAACAATTTGGATAGTGTTTGGGGCAGACAAAAACATGTATTGGCCCGGTTGCTTACTTTGGCTTACAGGCTTTCCAAAGGGAAAGTGAGCAGGCCAGAAGGACTCTGTTTGCACCTGTAGCAATTAATTTAACACAAATCTATTTACTTCAACTTGCTTGCAACAATAAACGTAACGCTCTCTATATATTCCATAGATGCCATAATATGTTTATAACAGAATTCAAACTCTAATTTTGTCTCGCAGTCTCCCCCTCGAATAAGTTTAGCTCTGGGAAATGGAAATCTTAATGGATCGCAACTTACTTAACACCTGCTTGCAACTGTAATTTGATATTTCATTTGGATGCATACCTGCAAATAGAAGAAGAATTAATTTATCGATTAGTTGGTTATTGAGATAATTGGGAAAATATTTATAGTTGATAATTGAGAAGAGTTCAATTCAAATCAAATTTGCAATTTTAATTCATCACATTGCACTCTGCACTATGTGTTTCTTTAATGTCATTATTCGCAATATATGTTTTTTGCATGAAATAATTTAATTTGCAGCATTTTGTGGCTAACCGCATCGCATTTTGTGAGTTGTTGCCGTTCATTGTGTCTATTTTTATTATTATTATTACTATTTAAAATTTTTATTGTTATTATGGTTTATTTTGTAACCGCGTTCTGCCAGTGTGTCCCGATGCCAATGTCACTTGCAGCAATTACCGCCGACGATTTCATATTTACAATTTTATAACAATTTTTAAGTGCAAACTGCTTTTGACAGCTCCAAAAATTGCAATGAAAATGTGTAAAAATTGATGTCGCGATTTTAGCAAGTCAGCAAAGAATTGTCGACTACGAGATGCCCTCTAAGATATTTCAAAACGTATGTAAACTCATTTAAATGCCCTTTGCCTTTTTGTCTCCTGTCCAGTTTTTATGGAATTTTACAATGCTTTATAAATAATGCATTACATAGTGGAAAACTCCTCTGTTTGTAATCTCAACACACTTGGACTAATATGTAAAAGCCACTTTGGTCCAATTTCAATATTTTTAAAGAGCATAATAAGTCGAAAGTCGCTTAAATTCAGCAGTTTAACTTTCGCTCAAACTGCAGGTGTTTTCCAATTATAGATTCATTCATCGGGTTTCTTTCTTCTCAATTCGGAAGAATTGACATAAAATTTGTAAAATTAATTTAAATGTCCAGCTAATGAATGTATACAGCATTCATATTTTGTCTGCCTACGAGAAAAGGTGGCATTGTCATGTTAATCATGGAAACTGACAGTGAAAATGAAATGGAAAATATATATATGGAAATGCAAATCTAATGGATTGCATAAGTTAAGTGACAAAAAATTAGTTGCGGTAACAAGATACACGAATGAGTTCGAGATACGAGATACGAGATGCGTGATGCGTGATGCGAATGAGATACGAGATTCACTTTTCAATGCGTCTCGTCTGCATATTAACGGCACTAAATGTCAATTGCCGTGTCGTGTGACACTCTATTCGTTCAGTTATGTATCTTGTAGATACATATGTATTTGTTAGTGGGTTTTTATCATTGTTTCACCTGCGTGAAACTGTGAAATGATTTGAAACTGATATGCAAATTGCCGCTTGTTGTTTGTAATTTTGTAATTGAGAGAAATTTCAAATTTATGCTGCACACTAATAGGGAATATTTTTGATTAATAGGTGACAATTTGAAATGCATTTCGTGTTTCGCTCTCCACCACTTGCACCACTTGCACACACCACCTGCACCACAGGGCGCATTGCGAAAGCATGAGATGACATGGCATGACATGGGATAGGGTTTTTAATCAACGAGTCGTTTCCAGGCAACTGTTGCTCATATCAAGCTTCGTTAGGCAGACAACAACGGAACGTTAACTTTTGGCAACACACAAACACACACACACACACACACAGACAGACATTTCTGCGTAGGCAGCTGCCAATTTCATTGCGTTGAAACCAAAACACAATTCGAATTCGAGGCTGAGTCCGAAAACGAGAAACATGGACAATCAGTTGCTCTTGTTCCTTGTTCTTGTTACTGGTTTCTTGTGCCACTGCCGCGTACAGTAGCCGCAAGCACATGTCCAAACATTCAACTTGCAACTTGCACTTGCCACAGTCAACTGGCAATCTGGCAAGAACAACAAGAGTCGGGAGAGGTCGCAACTCGAGTTTCGTGGATGCACAAAGTTAATGACTTTTGGGCTTAGCAGTTGCCATCGCAGCAACAATGTGAGGCGAATTACCTTTTTTGTGCTTATGCAATGATAATAAAACGCAGGGAGAGGGAGAGAGAATGAGAGAGAGAGGGAGAAGAATGCAAAATATAAATGAAATAAATTACTGCGCAGGCGCAACGTCGGCATTCAAACAATGAGCATGTGGCATGGACCTGGACGCAGTTGAACAATTTGAATGGACGTGCTCCTGGCTCTGTTTACTGTCTGTCTGTCTGTCTGTCTGTCCTGTGCCTGTGTGTGGGTTCCACGCGGTCTTCATTTGAATGCGCAACATGTTGTGGCATTCAACGACCTCTGCCTCTGCCTGCACTTGTGGACTGCAACTCCTACGGCTTCATTTGCCATTATCTTGCTGCATTGCTGCAGTTGGTCCGGTTAGTTAGTGCGCTTTAATTTATCGCTGCATCGTCTGGATATGTGCACAAGATGCAACTTGGCTTCAGCTTCGCTTATAGTATAAGACTACACCTACTCTACTACTCTACTACAATGCCACGAGGCAAGTCAATTGTCCAGTTCATTCCATTTCATTTCTTTCCCTTCCATTCCTTTCCATTCCTTTGCCTGCATCTCTCGTATCATAAATTACCATTGTTGTTCTTGTTGTTGCTGTTCTTTCGAGATGCACGCAAATATGACACGGTCCCCTCTCTCAATGATTCAACCACCGTGCAACCTGCTTCTCCCTCTTCTCCTTCCCCTCCTGTCGGGCTACTTATTTGCTTATTGAGTTTATTATGGTTGTCCTTATCGGAGTTGTAATTGTTGTTGTTGTTGATGTGGTCGTTGCTGCTGGTTATCATTATGTTTATTATTGCACTCGCTCAACAACCTGCCCCCCGCACGATTCTTCCTCCTCCCCCTTCCACTTTTCCGTTGGAAGTCTAAGAGGAGAGGAGAAGATTCCATTGCATTAATATGCGCATCTTTTTGCGCTAATTTAATGTTGCCTCCATTGTTCCTCCATTGTAGAGGAGCAAGACTCGTGCCGTGTTCTGTAGTAACTTCTTCTTATTGTTGCAATTTTTCAATTGATCTTAAAGTGTGTGAGTGGGGATTATGAACCAGGCAATTGCTGGATTATTATGTCTTTTAGTTTATATGCAGACATTTAATTACAAACTTATATTTTAATCTTTTCGATATGTTAAATTTTTGGATGTTTGATTCAGTCAATTGCTCAACTGTTAGATAAATAAATTCGATTTATTTTGTGTTTTTTTTTGGATTGAAGTCCTTAATCAGTTGCCAGTTGCTGCACTTGCACGAGTTGCACGAGTTACACGAGTTGCCGTTGCAGTTTCAGTTACCGCTTGCATTTCCTGGTCATGTTTCTTTGTCAATTCGACGGCTCATTTATAGTCGCTTCAATCTAATGGCCGGCGAATGCCAAGCCGACAAATACAAATGCTTTGCAGCTTTATCTGCACATGGCCACATGCTCAGAGTTCAGTTAGGGAGGACTTGGCCAAGCAGTTCATCAAGCGGGTTGGTCGTCATCAGTGTCAGAGTCCACGCCCACACAGGACATGGACGTGGACGTGGATGTGGATATAGGAGGATTGCATAGAGTAGGTAGCAATACCCATTGTTGCTGCCTATTTACCATTTCCCATTCTCCATTTACCATTTTCAAGCTTTTCCACTTCCGGGCAATGTACTAAACCGTTTCCGTGTGTTGTATGTAGTCAAGGATTTATGCCATACTCTATAGCCTTGGACAGGGCTCGAGTTCATAATCTTGGCACTCAAATCGCTAAGCAGCTACCAGACAGCAGCAGCTGTAGCTGCCTTCCTTCTATAGAACTGCACTTAATTTACCCTTAATTAATTGACCTGCAGTCGAGTTGAGTCCCCCACCTCTCTCCATCTTCTTTATTCATGCTCCATCTCCATCTCCTTCTTGATCCTAGCAGACATTCCCTTACTATCGCTGTGCTCTACTTACGAGTAGTTGCGGCGTTTGCCATTTTTGCAAATGTTTTGTATACATGCAAATCGTTCGCTCACTCACTCACTCACTCATCCATTCAATTCTTCAGCCAGTCAGCCAGTCAGTCATTCAGGCAGGCAGGCAGTCCGTGGTCAGTTCCATTCATTTCCATGGCTCGCTCAAGTGGCGCTGCGGCCACTCGAGTGGCATGCCACTTGAGAGGACCAATCCCGGAATCGACAACGACATCGACCTCAACTGCCCTGAGTTCATTTAATTTGAATTTGAATTTTTTCCCCCTTTTTTCTTTTTTTCGTGCACAGCTTTTGCATTGTTAGGCTTCATTGCCTGAAACAAAGAGCATACTCGCTTACTAAATACCCTTTACTATTTTAAAAACTAAAAACAAACAATTAACCTGCACTAACTAGATCTATTAATCTGATTGTAGTTTTGTCGGTTAAATTTTTCAATATATTTTCCTTTAAGTTGTGAACTAAAATGATTATAAATAGTTTGATTGTTACGTCTGCATTCTTTATTAAATACTTCTATGCGAATTGCAATTAATTTCCTTTTAAATTTTTTATCTCAAATGATGTTTTATCGACTGCTCTAAGTCTACGCCAAATAAAATGTAAATGCAAATATTGTAATTGGGGTCTGTAAGTGAGTTAGGGTAATCGAAAGTCGTTCTGGCTGTGACGTATTTTAAGGGCAATTAAAAGTTAATAAGCTACAAGCTTAAATGCAAACTGTTCGTTGCTTCCAAGCTTAGTTAACAAACTACTCGTATATTTATCGATTTGTTGTTTATCGGTTGTATTTGCCACTCAATTAATTATTTTTTAGTGCATTTGAACAAGTTGAACAAGCCTGCGGTCAATTTGAATAATGTTTAATTAACAGAGTTCAGTCGAGTCGCGTCGAGTCGAGTCGAATTGAATCGAGTAGCGACAAATTGAGTAGAGACGATTCGAGTCGTGTCAAGCTGAGCCGAGTCGAGTCGAGTCGAGAGTCATGTCGAGTCTCGTCGAGTGTATAAATAAATAATATAAATTGCATAAAATTGGGTCATTCTGTGCCCGGTGAAGAGTTTAGCGATGCTTCAGCTCTGCTAAAGCTGAATGCTTATGTGAATGGTGCCTTATTATGGCAACTAATTAAGGCAAGTCTGGGCGAAAAACTAGCTCACACTTATTTAGCCTTCTCTCTAGCTTTAGTTGGTTCCATTGTCCAGAGTGTTGGGTGTCTGGTGTCTGGCGTTGGATGTCGGATGTTGGATGTCTCATAGTAGTTAAACTCATTCGCAGAACACTTAATGCGCACTAATGAAATGTCAGCTTAAGTCATAACTCAACTGCAGCCGCAGCAGCAGCAGCACCAACAACAACAACAACAACAAAACCCTTGTCCAAGCCAAGAGCTGTCCAGCTGGCAGCAACAACAAATGAGATTGGCGACCAAAGTTAAGACCCAAGCTCCAAGCTGGAAGACCAGCAACAACAGCAACAATAGCTGAGCCACTTCTTACTATATAACAAGAATCTATGACAAAGCCAAGGGCGCAACTTTTGTGAAGATTTTCGCTTGGCTTTTAAATATGACATGCATTTATGTGAGATTTATAGTATGTGCGTGTGCGCGCGTGTGTGTGTGTGTGTTGTGTGAACGCATGTGTATGTTGGCTACTAAACAAAATGGCGGCCATTGTAATTGATAAGTTTTGCTGTGTGTGTATTTCTCTTATTGTTCTGCCAATGGACGCCATTTTGCTTACACGCTAAAAGAGATTGATGATGCTTTGAAGGACTCGCCACTGGGATTGAGACCGAGGTGGAAACCGAGATGGAGACAGAGACCGAAGATGGAGACGGAGACTCCCACTCAGGATCAGACTCCGACTGTGGCAAGAACTCGACTCTGAACTTGGGTAATTGTAGCGGCAAAATTAAATGATGAAAAGTTTTCTTTTCGGACTGCCAAAGTCCCCCTTTTCCTCCTCCTCCTGCTCCGCCCCCTCGCCGCTTTCCCCGTCAATCCACTGAGCTCGGCAGACGTCGTCCGTTTGATTGATGAAATGATAAATATCTGGCGCTGTTTTCTGCCATCGCCCGCAAAAATGGTTACAAGCATTGAGCTGAGGGCATTATTATTGCGTTATTATTAAAGCGTTTTTAATGCTAAATGTCAAATGCAGGACAGATAAGCAGCCCCAGCTGTCAATGCACTGACAACAACAGGAGCAGAGCCAGCATAAGGATGAGCATGAGAATGAGGATGAGGATGAGGGTGAGGATAGAGAGAGGATATACGCTCAAGTGAATGCCAAAAGAACAGTCCAAGAGTCTAAGAGTCGGTGGAGAGGGAATCATTACTAAATGAGCATGTTATGGGCTTCGATAGATAACTGAATGTCAGCCACGATAGACATAGTTGGCCAGGAGATGAAGATGAAGATGAAGACGAAGACGAGGAAGATGCTGCCTGCTGTCTGCTGCCTCCGAGTTGCAAATCCCACTTAAAATCCGCTTCGTTCACGAAAATGTAATGATGATTAATTACCAACGCAGAATGTGGCAGTAGCAGCAAGCTGGCTGGTTGAGGTTTCGGTTTTTTCGGCCCGATTTTTTGTTGGTTCTCTTCCGGAAAAGTGCTAAGTACGTGGAATGGGACGCCTTTCACTCCCGCTGGCAGGGCATGGGTCATTATTACGAGTGGGGCAACACTACTAAAATGCCGCCTCAGAAAAGTAAGGAAAAAAGTAATTAATATGCCAAAGTTTGGCTCAATGTTTCTGTCAGCTTCTCTCTCTCTCTCTCTCTCTCTCTCGTCTATCTCTTTGTCAAGAAGAAGAGTCAAGGCAGCTCCTGGATGGATTCGTTCATTAAAATGAAGGTTAAGCCAATGTTAAATGCGGCTCTCAGATTTGATATGCAAAGTGAGACTTGAAACGCAATCAATTCACTAACCGCAAATACAACTAATAACAAAAAAATCAAATAATTGAACAACATGGTTAGCGGAATATATGACCAGGGTCATGTGGCATATGGCATGTGGCATTTGGTCATCAACTCGTTGTCTAAATTAGATACAGTGTGGCTAACTAACCAACTCTTTGGGGCATTCAGACCGCATTATGGCTCAATTAAAAACCATTTTCGCGCTAATTGCAATGCAACTCGACCTGGAGGCCCATTGGCGAATTTCACATTTATCAAATTTGAATATGAATTTATATGCGTATTTATTATAATCAAAACTGAAAATAATGCACACATCTGACACGCATCTGCAAATGCCAATGCACTTAAAAACACATTTACACACATTTCCCACTTTACTTCCCGCCCCTGAACCTTTTGACTAAAAAATGTGCTTCATGTGCAGTTGGAGTGAACAAAACGCTAATTTGTTTTTAATATGCGGCATAGATATAGACATAGACATAGGCATGGATATAGATATAGATACTCAAAGCTGCCCCACCGCTTGATTATCTGCTCAGAAATTCATAAGCCGAAAAGTGTTTCATCGTTAACACCCGAGCTTTTGGACTGGTTCGTTTGGACCAAGTCCTAGACACATTGGGGCTTAACAATGTTATTAAAATTAATATAAATGACTTGAGTGCGGCATGGACATTAGCACAACCCCCTCCCCCACTTCTAACTCCCCTGAATCCCCCAGATAGATACCTTCTACACTCATAAATATCTATGTAGACGGATACAGTTGACCTGGTCGATAGTCTCTTTGGTGTTTTGTTATTGTTTTTGTAATTAGCGCTCGGTTAGACTGTTAAAAAAACTTAATGCCGTTCAATGTTCGCTCTTTTGTATTCTTTATGTATTTCTTTCTGTCTCTGTTTCGGTTTCTGTCTCTCGCTTCCCGCTTCTCGTTTCTACGCTTCTTCAGTTGCTTCTCTCGGCTGGAAGTTTGTAACGCCTGTCCGTCCATGAGAAGTATAATTAATAATGTTCCCCATATTTGATGTAGAGTTTTCCAACTCTTTGTTCTTTACATTTTTCGAGTTGGTTCGAACTCTCCGTATCTCTTGTTGGCTCTAATGAACGGTGATTGCTGTGAAGCGTAGAAAAGTTGTTGGTAACGAGTTTTATTAATTAAAGTTTGGCCAAATTATTTATTGCTGGTTCTGCATAGCGCCATTTAAGCCGATTATTTGGCCATTCAACGATGGCTTATGAAGTTGTTGTAAACTGTGAATTTGGTTGCTAATCTCGGGATTATTACTATCGCGACTTTGATAGATTTCAGCTTTAATTGAACCAGTCGGGATTCAATTTTACGTACATTCTCTTTTACACAGTCTGAATTAATCATTTTAATTCACTGTTCATTTTCATCAATTGATAAATCTCGATAAGTTGGATTCGCAATTGATTGTCATCTATTCTGAGCATCATTTCCAAGCCATTTGGTAATTATTGTCCCTCAATAGTTCTCCCAATTGGCTAAGACACAAAACCATAAAAGTTTTCAAGCAATTGATTTACCTTACCATTTCCCATTCCCATTGACTTCCCCAAACTAGTTTAATTATCCAAGGTAAAACTTGAGCAAAGTCCTCAGAGACAGAGAGGGGGAGAGGGGAGAGATTGAGTAAATGAGAGAGGGAGAGAGAAAACCACAACCACAGGAGACATGGTTAATATTCGATTGAAATGCCCGATAAAAATCATACAAAATGCATGTGCTCGACTATCAATAGAAATAAATTGAATATGACTCGAGTCGAGTGTGTATTGCATATTTGCCAACTTACATATTCATGTGCGATCAAATGTAATGCTAAGTCAGACAGAGAGACAGACAGAGGGCTTGACAGAGGGACAGAGAGAGACAGACGAGTATACACATGTAATATGTACAAGTCGAACTTCTTATGCAAAGCCACTTAACAAAAAGCAATTTATTTGCACATAATTTGTAAGCGCTGCAGGATATTGGCTGTGAGCGAATCCTGGCCAAAAAGACGTTGACAACATTGAGCCAGTCAGCGAGTCAGAGAGTCAGACAGTCAGACAGTCAGAGAGTCAGACACACACTAAAATTACAAATTAATTTTGCGAAAATTTGCGCAAAAACTACGAGCAAACGTTCAAAATATGCCATGTCTGCCATGTATGGCAATACTATAGAATACAACATTGTATCCGACCTGCAAACTCCGACCCTTGTGATTCTCCCTCCCTTATTGAGATTGTCGTTGCCGAGTAAATGAAATGTATTGAATTGGCATAAAAGTCGCTCAACTTAATTCCCCGGCAATGTAATTGGTGGGCCGCCCCTGCTTGTCTCCACCCCATCCCCTTTCCCCAGTCCTCTCCCAAGTACATCTCGAAGGAAGCAAGATGGTAAAGATACTCATATGATTACAGGGTGGTTCAGTAAAAGAAAAGCCAAGAGAGAGAGACAGAGAGAGAGAGAGCGACGGTAAGAATAAGGAAAATCTATACAACATTTTGGACAATGTCAATTTGTTAGCATTTATTGAATTGTGAATTATTAAAGCGAACAAATTGAAAACGCAAGTGTATGAGGATTCTGAGAAGCTAAGGGGAACTTTCCTTAGTATGTATGATTTCATATGAATGGTCATATGTTTGCGTTTGTGTTTGTGTGTGTGTGAGTATGAATGTATCTGAAGCTTATAGAAATACCATATTGAATACGAGCACAACGAACAACGAATAACGAACACAAAGGCAATGTCGATTTAGTTGGCCAAATAAGAAAAGAAGCCAAGAAAATTGAAGGCTCTTTCCAAATGAGGAAAAGCGTTGAATTGGGTGGATTATAAATGTACAAAAGCCCGAACACCTTATGAATATATATGTATACATATAGAATGGTGATTTTAATCGTAAACAGTAATTTGAACTCTTTTGTTTGATTTTAAATTTATGAGCTTGTAATAAGAATTAAATTAAAAATTTTCAAAATGGAAAGTAAGTGTTAATCTATTTAGGAACAATGCAAATTTAAATATTAATAAATTAAAAGAGTCAAATTCAATTTTGATGCTATCCTGTTTCCAGGACACTCTATCCATATATATTTTATAATATCATTGTTAGCGATATAATCTTTATATCTGTATGCATGTTTTGTTTCGCAACTATTTTTGGACTAGTAATGGAATTTTATCCGAGTGAATTTTATTATTATATGGCTAACGCATATACCCCATGCGTGGGGTTTATTTCTCATGTGGCAGCTTCATAAAAGCCAAATCAGGACAAACCAGCAGCAGCACCCACAACACTTAGCCCCCGTCCTAGCTGTGAATAGCGTGGGGGAGGGGGGGAGCAGGGAGAGTACCAAAAATAAATGCCAATGAAAGCGAGTAATAAATGCAAACACACACACCCACACACTTAAACACACACACACTCAGAAACTCACACACATTCGCATCATTCATATGGAGTGAAAGGAAATGCTGGGAAAATGTGTTAGTTATGAAAAGGCGTGACGAGGGCGGGGAGGGGCCTGTGGTTAAGGTTGTTTTTCCTGCTGATGTTACTGCTGTAGTTGTTGTCGTTGCCAAATTCAACAAATTTAATAAGTAAATAGAGAAAAAACTGCAGAGACTGCCAAATAAGTCGCCATTCAAACGCAATTGCTGATTACAGAGCAACTTTTTCCTTTTCTTTTCCTTTTTTTTTTTTTTCATCTTTCACGCTTTTCTGTTTTTGTTATTGTTATGTTGTTGTTGATAGGCATGGCAAATCGATACCATGCGTCAACGGTCTCTCAAGTGGGGTCTCTATATATATATATATATTGTAGTATATGTATGCTTAGTCCATCATTGGTCCGAGCAACCCTCGCTGACATTAACAGCATCCATTTCTTGTGCAATTTTTCAAATATTTGTCTTGGCATCGTTTTTTCGCATCGCATTTTACCCAAAACAAATGCCAACTAATGTAGAAAACTTTGCTCAAGGACCAGCTAGATATTTGTCACGCTCCCAGTCCCAATCCCAATGCCAATCCTCAACCCCAACCTCAACCCCAACCCCAGTCCCAAATCCAGACCCATTTCCACTCCTGGCCAGTCTCGCTAACCAGCTATCGTTCCATTATCAAATCGTTGACATTTATGCCGCAGGCTCGGCCATTGGCAGTACTTGATTATGATGAAACAAGAGACGTGACTCGAACTCGGACTCACGCTCGAATTCGGACTCGAGCTCGGACACTTCGGTATCCGAAAGAAGCGCTTATGCTCGTCTTGTCTTTAGTACGTGTTAAATTATCACAAGAAGACGTACAGTGGGGAAAACAGCTAAAATAGATATCTGCTTTCATTTAATATTTCTAATTGAAGTATGTACCTATATACTCAAACCAAACTATTTAGATCAACTACTTATAGTGATATGTTTAACAAAATAGATAATTAGGATATTCCCATAATGTTGACAGTAAATTTACTAGACAAAAAATAAACAGCCGTTTTTATGTTCAGTGCAATAGTTGTACAGATTTTTTTAATTGAAATAATATTTTTGGGTCTCTGCTGAATATAAATTTGTAAGTAGCATAACATCGAATAAAAAATGATGTATGTCATGTTATTAACAGATGTTTTATCTTACACTTTGTGTTACCTTTTAGTATTTTCAGATTAGTAATATATTTCAGTACAAATTGTTGATGTCAGGTGTAGTATATGTTTAAAACGCTACTACGATATGCAGATACTCTAGATTGGCTTTGATAGATGTGAACAAAAAATGCTTGAAGTATTGGTTATCGAGTAAATCATTAAATCTTCTGAACATCTTCGAACACGCAAAATTGAATTAAATGTAGCTATTCTAGCGGTTTTCCCCACTGTGAGACGAGTCCTTTTGTGCTGTGTGATATCCCGCGGCTTTGTTTAGTTTATAAGTTCGTTAGTTAGTTAGTTTGTTTAGTGGTTCCATGTGTATGTTGTGTGTGTGTATGACTGTCTGTGTCAAATGAAGTTGAAGCAGACGATAACCACATACAGTGTCTAATTGCAAAAGCAGCTTAAGACAATTGAAGCTATTTGCTTTTAGCCATGTTCAAGTTCTCGTCATGTCGCATTAACAATAACAACAATAGCGTGTTGTATGCGGTCGGTTGGTCGGTCAGGAGGCCACTTGAGCGCATTTAGCGATAAGCCTCGTCAACTGTCTTACCTCAACATTGCCGCCCACCCACATTTCGGATGGGGCGTGGCAATTAGCTAATCTGCAGGCCGCAGCACAAATTGGAATGCGATTAATCAAACATGCTCGAATATACATACTATCAATAGTAGTTTAAAGGGCTACTCCTTGCATCCCTACATCGTTTTCGATCCTGGCTCGTAGTTTAGTCCTTTATCAACTGCCGTTTTGAGAGTTCGCCAAATGTGTCGAGGAAATGCGACAAAAGCTATTTGTGAGCATCATGTTTATTGCTCTGCATTCGAAATGCCAGAGGCAATAAAATAAGCAGGCGTATAAAATGTTTGCCGCATTTTAGGCGCAGTCGCTTTCCACCATCCACCATTCACCATTCACCCTCCACCTTCCCTTCCACCCGGAGGGATTCCGCTAGGACAGCAAATGTCCAAATGTGAAGCAATTTCGGTGCCAAGTGCCAAAATCGCTAGCCAAAACAAACTAAAAATTGCATAAATTATCGCAAAAGTGTCAGGTCAAAACAGTTCTTTTCCGCAACGTTTCCCCCGACTTTTCGAGCAGTTTCCCCAGTTTTTCCACTGCATTTGGCATGCATGTAATAACAGACTATCAAAATCACACTATATGGAACAGAAAACCAATGCACGAGGATTACAGATAAGTTATGCAAAATGCGAGTACATCAAATGACTTTATACAGTAGAGTTGAAAGTCCCCTTCTGTCTGAGACTTTGTCGAACAGAGTTTCCAGAGTCCTAGGACTCTTTGGTCAGTTCACTGACCCCACGAGAGGAATAGTTGCTTTAAAGATTTTTCTTTCTGTCTGTCATTCTGACTGAAACAAAAAATTTGCCACTGCAGTTGAATTTGAAGAGCTCTTCTCTCTTCTCATTCGCATTCGCATTCGCAATCGCAGAAGTATGACAAAGGAAAATGATAACACTTGGCCAAGCATTTCATTTTTCTTACAATCATATTTCTATCTCAACCGACTGTCCTTGTCATTCTGACAAGTAAGGACTCCCCCCCATGCACCACCCGACCTTACAATAGTCTCAAGCTCTCTCTCTCAGGCTTGTTTAAAAAAAGGCGACATGAAAATTGAAAAACTCTGTCGTCATTTTCTTGGCAATGCGTCCTTACAGTTCAATTGCCTTCTCAGGGAGGGGGGGGAATTTTCGGGAGGGCTGTCCAAATATTTTCCTTACATTTCCGTAATGGGCATTGCAACGAGGAGAACTAGTCTTATTTTTGACAATCAAGCGCTTCCGTTTTTAATCAACGACAACGAATCGAAATAGTTTCGATTGCTCCATAAATACTTGTCATGGCCCAATGCCAAATTTATGGTCTCTCTGTGAAATAAACGAATAAAAGCAGATAGTATATTTTTTAAATTCTAAATTTTGCGCCGATCAATGCTATTGTTGCGAAACTGGGCCAAAGGCAGCAGCTTCTCCTCTCATTTATGGGAGGACACCATCAATTTTTATGACACCCCAGCGAGTGTCGCTGCAGCATCAACAAATAAAACTGTTTCGCATATTGTAAAAGCACAATTTTTCGTTTGCGAATCGCAACAATATTTCCGTTCTTCCATACGGACAATGCACTTGAAAAGAAACCAATATGGAATAATAACCCGACCCGCAGTGAAGCTGGCCCCGGGGAGATGTCAGGAGAGAGATTGCGGCATAAGGTTATCACCAATTTGACGGCTTTCACATTGTTATTGCAGTCCCAGTTAATCTGCATTGCAGCCAGTCGATCTAGCTTCTAGGATCTAGGACATGGCTGCAGTTTTCCATTAGGATGCGTTTATAGATGTTGCTTAAACACTACACACACCCATCAAATTGCCGCCCACATAACAGCAATTGCCAAGCACTTAACGATCCTGTTCCACTCCCCTCCATCCATCAGATCCCTCCTCAGTCCACGGAATATATAGAGTATAACTCAACGCACATTTGCTTGTAATGAAATTATTTAACTTGAACGCAGCCGCGACTTCCACTTGGCAAAGGTTCTGGGAAGCTGTAAACGGGAAACGCAGCTGCCATGGATGCCAAACTCAATTAAAACGTCAGCGCTTCTGCTGTGGATGTTGCCAGTTAGTTATTTGCAACAACAGCAACAACAACAACGACAACAACAAGAACAGCCAGACCAACAACAGTAGCAACAACTTGGCGCACAAGCCAACTGATAATTAACTTGAAAATCAACTTTTAGCAGTTTCGCTTTCTCAAAACGAAACCGAAACGCTTCAAGACTATTCCTAATATTCCCAGCTGCACGACAGTCAACTCTCAATTACTCTTTTTATTTGTTAGAAATTGATTGCAATTAACTAAGTATATACATATATAAATAAATAAAATTATATATTTTATCAGCTAATTTAGTTAACGTTTCTTCTAGGACAGAAACATTCCATTGCGGCAAACATGAAATGTCTTCATATACATTAAATGACATAAGCGTTGAATTTATCAGTAGTCCTGTTTTATTTTTATGATAAGCATTCGAATTCGTTCGATCGGTGGAAGACTTTACCGATTTTCTTAAAACTCAACTATACAGATTTATTAAGAAATTTATTTATGGTATATTTAACCTTTTTTCCCCAAAAAAATGTTTTCTATTTCTTAAAATTAAAGTGGCAAAGTAGTATTAATTATAATCCATTAGTTTATGTCCAAATAAATTTTAAACTGAATTTCCAAATATTGAACAAAAAATTGGAATTACTCTTTCCTATTTGTCTTTATTGTTTTCTTAATTATGTCATGCTATTTTTGAAATTGAAATTTTCTTTTGTTTTCTTTTTGTGCCTATGAAGTGCAAATTTTGTTTTGCTAAAAACTATTGAAGCGTCAACTTGTTTATTTCTTTTTCTCTCGTAAAATTCAATTTGCGTTTCACATACATACATATGTCTGTTGTGCCTAAGGTGTGCGAGTGTGGAAGTGTGTGTGCGAGTTTCTTGGCACACCCAGTTCTTTGAGTTATTGTGTAACGCTTCAGTTGGCAGCGCATTTTATAACCCGTTTTATGGTCCAAGTTATTCGTAGTATTCACTTTTTGTGTATGGGTATTCATTAGACCGGGCAATTAATTGTCATTTGTCAGCTTTAAATAGACATTTATGTGTGTAGTTTTGACGATGCGACTAGATTCGTGTGAAGAGCCGAAATCGTTATGAATGAATTAACGTTCTCAAAAAATATCATTGATGGGAATAAAAAAAATCACTTAAAGAACTCCGCATTATTTTCGTTTGAAAATTAGCAATTCTGAAATAATTCTGCAAAATGATATTCGTACTTATTTATCATTAAAGTTTTTCAATGAGTAAGACATTAATTTATGAGCAATTTTTCCATTTGCGTGATTGAAAATTGACTTTGAGCGAAGAAAAAGTCAAAAAAAAGGGTCAGAAATGTGTTTGCTGCATACTTTTTGGTGGGTGCTGGGAAGGGGATGGGAAGGGGGTTTCTTCGCTGATGCAGCAAAAGTTGAATGCACGAAAAACCAAGATGGCAAAAGATGGATATGGTGGAGACTGTGAAGGCAGAAGGAAGAAGCTTGGAAGGGATAAGAGCAAAGTCAAAAAAGATATGGATGGAGTTGGCGTCATTTGGAACAATTTATGCCAAGAGTATCTGCCAGCAAATGAAATGAAAATCGAACTAATGTCAAATTTAGCACACTCTCAAACGCACACACACACACACACACACACACATTGACATATATACATACAGCATTTGCTGCACAGCTGCAAAAATTCGGTTCGGTTCGTTATTGTTGCCACACACGGCAACAGCTGCTGGAAACGGTAACGGCAACGGCAACGGCAACCAAAAATGTTGCATACAACTTGGCGCCCCACATGAACCAACCCCTCGGCCACCCACCCCCTTTGAACCTAACACAGCCCCTGGTGTGGGTGTTAAAGAGCCTCCCCCTTTTTTGGGGTTGTCTGCATTTTGTGTATGCGCTTTTGTTAGCATAAAATTTTGCGAATAATTAGAAAATTGTGGCAGCTTCTTCGTTCAAGTACTTGGGAATTGTCCTCGTCGTCGTCGTCCCGCCTCTCGGCAGCTGTTGCAGCAGCTCCTTCATCTTTATATGTATAGTTTTTGTTGTCCTTCGTAGTTGTAGTTGCAGTTGTAGTTGGAGCTGTAGTTGTAGTCGTTGCTCCTGCTGGTGTGCAAATCTATGTCAGCTGCAGCTGAGAAGAGCGAGACAGTCAGAAACATAGACATAGACATATAGACAGCATCAGCTTTAGCATCAGCATCAGGCTGGCACATCAATTAGTGCCGCACAAAGCCACAAGAGAGGAGGAGGAGGAGGAGGGGGGAGCAGTCAACTCCTACTGCCTCGCATTTTTGGGCTACCAAATTTGCTTTGTCCCCCAATCTCTTTCCCACCATCCGTTGCTTTGCCTTCCGCTCTTTGCATGTCATTTCGAGTGTAAATTGTGTGAGGTGTCGTCGTCGTTGTCGTTGTTGTTGTAGTTGTAGTTGTAGCTGTTGCCCCTTTGTGCCGCCTGATGACTTGCAGCGTTTGTAATTGCTTGAGGTTTAATTAAAAAATGTTTGTCGGTCTGTTTTTCTACACTCGCATATGGGAGCGAAACTCTCCCAAAACTTCCAAAAGCCACAATAATGTGTGTGCCAATGTGTGTGCGTGTATGTGCGTGTGTGTGAGGTGTGCCAGTATCTGAGCCTTAATCAGTCCCAGAGTTGAAAGTGGAAAGTGTGCGCACAATTTGTAACTAATCATGCAAAGGTTGCAAAAGTTGTGTCAAAATTAATGCAACTTTAGATACGAGAAATTGTACAACATTTTATGATTTGCAATTCTCTGAACTGTCTTAAATTCGCTTTTAATTTCTCTAACAAATTCAACTGTCACTCGCAATGCTAATCAATTAATTAAAACGGAACAAAAAATTCGCAAAAGTTTTTCTACCGAAAAAACTTTGACACAACAATTAAATGCCTTTATTGAAAAAACGAAAGCACTACAGCATTAGAATGAGAGAGAGAAATGTGATAATAAAGATAGAGAGAGAGAGAGAGGGGGGGGGAGAGAGACTTACTTTAAAACTGAGAACTTTATCTAACGGCCAGTTCAGTCCCGTGGCGTCTCACAGAGTTGAGTTCGTTGCAGCTACGAAAAATGTGGTGCAAATTTATGCAACAAAACTTTAAATTGATTTTGCCGTTTTTTACGAGACAGCCAGAAACTGAGAGCAAGAGAGACAGAGAGATTGCGGGTGAAAAAGTGTGAGCAACAATTTTTGTTTTTTAATCCAATGTGACTTTCGATAGGAAATACCCGAAAAGGGATTTGACTGGGCAGAAGAGTCACAGTCGAGATGTGAAAAGGAGACAGGAGACAGAGAGAAATAGAGATAGAGACAGACAGTGGCAGCAAAATGATAACGTAACTTTTTGTGCGATATGCAAATGAAGGCAAAACTTTGATATCGGCAGGCAAAGTCACAGCTAACACCAGATCCAAACTCAACCCAACCCAAAGCCAAAGCCAAAGCGGAATCTGATGCTAAAGCCAAAGCCAAAGCTAAAGCTGAACCCGAGTCCGAACCGAAAACCAATGGCAAAACCAAATTCCAATTGCAATTCAAATAGTGCAGCAGGCATCCTATGATTAATGTTCACCCTCGTCCCTTCGCCACATCCCTCTTACCTTCCTGAACCACGTGAAAGGTTGACCAGCTGCCCTGAACTTTTCCCCTTTGCCCCTCTACCTCATCCCCATTCCCAATTCCCAATCCTCAAACTCAATTCCACATAACGGCCAACTAATTGTGCAAAGTTTTAGCTGATTTTTAAGCTTCTGCTGTGTGGAAAGTACGAGAAAATTGAAAAACTCGCATTCCAACTAAGTATCTGACTCTCTCTCTGTGTATGTGTGTGTGTGTGTGTGTGTGAAACTTTTAATGCCCTTAATTTGGTGGATGGCTTAAAAAGTTGCCCTACGTGAGCCAAAGTCAATTTCCATGCCCGAAATCGACGGCAACTGTAAAAACAATCCATACAAAATGATGAGAACTGTCCCCAAAAGACAAACAAACGATAAACAAAACACAAGCTGTAAAAATAACAATTGTGGAAAATGCATACGACGATCTGTCCCAAGGGATCCCAGTCGAAGAACTGATGATACTGATGATATTGCCTCTGTATGACATCTATTCACGTTCGGGATCCATTGACACACCATCTATAAGCATTCTCTGTGCGTGTTAATGACATGTTCCTCTCTTACTCTCCTCCTCCCCTCTGCTCTTCTCTCTGTCACATTTCTGTCTGTTTTTTTTTTGTTCTTTGTTTTAACAATTGCTTTCTCGTTTGCTTTGTGTCGGGTGTTTCGTTTTTGGACTCCCCTTTCCCATTGTAAGAGATGTCTCTCGTGTCGCGATGCTGCAGAGACAGCCACATCAGACACATCAGAGACAACAGCATTAAGTGTCATTAATGCAAATAAATTGTACAAATTCCACAGAACATAAAAAGTTCTGTTAGTCGAGCTGAATAGTTGTTGGATAGATGGAAAGACTCGTAAATAGCACCGAATGGGAGAAAGTGCCAACTGTGGATGTGGCAAATGTCCGGTTGAGATTAAAAGCACATTACATTGTACTTAACTTTGGAGACTTCAAACTGACAACCAAACATTAGCCATAAATCTTTTCCAGGTACCACGAATTGAAGCGAGGATATTTTAAATATAATATTTAATTTGGTAAATTTTTTTTGATTGTCGTTTTTATCATGAATTTGTAATAAAAACACCTATTTCTTGATTATGGTAGAAATAAAGTTAAAGTTGTTTAAAAACTCTCTTTAATCGATTTCAAAATGAAAAAATGGAAGTTTACAAGTATAAAAATTATTTTTATTTAAATTCAAATAAGAGTTCCAGTTCATTTAATAACCAGCGAAGCGCATTTTGAATTAGTATATATTTATTCGATCAGGTTAATTTATTATTTAATTCATAACTCAAAATTACCATCGTAGTTTGAAAGTTGAAATTGAATTCCTAATGTAACATGTTGAATTGAAACCCTTTACTACTCTCGCATTACAGAGTGGGAAACAATTACATAACTGACAAATGCCACGGCAGTTACAGGTTTCGTTGTTGTCACTACTAATTATATTAAACACACACATAGACGCAACAATTTGTTAACAACAATTTGCCCACCACCCTACGTACATATATGTATGTATTTTGGGGTCTAGTTATTATTGAGAGTCGCTTGATAACGCCCCCATTTACGGGAAGGCATGAAAAATGCATGAACGGAAATTCGAAACTCAGACACCCACACGTCTTGTCTTAAAGAAGGAAACCGACCACGGGCCATTGCCCATGGGCAACGAGGCATCGGTTCCCATCTGATTGACAGCTTGACCGATTTAGAGTTCGATTTCGATTCCGAGTCCCAGTCCCAGTCCGAGTTCAGTTCGAGTTCGAGTTCGAGTTCGTGTCCGCGCTGGGCAGAGAAGAAGATGAGGGCGCTTCACGGACCGCGGCTCCTGCGTGAAGACTCAATGATGTGTGCAACCGACAACGGCGGACAAGGTATTCAATTACCAGTCAGCCACACACGCAGACCGTCAGTTGGACGGACACAACCGACGGTCTTGTTATCGGTGCGTGTGTGTGTGTATGTTATGGACTGTGTTGTATCTTCTGTCTAGTAACTTATATTGCTTGCTGCCATAACTACGACTAATTTGCGGCCTTTCCATTCCGAATGACACTCTTCCTGCCCCTCCCCCTTCCACTCCCACTCCCACTGTCGCTCCCGGTCAGTCTCCCATTTTCACTCCTCGCTCCACTTAGGTATAAATAATTTCATCAGTAACGACGACATGTAGCGCCGATAGACATCGCCAGGCATATCATATTACTACTTTATTAATATGCTATTATGCAGGAAGCAGTGGCAGCAAGGGGGAGTGTGTGTGTAGTGTGGGGAGGGGGTAGAGGGGGTAGAGGAGGTTGCAAAAGCAGTAACTCTCTGCAACAACTCACATGTGCATTCCTAATTGCGATGACAGGCGAAGACTCGCGGCATTTAACGCCGATCCGGTCACAGGATTGGCTATCCCTCGTTCCCGTTTCTCCCCATATATAAAAAGTGATTGCCACAACAACAATTCTCTGCTGAGCCCCACCCCCCGCCCCCTGGCCCACCCTCGTCATATTCGCCTGATTGTTCGTATTGTTTGACTTTCGTTACGCGTTTTGTCGGTTGTTTTTTCTTTGTTCGATACAAAATCGAGAAAGGAAAAAACAAGAATAAAAGTAAATGAATAGAAAATAAATTGAGCCGCAGGACATGTGCACGAGGACGAGTAGAGCCGAAAATTTCGCTAGATTTACCAGTTGTAAATAATACAGAGTTCATTTCAATTCCCACAGTTCCCAAAGCGTAGAATGTAGAATATAATAGTTTCTTTTTCATTTTCAATAAATCCTCGATCACTCTTGATGTGGTACGAAAAAGCTTTAAAACTCTTTTAAAATGTCATCAAGGTGCTTTTTCATGAATTTAAAAATATTGAAGCAATCTTTTATTATATTATATTTTCAGACCTTAAGACTTATCAAGTGAAAACTTAGTAGACCTTAAACTGACCGTCCTGGAAACCTTATCAATTAGTCATATCTTCGGACTGAAAACATGTCGTCTCTCTCTGATTAGACCCTTCGTCTTTGCAAGTAATATAGTTTTCTTATTATTTGCTTTTCTGTTTTGTCACGCCCCCCAAACCGTCCAGTACACGCCCTCTGTACGCTCGATGGTTGCATGTGATAAAATTAGAGCAGTTCCACAAGACGGGGACTATATTTAAACCACAACACAACGACAACGACAACAAGAGCGACAACAGGGATAACTGTAGGCATCTCCCTCTCCCTCCCTCTCTCTGTCTTCCTATGTGGCATTGTTGTGGTTCGTGTGTTTATACTCGTAGTCGTATTTGCACTTGTATCTGTATTTGTATAGCACGCTTCGCTAACTCTTCAGTTAACTCTTGACCCCACGTAATAAAGCCAAAGAATATTCCAACTCACCCCAAGTATCTCTTACCACTGTACGACTAATAAAGTAAGCTGGAACGGTGAAACAAAAAACAATCCAATAAATAAGTAAATGAGCCTCGCATTGTTGACGAATTGTCAGATTGTCCATTTGTCCATTGTCTTGTGAGTGAACTAGAAGCGGGGTGAAACTTCCCCTTCTGTCTATCTCCGCTCGTCTGTTTCCTCATTCATTCTGTGAGTCTTTTATGTAACCTATAATTTTCTTTAAGCAACCGGAAAAACGTTTTACGATCGTCGCTCGGCTTCCGTTGAGAACCTGTGCCAGTCTGCAGCTACCCTTGGTCTTCTTCATCTTCTTGGAAGACTGACCTACCTAGGAACTAGTTGTCAGGGTCGCACTTTTTCTCTATGTTTTTGGGTCATTTGTTCAAGTCTACGAGGACTTGAGAGATTGCCACAAACTAAAATCTAAACAACTATGTATACAACATATCTTTGGTCTTTGTATGACGAGGAATAGGGATAGGTTCTTCATTATTTAGAAGTTCACCTGCAGCTAGTACTCGCCTCGCCTTGTGGTGGCCCGGGTGGAGTCTTTAGTTTCTAAAGTACTTAATTGACGCCTTGGCATAACCAATTATTGGCTCCAAAACGAGACCGCGAGAGTCTCCTCAGAAACTGATGTCTGTCTGGAGTCGCTTTATTTTTTATGCGTTGTCACGCTTTGGCATGCCGCCATCACTTCTCAAATTTATATATATACGAGTATATGAACTATGGACTAAGGTTTCAGCTCTTTTTTGAGGCTATTTATTATTTAACATAAAGCTACGCTATATCTCCCTCTCCCACTCCCTCTCCCGCTCTTTTGCGTGTGTGTTGGCGTGTTCAAATCTTGTAAATCTTTTGCTTTCAACACTGAGCCACCTACGTACGAGTATTGTGTTTGTTATGGAGGGAGAGACACGGGGAATTCATCTTTTTGCCCAATCATCGCTTTTAAAAGTATTTTCTGCCTGCCCTTAAATGACTGCAAATGCGATTCATGTCCGTCTCGTTGAATCTCGTTGAAAATTGCATGTTTTAGTTGTCGTTTTCGTTCTCAATTATCGTATTCATTTTTATAATTCATTTTCTTTCTCGTTTTCGTTTTCGTATTAGTTTTCTTTTATTTTTTAGTTTTCTTTATTAAGTAGCTTTTTACTCAAAGTCATCGTCTGTGGACACGCCTACACACAGACAATCCCCACTCCTCCCCCTTCTCCATTCCTCTACGCCAATTTAGTTGGGTTGGGTTTGCTTGTGTTTATTAGCCGTCATTAGTAGAACTTTGTTTACATCCCTCGCTCAACTTTGTCCGCCGTTTGTTATTATTAATTGAATCCAGAGATACGAGTGTAAGTTATTCATACTTTAAGCTCAACATCTCTTCGAATTTATTTGGAAAGCTTTAATTATTAGTTACAAGTTGGAATTGGGGGCATAAACAGCAACAATTAAGTAATATGTTGAAAGACTGTTGCAATGATTTGCTGCTGCTCTACATTTCCAATCAAGGCGACATTGATCTCTGTGATCCTAAGTCGAAATCAAAAGAACCGACTGACTATTAAATTACGTAGAAAAAATTTATTAAAATGTGCTGGATTTAAATGAATTAAATTGTATACGAATTCGCTGATAACTCTGAAGAGAGCATTTAAACATTTCAAAGCAGCTTAAAATGTGCGACTGCCAATTTCGATGCTGTTGGTTGTTGGTAGTTGCTGATGTTGGTTTCGTCATCACCATCATCATCATCATCATCTGGGAGCAGTTGATAAGCTTGTCTCGCTCATCGCCCACATAAAAATCCGGGTGATAGAACAACCGACAAACGGATATATTATACTATATATATGAAACTGATTGCCGAGTAAATAAACAACTGAACATGGAATGTGTAGGCGATTTCGGCTTTGATTTCGCTCTGGCTCTTGGTTTTTCACACAAGGAACGGAAATGAGTCAATGTGGAAATGTTTGAAAAAATACTTAAATAATTCGCTTTCATTTGTTGTCGATTGTTGGCCAACTAACTAATTAAACCGCAAATAAAATATGTTGGCCAAGTAATTTGTAAAACGCTTTCAACAAACAGCTGTTTACACTGGCACACATACACATATGAATGGCAATGTATATCGGTGTGACTATAAGTTCACTGTACACTGTACACTGTACAGTGTACACTGTGCATGTGGGCAACTGTATTTGTGCCTTTAGCATTGCTAAAAATCAATTTGAAAACGCGCACGTTTTCTCGCTCGTCCCGATCAAAGTTGTTTATATTTTAGATGCCAGTGAAAATTTATAACATTTCCAACACTTTTCCATCCCTCTCTCTCCCTCTCACCACGCTCTCTCTGTCTGTCTCCCTCTCAATGGTATCGTTGCGAATGCATGCTAAATAAATTTGCTGCCACAAATATAAATGCCACACGTTTATTTGCTTTCACCTGGTTTTGAGTAAGACTCGTCCCTACCCCTTACCGCCTTACCCCCTCTCCCCATCCCCATCCCCCCTCACCAACCACAGTTTCCTTCTATTCCTAACAGAACCCGCAAAATGGCAACTCACAGCTCTTCTTCATGTTGTTGTTGTTGTTATTGCTTTTGTATCTTCTCGCTTCATCGTTGTTGCTTTTGACTGTTAGAAGGCAATGCGCACCACCTTCAGTTGACCTTCATCGCGTGTCCTTTGCTTTAGTTTAGCTTCAGCTCCTATTTTGCGATTTGTTTGTGTTTAGTTTTCATGTCAAAAACTTTACCATGTTTATTTTCAATGCATTTTAAAGTTTGTCTTTTATGTTGTACCTTGAAATGGATTACTAATAAGTTTGGTCAGGAATCTCCTCTCATTCCTCTTCATTTTTTTCAATCTGCAAATCTATGCAGTTATTTGACATACCCCAAGATAAACTTCTTTCCCTCTCAGTTAATTACACAGTTTTTGCAACATACCTGCAAAGAGAGAGAACAAGGTGAATCATTTAGTAAATAATGTAATTAATAGAGTTCATTAAATGAAACTGAAATATTTTAAATTATTCCAAAGGAACAAATTAAAAAACACCAATAAAAAGTGGAATTAACTTTTATACAATATTGTAAATATTAAAATTTCACAGCACTTTTCTTCGAGTGTGTTCTGCTCATCTTTCTTAGTTTTAAACACACTTATTCTTCAACCACATCACATCTTATCCCTACTCTCACCCCCATTTACCTCAATTACCCAGTTGTATTTATGTAATCGATACTCCATCCCTGGGGTGACACATGAATGACTTTGTAGCCGACAACTAAAAAACTGATACACTTTCAGCGACTGCCTTATTTACTATAAAATATGTAGGTGAAGTACGAACTTCTCCGGTTTCTCGACTGTTGTCCGCTATAACTCAAGTCGGGGTATTTATTTACAGGAAGTCAATGCACTTGTCTTCTTCCCCAATCGTCTGTTAGTTTTGTAATTAAATATTTATATATATTTGCTTTTATTTTTATGAAAGAGCAGCTGTCACTCGAATTGTGTGGGTTTCAAAAAAAAAAAAAGAGAAAAAGTCCCATTCAAATTAGTCTTATCAGTCAGCCTCACTTGAATTACTGGAGCAACTTCCGTTTGTTGATAAAACGCTTGAACTGCCCTCTCTATTGGAATGTCCATCCCACTGTGCGTTCCATATGCAAATTGTGACTGCGCAATGCGCATTGGTCATCAAATTGGCTGAGTTCATTTCAATTTATGCCAAAAACGCCTCGAACTGTGGTCACAACTCAACCGATTCGCCGTTCGCTTTTGAGTGGAGAATTTCGTGCTGATTTCTGCATTTGCGGCCCACTGTGCAGGGGGTCTTGTCGCTAAGCCAGATGTAGATTACGCAGAATTCTTATACTTTTGAAAGAAGTTCCTCCTTTTACGAGCATACATACATTTATCTCTTCTCTGACGGAGAATTCATAATACGCAAATACGAGTACACTCCAAGTCAACGGAGGCCACGGTCTTTATTCAGATTCAGATTGAGATTCAGTCCGATTGTCTTCTCAGTCCAATTCAGTTCAGTTCGGTTGAGTTGAGTTCTCGGTTCTGGGTCTCGGTCCGGCTCTTCTGTGATTTTTGCTGATTATTTTTGCATTAGTGATGCGTTTCTTTGGAAATGTTCGTTGGCACTCGGACTAAAATTATTTTTTTTTTTTTTTTTTTTTTTGATGCAGATAGGATACATATTTTATTAATAGAGTAGAGCAAACTTTACGATCTGTGCATGTCACTAAAAGTCTTTCAAACTTGAGACATTTTCCTTTCTCTCGATGCCATCTCATTTCTCACCACACACTTGTCTCGAAGCTTTTACGATGCCACGTTAATGAGCCTAATATTGAAATTAATATAAATTTTTATGACGCCATTTGAGTGTGAAAATGCACTAAAAACAATGCCAGCTGCTCGAGATGTTCGAAATACTGGGATGCTAAGTTGCTGGCATGTTGGGCTGCTGTGTCTCTCGCAACTCCCAACTGAATTGGGTCAAAGAATAAAGTGGCCATAAAAGGGGCGGGCAAACTGTCGGACGGACACCATTCCAGGGGCCGACGGACTCAATAACGCACTAATTGATATTTGATGTAATTTTGTGTGGGCCAAAAGCGAAACCTCCACTTGCCGATGAAAATTAAAATGAAAATGAGAAATGTCTTCAATTAGTTGAATGCGTTATAAATAAATGAAATAAATATGCGCATTAAACGCGACCAAACTGCGCATCCCTTCTAAGATACTTTTAAGGTCTCATGTCAGTTTATAGTGTAAATAAAACAGAGTTATTAATGCATAAATATTTAAAACACGTTGTAAGTAGTTTTCACAGATCTCTCTCTGCCTTTGTCTCAAAATGTTAATAGGAACACATTTGTATTCTTGCACAAGATGAAACAAAACTATACATAAAATGGGTCAGTCAGCCTTCAGATTGTGAGTACTATATTGTACGTTGATTGGGGAGTGATAGTCGGACTGGGATGTAGGTTGGAACCTGGAGATCGCGCTTAAGTTGAGGCATTAATTAGGCGCATTACCAACAAACAAACAAACTGAACAAACTAATTCATCTAAACTGTCATCATCATTTCGAGCAACTGTCAGACATTAGAATCCCAACAACGACGACGACAACGACAACGACGATGTCGACATTGACGAAAAACTTAACGCATTACCCAACCTAGAGTTGCCACTAGGTGTAGGGTTATCGAGAGGGTGAAGAAGAGCGCAGACCAGCAGAAGGAGGAGGGAGTGGGTAGTGGGTAGTTGGTGAACTGGTTGCCTGGAAAAGTCACTTTTAATTATGCCAGAGAAGTCGGCGCTAGGTCGCCAGCTAAATATTAATGAGGCACGGCACGCACTCGGTTCGTCCGTCCGTCGGTTGGGCAACCCTTATGAATATTGCATAGCCAGAATCCGTATTTACACTGTACTGTATGTTTGTGTTTGTGAATGTGTTTGTGTGCTAATCAATCAATTCTCGTGCCTAGCATTGGCCAGTGGCAATTGGTTTGGCATTTTTGGCAAAAACTAACCCACTAACGCCACAGTAACATCATCATCTTCATCATCTCCAACAGCGTCATCTTCGTCATCATCATCATTGTTGCTGGCAACATGGTGCAATTGTTTTTAAAGCTATTCTCGGCAAATGCTTTGATTGAGTGGCATATGACCCCGCCCCTAACTGACAGGGAGACTGAGCTGTGATGTATGACAAAGATTTGACAGCACTAATTCAAATCTTGTGTTAAATTCATATGCAAAAAGAATGAAAAAAGAGAAGAGATGGGACGGGACACTAATGAACTACATATGTCAGCAGATGGAAAATTACAAAATCATGTTGCTTCAAGTTGTCCCCCTTTAAAGGGTCCAGTCCAGATCTACAACCCTCCTCCACTTGAAGTCATCAACCACAGAAAGTCGAGTGACTTCAATAAACAGAATAGATGGGGAACTGAAACTGGGACTCGGATGAGGATGAGAATGGGGATTGGCATTGGGGCACAAGTGCAAGTCGTCAGCTTCTTCGTTGACTTACTGCCGCACAGTTGCACAGTACGCGGAAGTGTCTGCAACATACTCATAGCTGCAGTCTAGGCTGCGAAGGGCAGAGCAGCCCTAGGGAGGCAGGGGATGGAGGGTGGGGGGGTCTCAGAGCTAAAATGCGGAAGTGACTCGCGTTGTTTTAGTCGTAGTCGCATTGTTTGCCACAAAATGAAATATTTATAAACAAAATGCATGTGGCACACATATAAAGATAACAAAAGGCACAAATGCCTCGTGCTATTGTTGTTGTTGTTGCTGTTGTTGTTAATTTTAATGTTTCATGTTCAGGCTGTCGGATGTGGGCTACTCTCTGGATCTGGAATCTGTAACTGACTGCACTTTTGTTTACTGCACACAACACTACAATATTCGAGTCAGTCTCGAGTTGGGAAATGGACAGTCAAAAATTGTAAATAATAATATAATCACATGTTAATAAGAATAATTATCGAATATTTTCAGTGCAGATATGCAAATCAGACAACTATAAATAACAAAACAAAATGAATAGCAATAAATAACAAAAGTGACAATATTCATTTGACAGCAGCAACCTGAGGCGAAATTCATATCGAATATTTAATGACTTTATGATTTAATGATCCAACATGACTTCTTATGACGAATTCCGTACACTTTTCTCAATGAAATCTGCAGTCATTCATAGTCTGTGATTCTTAGTTGTCTAGCTTAGCGACTATATTTACAGTGCTGTGGCAAAGTCAACGCCCGTGCTGAAAAGTGCCCACAAATAATAGAAAATGGTGCAGCTGGCGGACAAAAAGCCCGCGGAGTGGTTACCACATCCGCCCCCAGGTTACCGCCTGCAGTGCGGTGCATTCACCTACATTTTCCGCACCCGTGCACTACAGAATGGCGTCAGTAGCACGAATTTGTGTGTCCCACAGGGGACTAACAACTGGTAACAGGAGACTGGGGGCCCGGGAGATCGAGGAGCAGAAAAACTGGGACCTGGCAGCTGTTGAAGCCAAGCAACGGGCGGTGCAACGAGATGAAAACGACAAAAGTCGACACTTAAAAGTGCAGGAGGACTGAGCGAGGGAGAGAGAAAGATAAAGAGAAAGAAAGAGAGAGAGAGAGAGAGAGAGAGCGGTAGAGGGAGTGCGAAAAGTCGAACTCGACTTTTGTTGGGTTACTTAAATGTACACGGCGAATGGCAAACGCAAAAGAAGTTATGAAAATAAACATTTAACGGCAGCTGCATTGGGGCATCCGTTGGATCAGTTGCTGCTGCTGTTTACAGTTACTTGCCGCACAAAGTACAACTACTATTTGTACAAATATTTGTGGCAGTGGCAAACGATGGCAGCAGACGATGACGATGACAGTTACCAATTGCTTCATTCACTGATCGATAAATGGTCATGTTACCATTAGAAAATATATCGAGAGATTGCCTTTAATCTTTCGTCATTAGTTTAATTTGTAAGTTTTAACTTTCCTTGCGGCATTTGATACTCCCTTAGTTACTGCCATTAGCATTTGCAGCCGCACTGAAAACCCCGGCCAACTTGCAACTTACAACACATCCAACAACCAAAAGCAGTCAACTCTTTAGCAATTTTGTAATTTAATTAAAAATATTTTTTCAAGTGGTTTACGCTGTAAATACAACAAACTACTATCTGCAACCAGCCACCAGACATTTCCCCCATTTCCCCCACCCACTACCCCCATTTTACCATTTTGCCCACTCGAACTACTTTGCCTTACTTTTCATGCAGTTTGCTGCACTTGCCACAGCGCTCAGCTCTTCTTTCCCCTCGCTATCCCTTCGTCCGGCTCCTTATCATACGTTCTCTGTGTGCAAGAATTTTAAAACTCCATTTTGGATGCCGCTGCCGCTGCCTCAGCCTTTTCCCTCTCCTCTGCCACTCAAACCTCCCCCGCCACATTCGCCTCTTGTGTTGCAAGTTTCGAGTGCTGCGCGTGTGTGTAAATATTTTTTTGCAATTAATTTTGAGCGGCTTATAATTTACTAATTTAGTTTTTTGTGTGCTGCAGTGCCGAAAAGTTTATGCCACAAAAATTTTACAGCTTGCCAAAGAACACAGAGAAAAGATGGCAGTGAGAGAGAGAGAGAGAGAGAGAGCGAGATAAACGGAGAGATGGAAACTTGTTGTGTAACATGACTGAAAAGTTCTTCCAACTCCTGATGCTTTTAAAAGATCATGTGTGGATTGCCTTAGAGGCAACCCTCAAAGCCATATATGTATGTGAGCAGTAAATTCCATTAGGGCAAAAGCCAGTTGAGAATTGTTGCATATAAACGCTCTCCAAAGTAGGCTAAATGTCAAGCGGAAATTTAATTAAATTAATCAAAATATATTTGCATATTGCGAGTGCCCAGAATGCGAGTTTAACTAACAAACCAACTGCTATTTGTCCACAAAATAGAAATAAAAGTGAGTAAATGACAAAAAGCAAGGCACAGAGATACACACACATACACATATACACACAAGCACATGTGCACATCGACAAGCACAACAAAAGAGCGTAAATTCTAATTTGCCAAATGTGGTAAAAGAATTTCAAGTCGAGTGCGGTTGTTGCTGTGGTTGCTGCTTTTGCTTTTGGTTTGCCATTTATAAAATACACACATTCGCTCACTCATACAAATACACAGAATATTACAATTTTCTTATTTCTTCTTTTTCTTGTTGGCCTGGAAAAAACTAAAACTAATTTGAAAAACTAGTACGCATGTGTTTCCTGTGCAATTTTTGCTCATTTCTAGCGGTAGGATCCTTTTGCCTTTTCAACTGTATCATGTGTGTGTGAGTGTGTGTGTGTATTTAAAGGCATGTTAACACACACACACACACACACACACACAGAGCCACTCGACTGGGTGTTTCATACGTTGGTTTTGGTTGCGAGCTTGACAGCATTTCAATAGAATTAACACACACACACAAACACACACAGTGAAGGAGTCTGGGTCGAAAAAGGACTTCAGCGACGAAAGAAAATTAAATAAAATTATAAATAAAATAGTAGAAGCGTAAAGAGAGCGAGAGAGCTCAAAAAAAGCACCATAACGAAGGGTTCCCATGAAAAATGCGCATAAATAGTGCAATGCAACGTTGCAATGGGGGGCGTATACGCAATGTGCAACGAGCGAGCTTCAAGTGCGTTGAATATGTGAGTTTTAAGAGGTTTTTATGTGAATGTGTTTGTGTTTAGATGTGCGTATATGTGTGTGTGTGTGTGTGTGTGTGTTTGTTGGCACTTGACAAATTCTTGCAGTTTTGCGAGCAACGCTGCACTCCATACGCTTCCACGATTTCGGTTTGCGCCTGAGGAACGCGGCAAGAGCTCTTCTCACACTTGGCTGAAACCTAATTAAACTGCTCATCGGTTCTTTGGCAGCCAGTGCATACATAGTACATACATACACACACACACACACACACGCACCCAATTGGAGATGCCACCATAAAAGCATCAAAGCATCAAACCAAATACAGCGAGGCGATCTTTCAGCTTATCGACAGGGGAAACGACGACATGGCCTTATCAGCGGCATTGCCTTTTGCAATGTATGCTCAAACGATCCCCAAACGAGCTAAAGGTTTTAATAAGGTACTGGGTACAGACGAAGTAAATGGCAACTTGGCATATCATACAAGGCCTTCAATAAATTGCTGCCAAATGGAGAGGAGAGAGAACCTGCAAGGCATCAGCCAAGCGGCCAAGTTGCCAGGGTGACCAGATACTGTGCAGACCAGCAACGGTCCTCTGCTGGACTTTGCTGGCAATGACTGACTGACAATCACTTAAGTAGAAACCGATAAAAATCTTGAAGCCATAAGACGAAAACGGCAACTCAGGCTCACAACTGGACAGCAAACAAAGCAACAAGCAAAGCAACAAAAGCACAAACAGCAACAAAACAGTAAAGAAAAGAATACTGAAAGAAAGATTGGAAAAGAAAGAAAGATACAATGGCAATGTAACCAGGCAAAGTCATGAGCAACGGCAACATTGGACATTTATGGATATGGAAGCTTATAGACAGGCAGGCAGACGGTGCATGCCCCAATCCGTGGCCATGGGGACGTGTGGCAAGGAGAAGGGGTTGCATGTAAAATGTGCTTTGTTGCTATTGTTGTAGATACACATAAAACTGGTTTTGGTTGCTTTTGCGGTTAGGCATGAGCAAGAATGAAAATATATATATGTATACAGCAGTATTTTCTTATGGAAAACTGCGGTCAACGCCGAGAACTGAGATGAGCCGAAAGATGCGGCTTGGCGTGGGTCAAGAGGTCAGCGACAAACGACAAACGATAAACGAGACACGAGAAACGAGCAAAGCAATTTTCTACTGTGTCTCGGGGTCGAGGTTGACGAAGGACTTCTTGGAAATTTCCATTTATTTACGACTGCAATTTTAATTAATTTTAATTTATATATATTTTATGTGTTTCTACTGGGTCTGGGAATGGAGTTGTGGGAGTTGTAGGGAGAGTAATTTGATGGCGATAACTGAACGTCTGTCACATAAACATGGACAGCAAATGGCGAACAATTTTCGTTGTACAAAATGCGAGCAATTGCAGTTGCAGCAAAGTATGCAACAGTGGCAACAAAAAAGACAGCACGCGCTAAGAAAAATTGCACCAAGAAAGAGAGAGCGGCAGCGCCAAAGAGAGAGAGAGAGGGAAACAGAGTGATGTTAGTACACTTTGTTGTGTGACGCTTTCAACGGGCAAACAGCCCATAAAGCTGTCACAAAGGTACTTGAGGAATTTCTTTGGCTGGTTAGCAAGAGTACCCCTAACTCTTTTCTGCACCCGGACACCCCCCGCCCACATCCATACCTCCACCTGGGTATTCTGTGGTTCATGTGAGAAATTGTAATGTTATGTGCACAACATTTCTATATATTGTCCAGTTGTTGGGTCTATGTTCATGCACACAACTTTACTATATATTCGAGTCCTTTATCCTCTTTGACTTTGGGGCTGTTGTGGAGCTACAAATGGGCACCCAGCTTGAATTGGGTTTGCCATAAATATACCTTCTCTTTCTTTAAAATTCTTGAGTCCCGCTTTTGAAACTTCCTCTCTCAGCATTAAAGAGTTGCGAATTTACTTAGAGCATACATTGAGGAATTTCATGTGCCGGCCAATAGAAAGATTACAAATTACAAATTGTGGCCAAGTACAAGTCATAAACTGGCCGAAGTCCGAGCACAACAAATTGCGGCAAGGCATCTATAAAATGCATGGTCTCTCTAGTCGCGATTCGCCAGAGAATTGATGTCATTTCCAATGTAGAATTCCTGCTAGAACATGTGTCCAGACGGTGTACGTGACGCTCTGGCAGAATCCAATCCGATGGATAAAATAAAAACTAAATAAATTATTGACATAATATTATAAGAGGGGGAGGGAGAAGAGGGAGACTCGCAGCTTGATGCTGTGCTGTGCTGTTCGGTTATGACCGCAGTCGTAATTGATTTTCAAAGGGCTATTAGAGAGACAAACAGAGGAGAGACTGTAACTTTGTGCCGTCTCTTGTGTCAACTTGGGCAAATAAAATATAATTGTAATTGCAAAGGACACAAGACACAAGACGACAGACAAAAGGACAAGAGACGAAAGACAAAAGATCAAAAGAATAGACAGGCAGACAGACAACGTCTGTCGTCTTTTCTCTGTCTCTGTCTCTGTCTCTGTCTCCCTCTTTGTCTCCGTCTTTGCCTCTGACCAGACTTGGATTCTAAACTTGTGCATCAAGTTGAGAAGCGACGAATATAAACCAATAATCATAATATTGATGATGATAATGACGCTGTCATTCGGCTAGCTGCAGATACAATTGTATCTGAGTATCTGACTCTGTATCTGTGTCCGTCTCTGTAGCTCTGAAACTTAAGTGTGCACAAAACACTCGTTAAATGTGCCAAAGTAAGAAATGTTCCTGCCGCATTCGTATTGATTTCAACTCTTTCAAGGGTTCTGTGTTTATGTCCATGTCGCTTGCTTGTCCCACTGTACACCTTGTCCCACTGTACAACTCGTGCACCTTCAGGCTGTCAACGCTAAAGAAACTAGGCTCTTGGATAGTCGTCATTCTTTCCAGCCTGCCTCTTGTTGTTGCTATTATTGTTGTTGTCAAGTATTTATGCTAAGAGCTGTCAAACAAGTTGTAGTTACATTGATTACATGCCCGGACGGCACAATCGCCAGTCTCCTCGACTCGATGAGAATATTTTTTA
This sequence comes from Drosophila sp. st01m, assembly GCA_018901795.1. Lineage (NCBI taxonomy): Eukaryota > Metazoa > Arthropoda > Insecta > Diptera > Drosophilidae > Drosophila > Drosophila sp. st01m. The sequence continues at coordinate 24,545,742 of JAEIFG010001637.1, read as the reverse complement.
ATATGATTGCATTACTCAGTTGGGCACAGGTTGATTTATCTCGCAGCTGCCGATTGTATCTGGGGGATTGTGTGTGCCATTTGAAAATTGATAAAGTTGCCCTACTATTTTTTGTTTTAATAGAGAAAAGAAATGGAGAAGGGGTTGCTACTCAGAAGAAGTTTGGACTGTTTCAGAAGATTATCAGTTTACATACCTGCAAATAGAGGAGAGAAACATTAGTTAGTTGGCATTTATTTTTGACTCCAACTCCTTAACAAGTTACTTAATCTGCAGGCATCCAATCATGAAACCATTACACCCACACACACATGTACACCCACACATACACATACGTAGCCACCAGTTGGAGTCGAAAGACACCCAATTTAGGTGCACCAATTATTTTGCACAACAAACAAGTTTGGGCAACTATTTGAAGCAATTTGCGGACTGCAACATGCATCAAATTGCAAACACACATTAAAACACCATTAGAGCAAAGTTTTCCCAACACTCTCTGCCCCTCTCTCCCATCCGCCCCTTTCCACTCTTCCACTTTAATTTGCTGCAGAGTCAACTTCATTACACGAAACGCGCCCACGCCTCCAGGCGAAGACTGAAGACGGAAGACGGAAGACTGTAGACTGAAAATTGTGCGGACTAGGGAGCAAAGAGTTCACCTTCCAACTATAGATAATGCCAGCCGATACCGCTGCACACAATGATACCAGTACAATGATAAAAAAGGTAGTCACACTGAAAAACAGCAGGAGGGCAGTGGGAAAGTCGGTGGAAAAGCCATACACAGTTTTTCCTGCCCGTTTTCACCAATTTCCAATATGCAGACACGCAATTCTCGCCTGGGTTTCAACTTCAGTTTCAGCTTCGGCTTCGGCTTCAGCTTCAGCTTCAGCTCCCCGTAATAAGACGACTTGGTTGGGTTGATTCTTGCTGCAGCGGGTGGTGAGGGGCGAATGGAGGTGCTTGGTACGCGTTGTCGCCACAAAACCCAACGAGCTACCTAAGGCTACCATTATAGAGGTTTTCATTTTCATAGTTTTTTCTTGCCTCTTTCTCTCTCCCTCTCTCTCACTCTCTCTGTGCCCCTCCTTTTTCTATTTTCTGTTTTGGTGGCTTTGTTTCCCACTTCGACGTCGACAGCACAATGCGAATATGTCGGCGCTTTTTTGGCATACACACACGCACAGACACACACGCACACACACACACACACACACCCAACGCACACGACAATTTGGGACAACAACAACAACTTGGCCGCCACAAAAATCCTTTGCACGAAACACGCACATCGCCGATGGTCGCTCCGCTTTCTCTTCCTCCTGCCCGTCTCCTCCAAATTCTCTTCCCCCTTCAACCATCCCATCTAGGAAACGCAGTCCCAGAGCCTAGCAACACCCACATGGCTCGTTTATCTATCTGGCAGCTCATAATGGGCACGCATATGTGAATGAAAATGTAGGATATGAACACGAAGCCCCATCGAGGAAGGACTGGCAATAATGGCACTAGGGTTGGTAAGGCAACTCCTGCCCTGCCCTGTTGCCTCCTGTCCTGTGCTGGTAACAAAATATTGTCAATAAATTGAGTCAACGGCATTATGAAAAGCATTTCCCCAACAAGGCAGGGAGAGGCCTGATTGTGGATTACCCGAGATCGACTCCAATGTCGAACTGCATTTCGTGAAATAATGAAAATGTGAAATATTTTCTCTCTTTTTATATATTCTAAAATTTTGGAAATTCTGAATAAAAGAAACATAACACACGATAGCGGCTTTGCAATACAGATATGTGAAACTTTTTAAGTTCTTTTATTACTTTTGTATGTACAAATTGTAGGAATACATAAAACAATTGGAAAAGGTAAAAACGCGCATTAAATGTGAACTTAAAGATCTTAATACATGTTGAAGGATATTGTGAAGAGCATTAATAGAAATAAACCTATATAACTCAACATTTCTAGCACTCAAAACAACTCTAGTCTGAGTTCTGACTTTCCCCCTGACTGGTGACTCCGTCTCTAACTTCTTCCATTCTCCCACAACATTTAAGTACACTTACAGGCCAATTAGAGCTAATGTGCGCCTTCTTCATGGCAGATAACCTTCACGCTACACATGTAAGTGACTTGTCATTAAAATTGAAACTTCAGGTCATTTTATGGCCCACATAAAAAAGTCAGAGAAGTCGAAGTCAGAGTCACAGAGTCAAGTCAACGCATAGATAAAGTCAAAATGATTTTCGGCGGCCCAAATCGACTTTCCGGCTTCATTAGCTTCAACCTTTCCAGGCACGTACCAAAAAAAAAAAAAAAATAAAAAAACAAGTACTCTTACGATCAAAGTACTCGACTACGAGATACTCTGAAAACTATTCCCACCCACAATAAACTTTTTAAAGCTTAAACTAAAGCCGTCAAATTATAAAAAAAAACAAGTTATTTAAAAATTACATTCTTCATTTTTTAATAAGAGTTTTCTCTGTTTATATTATATGTATATTTAAAAATATGTACATAAATATATTATTGGTTAAATACATAAATATATTATTGGTTAAATACATAAATATTTTATTGGTTCTATTCTTCTTTTCAAAATTGCTCTTTTCTTAATATACTTTTCAAGAAGAGGGTATTAAAACTCAACTGAAAAAGTTGAATGACATTAAAACGCAGCCCGGAAAAATTAAATTTTGTTGTATTTTGTTTCTGTTGTTGTTGTTGTGATTTTTTTTGGTGGAAGCCGACGTCGCAATGAACGCACATAAGAATTAAAATAAATAAATACAGCACTTACTGGAGAACCGGCAGAGGGAAAAACTTAAAAAGCCATAAAGAGTACAAGTTAAGACGCGGAAAAAGAGAAGGAGGGAGCAGTAGGTGTGGAAGGGGATGGGGAAGGAGAAGGGGAAGGGAAGATAGGCCAATGGAACCGTTGGAATGTTGTGCGTCTCCTTCAAGGCGTCACGTAGGTGGAAAATCTGAAGACGGTCCAACCATAATATGGCCAAGAATTATGAGACACCACGAATGGTCAAATTGCTGGGGGAAAGGCGAAAGAGCGAGAGACAGAGAGAATGAGTTACAGAGATGTATTGGGGAAAATTGCATAAACCGTTGCGGCGGCTGTTTTGTTTATAATAAATTAAGTGAAATCTATTACAATTTTCGCTAATATGTGAAGCGCGTGGGCCGCTCTAACGGTTTGAGCCACCAGCTGCCAGGAACAATCGATTGCAATCTGTTTGCTTGTTAAATTACAAGACAGTCAACCCACCAATCGAGCAATCGACCAAGAAACCAAGGAACCAAGGAACCAAGGAACCAAGGAATCCACAGACTCGAGAGCAACTCGTTTTTCTGTCTGGCTTTGCCAATTTTGCGTTTGGCATTTGCTGTTCCGCCAAAAGTGGAAAGGCCTTGTTTGGCTCTAGCTCAGCCGCAGTTTAAGCCAAGCGAGCAACAACAACAACAACAACAATAACAACGACGACAACAACGACTACAACAACAACAGAAACCGAAGGGGCCAATAAGCTGATGCTAAAAGAAAAAAACATCGCTAGCTTTTCTTGGCTACGCTTTTCGGGGAAATTGCGTTTCTTGCCACAGTTAAGCTCTCTCTATCTGTGTCTCTCTCACTCTCCAACTGACTTAGTATTGCTCTGTCTCTCTCTCTTTCTCTTTGTCCGGTCCTGCTCTTCTACTTCTTCATGTTGTTTAGTTTGCCTTAAGCTGTACTGCGCTTTTTGATTACGACTCTGGCAAAAGGGTCGCTATCCATATGAGTGTGTGTGTGTGTGTGTATGCTTACTATGTGTGTTTGTGGGTGTGTGTGTGTGGGTTGCATTGTGCGAGTTACGACTTGGGCAAATGACTTTTTGGCCAGCAAATTGTGTACGTCGCTTGGCATCAAATATAATGGCAAATAGAAAAGCCTTGTTTGGTTTTTCTTCATTTTCGATTTCAACTTCGTCATAAACTTGGAAAAAGCTTAAGGGCATAACATAAAGTGTCTCGATTGGTCTTTAATCGATGCAGCGATCAGTCGACCATCTCATATCGCATGACACGCCCCCAAACCTCAAATTATCAAAACGATCTTAAGCTCTTATGATTGCCTCTCAAATCTCAAGTCTACCGTCTTTCATACTCATCTTCCATCTTCCAGGGGGCATCGCTCACACCATCTCTGGCTAGCAGCTCATTAAAAGTCTGTAAGTTTTTTCGCCAGTTTTGTCTTTTATTTCGATCAAAAAAAAGGCGATTAAAGTAAGCATGCTCCGTTCGAATGGACGCAACTAGGAGATACCCTGCAGACAGGTCTTTTAAAACCACGAACACTTATTTAAACACAAGCCAATACTCATCTCTTTCAGATCTTTTAAACTAATAATCAGGATAGTGCCGAACTTCAGTTATATCATTAATGACATAATATAGTGATAAGATGATCCTGATACTTCAAAATATGAGGCAGAACTCTTCCCTTTTTCCTCTTCTTTATTGTGTAAGCATTTGAAATTTGTATGTGGTGAACTCTTATTAAATAAGTATTATTTTTTTACTTATGTCAGTCTTGATATGATTCAGTAATATATACTTTGCGCAAACTTATCATACCCTTAGTACAGGGCACACAAAAAGGCAGTCCACCTCTCAGCGTCGTTGCATGTGGCAAGAGTGAAGACCCCAAATGCCACTTGCCCCTTTGCTAATGAAGTGTTATTTCATTTTTTATGATATTATTTCTGTTGCTTTGCACAGTTGCCTTTCCATTCCCCTCGCCATCTTGCCCCCTGCCCCTGCCCCTGTGGCATATAAATTGCTCAATTCAATGCAAACACCGCACCTCAAAGACAGAGATGCTGTAGCCTTGGCTTGGGCTCAACTTGTCTGATTGCTGTTGTTGTTGTTGTTGTTGCTTTGGAGTTGGGTGCAGCACACGCAAGCGGAGGATCGTCGGACTGGCGACACCTACGCATCCCAAGCAAATTACAACAACTCGTCTCTGTCTCTGTCTACATCTTCTTGCCTCTCATCTCTTCCCCGCTTTCACTGCGAGCGTGTCTAGCTCTTAACCATGTGTAGCAGTTGCAATTAAAGCAAATAAGCCGGTCCAGTCTAAGGTAACCTTCTTGCCTTCCTGCCTTCTCCCCTTCTTCCTCGCACTCTGGGCTAAGACAAAACAAGCCATTTTCGCTCATCAGCGACAAAAGCGCCAACGCCAACGCCCACGCCCATGACAACTGGGCAACTGGGAAACTGGGCAAATGGCAAAGCAGCTGCGAGGAATGTTCAACAAATACAAAAATATGTATAAAGAAAAAAAAAATGGGCAACATGACAACGTTGACATGCGACATTAAAAGCCAAGAATAAGAAATAAAGCAAATAAAAGACCTCGATGCGAACCGCTTCGTATCGTTGGGTCCTTGGCCCATTGCGTGCCTATCGAGCTGGACCTGGCCGCGATTCTCGAGAGAAATGTTTGCAGCACACGCAAAAAATCGCAGCGCATTAAAATCTCTGCGCGTGCGTGCCGCAAACACAAAACACAACTCGAAGAAGAACGAGGGAGATGGTTGGAATGGGGGCATGCTATCAAATAACGTTGCAAACGTCTCGTTGCCGACACAAATTGACGGGAGGCAGAGGGGAAGACAAAGGCGTCGAAAAGAAGCACTGAAAGTCGCGTCAGGCAATTTAAATAAATAATTAATTCCCCTCAATTAAGCACACTGCAAGGGCAGTGTGTCGACTGGCCATTCATTTGCCTTCAGTCCAGTCCAGTTCAGTTCGTTGAGATTCATTGAAGAAAACAGCGAACAGCGAAGACAACAATCTGACCGGACAATGATTAGCTTTTCCGATTTACCAGATACACCCGATTGATTTTCCACTGATTATAAATTTGCATAAAATTAGCAAATTATTTACGCATGTGATTCGCAGTCCAAGAGGTCAGTCAATTCTCACTCCAACTGCGACTGAATTCCACATCCACAATCCCATCTTTATGCAAAACACAATTCTCGCTGCTCCTCAGATTTGGCCCGCTTTCCATGGAGGCGCTGCCACTGAGATTTCACCAGATTTCCCTCTCGCTTCATGGGACGCGACCACGTCGGGAGAATCCGCCAACTTCATCACAGGCGACATCGTCATATGACGTTGCTCCGCGACTGTCTGCTTGACTGCTTCTCTTGTACTCAGTTCCCTTGGCTAATTCCCCTCGTTTCCCTCCTCTCCTTTAACTCATCCTCGACTGGCTAATTTTAAATTCAATGCACGCAAGAGTCGCCGCCGCTTACTTTAGATACGATTCATTCCGTCTTTTTCTTTTATGCCCACTTTTTTTACGCTGTCCCTACTTCTCTAACTTCTCCATTTCTCCACCACTTCGCTTAATGTTTTTTTTTTCTTTGTTGCCAACTCCATAAATTCTCCAAAAACTATTTATGCTGCACATAGTTTTTGCATGGCTCGCACTAATTATGCAGCTGGATTTCAGTACATCCCCCCATCCGAATCCCAGTCCCAATCTTAACTCCAATCTCAGTCTTCTTCTTGGTCTTGCCCAGGGCTTCGCTGGATTGGGCTGGGCTGGGCTGGGCTGGGACTAATATATGCGTGGGTGGCGGGTCTTTAAGGCTGCCTCATAGCCGACGGCTATAATTCATGGAGCTCAAGCGACAGGGTCTGTTTTGAAATTGAAAGAAAATAATTATGAGGCAGCGGAAATTGAATTTCTTATTACAGCCGGCCGAGAAGGACTTTGGACTTGGCAGGGGGTTGGGCAAGGAGCACAACTACGGCTGGCCTCCAACATGGAGGACTTCGCCATGGTCGTAGCATGGAAGTGCTTGCAAATTAATTAAAATCCATAAAGTCTTCGGCAACCCTTTGCCCTGGGGCCAATTTCACAGCCATTGCGATTGCGATTGCCGAATGCCAACTTCAATTTCAATTCCAATTCAACTGATTCAGCTCCGTCCTGTTGGGTCATAGGTCAAGGTTGGTCTCGTTTCCCACTTAATATTTATTGTATTCTGATTTATCGAGGGGCGTGTCACTCCCAAGTGCCATACATATTTCATTAGCGGCTTCGTTGTTTGGCTTCCTCCAGCACCAATTCTGGGCTTTCGTAGGGTTGTCTATATTCTTTGCTTAATGGTTTTCAAAGCAAATCTGAAAACCTCAAAAAGGCATTATATAAGTAGCAAGAAATCGGTGCAACAATTTTAGTTATATTTTATATATTATTATTTCGTTTATAATCCAGTTCAGATAATCAAATCAACTAAATCCAAGCCAGTCTTGGAGTAAAGCTTCCCAAGTCGGCGTCTTATCAGTTGTCTGCTATTTAATGACTTCCTTTTATAGGGTTTTCCTACACACACTCTCTCTATTAGGCTTCGTCATCTGAATCAATGTTGAATTTTTCGTCTAGAATGAACTTAATTACATTAAGATGAAGTCAAACTTCAATCAATCTGCCTCATGTTGGTGGTAAAAACAGTTTTCCCGATTCCCGACACTAAACTCATTAGTATTTAGCATTTTTCAATTTCAGATCTTAGTAAAAACTGCGAAGGGGTATTTTTTAAATAGCACCCTTCACACCTAGACAGTGGCTTCGACTTCTCCAGCTTCCGCCAAACCGCTCGAGGCACCGCGGCGGTCACAGCCACAGCCACAAATTACAAATTGAAAGTAGTTTGTATCTGTTGCAGAGCTGCTCCCGTCGGCAGTAAAAAAATAATATAAGTGCATAAGCAAAGTAGTTGTGTTGCCTTTTGCTTTAGGACTGGTCACAATTTGGGGCTAAGGTCGAGGAGAGAACAGGAGGGCAAGAAGGGGAAATGAGCGTGGAGCATGTTGTGCACTTTTCCTGCGGCTACCGAAAAATGTGCACACATACATACACACACACACACATACAAACACACACATAATGATACAAAGATACAGGGAAACTTCTAAGTGGCCGACCAAAGGAGGAGCTCGACAAGCTAACTGGGCTCTTGAAGACCGTTTTTAGTCGAACCTGTTGTTGTCTCGAGCTCCTCGAATCTTTGTATTTGTATTTGTCTTCCTCTTGCTACTTGCCTTGGCTATTGTTTCATTCATGCAGCTGCTTTGGATGCTGACTGCCCTTCAAGTTCTTGCTCTTATTCTTATTCTTATTTTTATTCACATTGTATTTTTTGTTTTGGCTGCCTGCCCAAAAGATTTTGTCGTGTCTCTGCTGTATCGTCCAGGGGCAAGGGACAAGAAACTCGAGGTAAAGAAGGAGATCTAACGTTAACCCATAATTTGTGTTGGGCTCGAAAAATGTGGTGGCATAGGAGGAAGAAGAGAGGAAGAAGAAGTAGAACTCCTTCGACAACGAATGATTATCGTTTTGAGTTCAGTTGTCTGTTCTTAGTTTTGAGGAAACGTTAACACAAAGATACACACGAGTACTCTGTAAAGTGTCGTCATGGCTTAACTAACTCTCTCTCTCTCTCTCTCTCTCTGTCTATCTAGATTGAGGGTCCGTCACAGACTCTAATACCACTACTCCGCCTTTCTTAATTGTTGCTAGTTTGTCTACCCAAAGCGACTTCCGTCTGCAACATTTTTTGTATAATTTTGGGTAATTTGTTTGGACCAGGCAGTGTATGCGCTCATCTGTTTAGCCTGAGATACATTTGTATCTTGTGCTAATCCTTTTGGTCTAAATACGGCATTAGAAGGCACACACACACATGCAAACATGGACATGCACATGGACATAAATAGAGTTGTAGACAGTGCTCATATATCACAGGGCAAACCTCAAGCAGCTGCGATGACAACTATTGGGGAAGAGGAAGAGTTCTCTCCTTCTCCTTCTCCTTCTCCGAGCATCGGTCTCGGGGATTAGTGGCCAATGGCTGGCGGCTTTGGCAGCTTTCTTGGCCTGACTGTCTGACTGCCTGGCTGTTTGACTGACAACAACAGCAAAAGTTGCTGTGGCTGCATCTGTAAATGATTATTAATTGTAGTGCTTAAATTTATGCTCATGAGTGCCAAGTCCCAAACTCTCACCTTTTCTCCTCCCTTCCTCACAATAAGTATTCGAATTATTCCATTGCCAGTTGAGACCCCACGCGTGTTACCCCTCAACTCTCGCCTCTCCCTCTCTCTCCCAACTACGTGCTATAAATGACTAATTCATTGCCTCTATTATGTCTCCATTGCCTTAGACCCCGAACTCTCCGAGCACCCGCCGATCTGGCTGCTTTTGTCTATTTGTCTATTTTTAGAAGCCGCCACTTTTGTTGTCTATTTTCCGTCTGCATTTCCAGGCATTTTGTCATTTCATTCACTTCAATCGCAATGATATGATAACCATCACGAGATCCGCTTGGTACCTGCATCGGATCAAGGACCTAGACCCCGAGAATTGCGACCCTGTCAGCCTGTGTGCTTGTCTAAATATTTATACAATTTATTGCCGTTTGTTTATATTCCGAATTGTATTATCTTGGAGAATTTCAATACACCATATTTAATATGGACGGAATGTTTCCTGAAATACTTTTTGAATATTTCACAGAAATTTTTAGAGAATACTCACTCACTATCACAAAAAGAAGAAGAATTAAGAGATGATTGATTTACATACCTGCAAGTAGAAAAAGGTTTTGATTATGATTAAAAAAAGAGGAAAAAGTTCGTATTATATTAACATTTTCTTAAATTGTTAGAAGCATTAAAAGGTTTAAATTGTAGGTTCATTTCATCATATGAGATTAACAACTTCCTTAATATATTTCAATCAAAACTTTCCGCACACTGTGAAATTATCTCAACAACTGTCATTTTGACAGCCCAAATTGAGAATGAGAACGGAGAGAATGGAGAATGGAGAAAGGAAGAGCAACAGCAAAGAGACTACGCAATAAAAGTACTAATAAACTGCAATAGCAACAACCAACAACCAACGTCAACAACAACAACAACAACAAAAAGACATCGGCGACACCGACGACAACAATAGAAAAAGTAACGACGTTTTTGTTAAATTAAAAGTTTATGAGGCATTAAATGGTCAACAACAAAGCAAAATTGCCAAAAAAAAAAAAAAAATATAAGAAAAAAGGAATATAATAATAATAATAATAATAAAGAGGAATGAAGAAGCGGGTTTACGAGGGGGAAGTTGCAAAAGAAGTTGTGCGTTCAATAGCATCAAGTAAAAAGTCATTAAGCCCTCCGACTACAACAACATTAAAGTGTCAGTCAGCCAGTCAGTCTCTCTGTCTCTCTGTATCTCTTGTCTCGCGATTCTCTTGCTGTCCCTCTCCCTTTTCTTGTGGCAGTCAGACACAGGTCATTAGACCCACGGCTTCTAAATTGCATTATCAACGCCAATAACGGGACACAGCCCGTTGGACAACCAGTTCTTGTTGTTGTTGTTCTGTTGTGGTAGCTGCATCAGAGTTGCCACCCCCGAAACCCTCTGGTAGCTTCATAAAAATGTCATTATTTGTCAACGCCATAAACATATCGTGTATATCTCGAGCTGCCATTGTTCCGCTATTGTTGCCACTATAGTTGCGGCAGGATGGCAACCCTACTATGAAAATGCAATAGCTTACACGGGGTGTGAACATATGGCCAGCACCTAGAAATCTTTTGTGCCAAAAACTGCAATTAATTATTTTTTATTGAGTGTTCACTAGATGCGTCCGTGGGGTGAGTCTCTCAGACTCTCGGTTGAGGATGCAGTTGGGGTTGGATTTGAATTGGATTGGGTTGGGTTGGGTTGTGTCTACTACCATCAGAGGGGTGGTCATAATCGCTAAATTTGTTAAGTATTATCGACTGCCGTTGCACATTTAATTATGAAGACATGTGGCGACGACAGTTGTGGCTAATGACATTAGGCCTGGCCAGATCAGAGAGCAGAGTTATACAGAATAGACAACACACATTGAGAAACAGAGACCAGAAACGAAACCGGAAGCTCAACATAATCCGCGGCATTTGCGGCCGAGTGTTGTGCATTAGACTCATAGTCATTCCCCTTCTACTTCTACCCTTCTCCCATCTCACTCTCTCTATGACAACCCCTTTCTGACCGTGGCGAGGGTTGTGGTTTTATTTGTGGAAACTTCATCAGACAAAAATATGCAAAATATTACAAAAATTGTTGTCAATCCAGGGAGGGATTGTCTTTAAAGGTCCCCACATGTGTGGAGACATTTTTGTGTACTTTTTTAAAGCGAGCGGAGTGGAAGAGTGTGGGATGGGGGATGGAGGATGGGGTACGAGGAAAGGATGAAGCTTGCGGGCGGAGATCGCTGAGTGACGTTGACATTCTGCATTGTGTCAGTTGTTGACTTGCAGCCACAGCAGCAGCAACAACAACAATGGCAACATTATGTGTTGTTTGTTTGTTTGCTTAACTTTGCTTTTCCAGCTTGTTTCCAACACTTTTCTTATGGTTTGACAGCAGCTGCCAGCGTAGACTGAGAGCTGGGTTTGGTTTCCCGGATCTTCTCGGTTAAGTCTGCACTTTGGTCTCATTGGCGCAAAATAAATCTTTGTCATTTCATAATTTGTACCCCCTGTTCCTAAATGGAATTCCAGGACATGGATATTTCTATTTGACACGAGTCTACAGCCAAACAATGTTTGGCACATGATGAGGGACAGATAGTATAGAAAATACTACTCCTTTCATGTAATCATGTAACGCTGAACGCTGAATAAAAAATGGATTTTCACTTGTTCACGCTGTAACTGAAAGGAATCCGACCAGGTGGAGTATGATTCCAAGAACTTCAAGAAGCCGTGTCCAATGCATTTGACACTCATCTCATCAGCATAAGAAACAGAGGATACAGAGGAAAACGAAGAGATGGAAATTGGACATGGCCAACTCAACAAACTGAACATCGACAATCAATCGAAAATCAGAAACTGAAAACGCAACTCAGAAATGAATATGAATATGAGTGATTAGCCAATTCGAATCGATTGTCTCCACTCAATCTCTCTCTGTCTCGCTCTCACATTCTGTAGACACTTATCCTTGTGCGGGGGGTGAAGTAGATTCCCAGTTGCAAGTTCCCAGCTCCCAGCTCCCAGTTCCGTCACTTTTTTGCTGTGTGCTTGTTATTTTGTTATTTCTGTGCGGGGAGCTCCTGTCAGAACTGACAAAGGCAAATGATTTATGTGTGTTTGCATGCGTGTAAGTGTCATTAGGCCGCCGAAGACGAGCCGAGGAGGAGCAGAGGAGGGGCAATAGGAACGAGGGAAGAGCAAGAGCAAGAGACAAGAGGGAGGGAAGCAAAGTGGCAAGCAGCCTCACATTGCATCGATTTGCTGTCTTTGACTTTTCATTGCAAAACTGTTGACATTTGTTGTACTCCCGACTGCTTGTTGTTCTTGCTGTTGTTGCCCTCCATCGATCCTTCTACTTGCCACGCACGCACGACTTGCCCCAACAACAGCAACAACAACTATCGACCAGATTTGACATTAAATAATGAGTTATGCCGCTGACGTCTGAGAATTTGCAACATGCCAGTGGTGCCTCCATTTCCATTTCCATTTCCATTTCCAATCCCAACTCCAAGTCGCAGATGGAGGCGTTTCATGGGCTCAGCCGGTTGTTACCCTCTTCTTCTTCGGGCCTTCTTCTGTCTTCCGAGTGGGCGTTGTGCGTGCCTTGGTATTTGCGCCCAGAGTTTGTAGTGGTTCTGGGTTTGAGTCTGGAGAATTAGTCATCAGTTGATTTTCTTTCTATTAATATATAGTTTGTTATGCTGCTCTCCCTTCAGTTTTTTTGCATGCCAATTCATCATCTGCCTTGACTTTGCATCTGTTTCCTTTTGCTGCGGCTGTTTCCACTTGGTTGCCCACCCCCCACCTCCATTCTCGCCCCCCGCCCCCGCTCCACCACCAACACCGCACCACACAAGTAGTTTCCTTTGTTGCCCCCAAAACTCTCCCAGATTGCCCAGTTTTTTTGCGCTTTTCGGTAGATGTTGATGTTGATGGCCACTTAATGTGATGAGCTTACTGTGCGTCTCTCTTCTTCTTCTACCGCTTCCTCTTTCTCTCTGTTTCCCCCATGTGGCATCTTCATCAACAGTCAGTCTGTCAGTCGCTCGTCCGTTCGTCCGTTCGTCAGTCGGACAGCTAAACACAAATGTGGAAAACAAATTAACATTTCGCTTACTCACAAGTGTGGCGCCTGCGCAGCTCCATCAACAACACAAACAACACAAACAACATCCACAGAAGCAACAACAAAAACAACAACAACAAATACAGACACAACAAAATACAGGCTTGACTGAATGCCTAATTAAGTTGCCGCTTGTGGTTGCAGTTGCAGTTGCAATTGTGTCTCTGTTTGTCCGCGTGGTGTCTTTCTGAGGTGTGTGCCTCATTGTGTTGCAAGCAGTGTTGTAGTCTTTGAAACACCTAAAAGCGACTTTGGTTGTTATATACAGTTGTTAGGAGTACCAAGAAAAATTAATAGCATATATTGTGTAGCTTAAATATATTTAATACGATATATTTTCGACATTCATTTGAAACTTTCAAGTTAATCTCAGTAAACGGTAGGTTACGCTAATGACGAAAGCAAACGGGTTCTAAGATCGAAAAATTTTCGAATATTTTAGAAGCAAGATAATTTTAGGGGAGTCTTAAAAATATAATCAAATTAAGTCGCAATAAAAATGATATGTTTTCTTGATTTTGATTGTTTGATAAATATAATTAATAGTCTCAAAACCAAGAATTTTGTCCAGTGTAGCCAAAAGCCACTTAAAAATTATCTATACTGCAATTAAAAAATAGCTAAAGTGGCAACACTAGTTATAAGATGCACGCTGTCGCTGCGCAGTCGCTTTAGGGGCATTATATTTGCTTTTATTAAACGCTTTTTGCTGCAACAAGTGACGCCTCCATTGCTGCAACGAACCGGCTACTGTTTTCGTGCCCCTTTAGTTGTTGCTGTCTAATAGCAACATTTACTGCTACTGCTGTTGTTTTGTTGTTGTTGTTGTTGTTGTTGTCAGGGGGTCGGAACACATGTGTTCGTGTTGACAGTTTGACATATATTCTGCAATCGTTATTATTTTATTTGTTTGGGTGCAGGCTGCGAATTTTCGAATATTTCAACATTTTTTTGTATTTTTTTTTATTGCTGATGTTGGCTTGAAAGTTCAGTTGACTTTGCCTAAAACGTCAGTGAAACAAAATGGCAGCTGCATTTTGTTGTCGTTGTTGTTAACAAGCACTTTTGAGATAAAAAGTTTGTTTTGAATGTAGAGAGAATTGACTCAGTAAAATTTCCTAGCGACAGCAATCATGTTATCTGTACTCATCGAAAGATTGTATTCGACTTTGATGATCAGAAAGTAATCATGATCATCAGATTAACCCCGATTAGACCGAACAGGGCTGCCAATATATTTTACAACATTTCCGAGTATCAGAATAGGCGTTGCAAAATATGACATTTAATTTATGTGCTGTGAACTACCACCAAGTTTATTAGGAGTTTCAAAAATCAGACCCTAATCATTGGAAATCGTTGACAATGGGCGTTCCAGCAGGAGATGTTGAGCGTGGTAAAAAGCTGTTCATGCAACGCTGTGCACAGTGCCACACAATCGAGGCTGGTGGCAAACACAAAATGGGGCCCAACTTGTTTGGAATTATTGGGCGACAAACTGGCAAGGCACCTGGATACGCGTATACAGCTGCGAACCAGGCCAAAGGTATCACCTGGAATGAGGACACGCTTTTCGAGTATCTGGAGAATCCCAAGAGGTATATACCTGGAACCAAGATGATCTTTGCCGGCCTGAAGAAGCCCGAATTTCGAAGCGATCTCATTGCTTTCCTAAAAACTGCCACAAAGTAAAGATATGGTGGCCTTCATACACTGAAAGTCTGGTTTATATTCAATTTTAAATAAAGTGAATTCGCAGTTTGTGTGTAAAGTTAAACCTATTAGCCGTTGATTTGTATACCCGTTCCCTAAAGATAAGTTAAAGGGTATATTGTGTTCGATACAATCCTATAAAGTATAGTATTTTAAAATACTCAAAATTCCTAATGGATTAAAAAACAAGTCATTATATTTAAATAAGATAAGCTTATTGCTAATTTTGTACATGTGTTTGTGTTACCTTTTTGGAAATAATTGGTCAAGTCTGGTCATCAGTGCAAATCATTTGCTCATTTGTATTTCCAAAAGGAAATGAACAAACAATTGGGTTATACTTCCCCCCTTTACACACCCCTGAAGTCATCAGTTATACTATTTTTTCCAGCAATTATACGATAATTTACAGCACAAATGTATTTCATATTAGTGAGAACAGAGTTGTTGTTGTTATCCAGTTAATGTCCTTTTGCATAAGCGCACGTCTGTCGCGCTTTTATATCCTTTTTATGTGTCTTAACACATTTAATTAACAAAGCAATTAAGCAGAGAGAAATGTCAAACCGAGAGAAGCAACCCAAGAAGAAAAGCGTTTTAATTTAATTTATATTGTTCACAGTGTATGCGAGTGTGTGTGTGTGAGTGCCTTGGTGGTTATCTTCCGTTGTTATTGTAAAATAATGCGATGAAAATAGTATGCAGTCATTTGAGTAAATGTGTGAGTCTTTGTGTGTGTGTGTGTGTGTGTGCCCATGAGATGCAAAATGGACGAAGGACTCAGCTGTGATGACATTTTTATTGCTGACAACAAACAATAACAGCATCTATTCCTATCTCTTTCGTTTCATGTGTCTCTATCTCTGTCTCCTTCGAAACAAAAGGCAAATTTATGCATAGCAAAGAATTTTTTAATTAAATTTCACACACAAACGCACAAGGAGAAGAAGTAGAACTAAGAGAAAAGAAGAAGGAGAATCAACTTTTTTTTTGGGGGGCATTTAAAAACTTTTTGGCAAAGCAATCAAGGAATTCGTCTTAAGCGCGAGAAGAGCGAAGAGAGAAACAGTGGGAGAAGAGGCAGAAGTCTGTCAAGGGACGTCAACAATTTTGAACACTTCATCGGATTACAATTCGTTGCGGCGGCCTCCCTTTGTGGCAACGCGATGTGGCAACGCCTTACAAAGCGATCTGTCACTTTTGACACTTAACAACACTTGAAACGAGCCAAAACTTTTGCTTTTTGCGCCAATGATCGGCGTTCTCTCGAGTTCCCTCGCGGGGTGTTAATTAACCACACTCGCAAAACATAAATCAAAAATTCGCTTTATATATATATATCTGGGATCACAAGTCAAGCGAAAAAATGCATTCAATGTTCGGAAGTGTGTGTAATGTGTCAACTTCATGAGGTATTAAGTGCAGCATCATTTCTGGAATAACATCGATCATGACAGTGAGCAAGAGAAATAAAACAACAAACACACACACATGCAGGGGGGAGCCTGTCACTTTAACAGTTGAATTTACAATTTGAATGCCAAGTTCTCATATGGAACCCAACCCCGAATTAATAATAATTCTTCTTGACATTGCACATTGCACAATGCACTACCCTCACCCTCACCCTCACCATCCCCCTCCCCTTACCTTCGACACTCTCGAACGTCGGAACAAGCTGCTGGTTCTGGGCCAGCTGATGCCCATGTGTAACTGTTTAACCCTATGTTCTATATTGTTGCCCCACCCTAAAAATGGTCTGTCTCTCCCTCCGTCTGTTGTTTAAGTTGCTCTTTAAGCAACGATCAATCATAAACAACAAAACATGAAAAACGACAGTAAAAAAACATATATTTCATGTACCATGCAGATTCAACATACAAACTTCACGATTCTTTTGTTGCCACAAGAGTGTGGGGCACTTTTGACATTTTAAATACTGATGGTGAATAATTCTTAATAAGATTCGTTATTGTTTGCTTATTTTGATGCGACAGCTTGTTAAAAAATACCATTTTCTGGGGGTTTCATTTTAGCTTTTGATTCTTTTGAAAATACTTATTTCGCTCATAAATCATTGACGGAATCTTTATATTTTTATATTTTTTAAGCGTGCAATTCATAAATATTGGCCATCAGCTAAGCAATTAATTATAATGTGAAATAGTTATTGATGGTGATGATACAGTTTCATTAATATTTAGAGTGGGATTATCATTTTAATGTGGGTATTACACATTAACAAAAGCCCAAAGGCCAAAGCTTCTTTCTACGAGAATTGACGGTTTTATCTCCAGCGATTTACTCTTAAATTTAAAGACGTTGTGCTAAAAATATGAACCACAAAAGTTAAATACCGTTAAATGAAAAGGCATGAAATCATCAATGAAAATACTGTATTATTTTCCCACATCATGGACGAACACGAAGGCAAATCCTGTTGGAAAGGGGGGCGAGTGGTGGACAGGAAGTTCAGCAGTCGTTGCAGCAAGTGAAATGTGAGTCGAGTAATGCGTAAAAGGGGTCAGAAGCGGAATCAGGAGGGTATGAAACCAGGCCTGGAATTATAAGTGAATTAAAACGCGGCATGGCGAGGCAAACGAGAGGCCTCCAGACAGGTAATCCAAGCTCCTCTCAACTCGGAGCCAATGTCAGTTCAAGTGTTGTGCTATTCCACGGTACAGTTACTTGGTCGTGGTCATGTGGAGTCGTCGGTTCAAGCCTTAAGGTCAATCAACAGACGGAGCGAGAAAGAGCGCCAGAGATTGAGGGACAGAGACTCTCGAGGCGAGGCAGGTTTAAAATTCTATTTGCTGCACAGCGGCAATTTAGCAGCTTATGGCAACTAACTACGAGTTAAAAGAGACCGAGAGAGAAAGGGGGCAGAAAGAGTATGTTGATGTTGATGCACTGACGCCGCTGCTGCAGATGCTGCAGATGCTGCAAGACTAACTGCTGGGTAATCACATGCGGTGCAGTTTAAGCGTTGCCAAGGCAGCCACAAAACTCAGCTCAACTCAGATGCATCTCCAGCTGCCATCGCGTCGACATCGTCGACATCGTGTGCCATCAATGGAGACTGAATATCCAAACAGGGCAAGCAGTCTTCTCCTCCCACTCCCACTCCTTATTCTCTATTCCGTATTTCTTACTCCCACTCTCAGCACAAGTCTGATATATAACTTGAGATAAACTGCGAGAGTTCTTTCTTTCTGTTTGCAGAAAATACCCAACACTTGGATATTTAAGTTAAAGCTCATTTTAAAATTGCATTCTTCTCACAAGCAAATTTAAGATTTATTTATACTGATTTTCTGCAGCTGTTACGAATATTTCATATTCCTATTCTTATTGAAAACAAAATTATTTAAAAATTACTAGAGTTGAAGTTCCCGCTTTGACCCGATGATTACAACTAACAAATAAGATAGATTTCGTATTATAATATAATATTATCAACTAATTGACTCTAAAAGAAAACTCCCAATAGAAACAAACTTGAAAATATGGTGCATACTACACATTTTGTAGTGTCTATAGCTCTATAGATTGTGTTGCGAAGTATTCTATTTTGGAAAATCAGCAAATCTCATTATTGTAGCACATCATTCATATCAAAACTGTGGAATGCTACACACAATGCCAACATATGATTCTGTGCCACATACTATATTTCTATTTTTCCTTTTCGCACAACGGGATAACAAGAAGAAGACGCATATATCCCATACTATTTGTTACTTTTTGTATTGCTTTCTTTTATATTCTCGTTGCAGTTGCCGGCGTGCGTCGCATATCTGACAAAGCTTCACCGAAAATACAGAGAACTTGCAACTGGCATTTAGTCTCCGTCTCTGTCTCTGTCTCCCTCTCCGCCACTGCCTTCGTCTCCACCTTTGCGGTTTTCGTGAGTTGCATGAGGATGAGAATGATGTTGATGATGATGATGATGATGATGCTTCGTCGCTGTCTTCATCTCCATCTCCCTCTCTTCTGCCCAAGGCTGATGATGATCCCATGTGCAGTTTTCGTGTGTCTGTGTCTGTGTGTGTGTGTGTGTGTGTGCGCACCAAGAGCAACAACATCAAGGTTAATAGCTGGAAGAGTGCGCTTTTTAGTTTCTGATGGCTCTGGGCTCTGTAGCTCCTGCTCTTGGTCCTGCTTGCTATCCGTTGCTTGGAAATGTACACCGCTTTACAGTTTTGCTAAACATTTAAGCAGCTCATTTCCTAGGAAATCATCGAAATGGGCACAGAGGGGCAGCAACTGTAGCCTCAGTCAGTCACAGTCACAGTCACAGCAAAAGCATCACCAACAGCAACAGCAACAGCAACAGCAACTACAGCAACAACATCGACAATGTCTATTTTTGGGCTAATGATGCGCTCTGGCCAACCATCAGCATCAAGAGCTCAAGAGCACCGTTTTGGCCCCTGTGTCGGGTTTCCTGATGAGGAGAGAATGAGGAGAGCAAAAGTGTCCGTGGCGGGAGGTGAGTGGGGAGGGGGGTATATCAACTGTGGCATCAACAGCGGCACCGGCACCAAAAGCCACTCGATGTCCATCATTCATTTAGCCCCATGTACGAGCCATGTTTATGTTTATTGACTGTTATGGACATGAGTCACAGTTAGACGACAATGACAACGACGAAGACGACGACGACGACGACGACGACGCGATTTTAACGGAAGTGTTACAATGAGACATTACGGGAGAGGCCCTCGATAGCTTCTCAGCTGTCCCTCGGCTGCCAGTTAAGAGTATGTGTCTGTCTGTCTGCCTGTCTGACTGTCTGTCCCACTGTGCATTGCCCATTACGAGCCCCTGTCAGTCTCTCTAGCTCCCTCTCGCTCCCTCTCTAATTCTCCTTCCTCTCTTCTACTTCAGTCTCTGTGTGTGCTTATTTGCTTAAGTGCAAATATGAGCAACTATTTGCTAAATGACAGTTATTGCTGATTAGCTGTCAGACATTTTGACAGCATGAAGAATGATTCGCAATTTTCTCAGAAGGAACCTGGCGACGGACTCCTTGGCTACAACTCCAATTTGAAGTTCGAGTTCGGAGTCGGATTCCGGCTCTCGGATCTCGGCTTTCGAATCGGGTCAGACACAAGTCGTTCCGACTGCAGTTAATGATGTGGCATATGGTTAATTAGAACATTAGTCTCCAACTTGGCAGTAAAAGCAACTTTAAATCATTAGTCCGACTAAGCAGGAAGGCTGCTGGTCAAGTTTGGAGCTGTTTTCCACTCTGAATGGATGTGATGTATGGATTGTACGAAGTGGCTGGCTGCTGTAGCTGAGGGCTAAGTGCTTCTTCGAATGGGTTAATCAAGAGTATTTGGAAATACATAGTTGAAACTGCGATTAATGACTTGAGAGGGTTCCTAATAACTGAATTGCAGCAGTTGTCATTTGATTTGATCGATTAGATTTGAAACTTGCGGGGACGACTTTAATCGAGAGAGCTCGACTGCTAGAGACTCTGTACTTACTCGGTGAAAGTGTCTCTTGTGAATTACTTGCTTAAATAATTATTATGCGATTGTGATTTTCTGAACAGACACTTCAAACTGCTAATTATTTACATTAAAAAACTCTTATAATATAAAGATTTAAAATCCTGACATTGGTGTACATTTAATATTTAAATGTCGAAAACATTGGTTTTCATAAGACCATGTTTAAATAGTCATATCAAATGGTTTAATTTATAATTGTTTTAGTGTTGTGATGTTTTGAAATTATCTTTTTTGCTTGTATTTTTATAAATATTTCTGTTTTCATAGCTTAACACAAAACTTTGCTTTTAAATAAATTAAATTATCCCATCCTATTTATATTCACATATTAGGGAATGCAATTTTATTAGTTTAATTTTCTTTGAGTAAGTAATTTGGTCATTAAATGATCAAAATATATAACATGATTGATGTTGTTATACATATCGAGGTGGTTTCTGATGCTGATCAACAATATATTAATTTTATCAAGTCTCCCACGCCTTTTCTGTCTTTTACGCACTTCTTTTTTGTTACAAACTAGATAGTCTCTTTTAACATTTCAAGTACAAGGTCTATTATACTTTTGCTGTGGTGCAAGTATCCCCAGAGCATTATAATTTGACTCGCGTTAGCAACACATCCATGTGGGGAATAGGCCATAACAAGCTGCCCAAAAATAGAGCCGAAAATTACGCATGTCTAAACGGCCAACAGAAATTATGAGCCAACTCCAGCTCAAAGAACAAGCAGCGACAACCACAACTACAACAACAACTACAAGAACAACGACAGCAATAAAAAGCAATCACTTTGTAACCAAAAACGTTTGGCCCAAAGGCGCAAAGAAGCGTCCAGGGTCCAAATCGTGTGTACCTGTCCCAATCCTACCACTCCAGACTCGACTGCTTGGCCGCTCTCAACTGAAAATTAAATATGGCCAAAAGCGGCAACTGGGCAACTGAGACCGAGCCGATCCGGGCCGAGAACGAGATGCAGTCGTGGGGCCTGCTCTTTAGCTATTTCGCCTTATAAGGTCGCGCACATAAATAAGCACAGCGAATAGGCAGAAAGGAATAGGAAAAGAAGAAACTATAGTTTCAACTTCATAGTAGTTTCTGCTTGAGCTCCGGGTGCGGTGTAATGTCTAGGGTATCCGCATCTTCATGTGGCATGGGGCATGAGGCATGCGGCATCTTGCAAAAGCAGCTGCTATGGACACTCGTCGTGCTCCAACAAGAAAAGCAGCTAAGCAAAGAGTACCATCAACAATTTCAACAATCAACTGATGAGAAAAGGAAATGAAAAGTCAACATAGGCCACAATACTAGTATGTACGATACAATACGAGTACATAAGCCAAGCCGGCTACAAAAAGAAGTCGAGAAGTCGAATCCAAGTTGAGTCAAGCAGACAAAAGACGTGGAAACTGCGCAAGTGGATGGAAAGATGCAAGTGGAAATGGGGGGAGTGAAAATGGAGGCTAGGCCAACTGACATTAGCTGACCGCAAAAGGCCTTTGCTTCTGCCCCATTCAACTGCCTCCTGCCTCCTGCCCCCTCCAATTGAGGCAGCGCATCGAACTGCAGTTGAAATGAAAATTACTTGGGCCAAAGATTAGAAAACTTGCAAGTACAATTCGATGAATCTACTGTCTACTACACTCACAAACAATTCTCTTTAAGGTCTCTTGAATTGATTCCAATTAAATTCCAACAAGTTCTAATTAATACCTCGAAAGAAAGTTCGTTTGTAACTTAACTTAATATATATATATGTAAAGCGTCGCATCTTATTTTCTTTAATTTAAAATATGAATTATTACAAAATAAGATAAAAGATATTTACAATAATTCGTGTATTAAATTTCACATAGGTCGTCACAACATCTTTTTAAATGCTGGGCCTTAAAAATGTTTTCATCAGTTGAATTTTAACTTGCTTAGAGGTTATATGTCTACAGAGAGAACTCAGAGAGACTCTACTAATCAGATCCCTAACTACGTTCACTCTACTCACATTTCTTCGCTTTTCATTCTACCCTCTTTTTATCGATGCCTCAGATCTCGGATCTCGCATCGATTCAAGACGATCGTTCGATTTTGTGGCCACTATTAAATTGTAAATTGCTTGGGCATCGCTGCCGCCGCAGCAAACGTGTCTGAATGCCACATTGAATACCCCAACCCCCTCTTCATCGCTCTCCTGTCCCGCATTGCCTGCAACGCATCGTGAATCGTGGGCAATTTGCTGGACCAGCCCAGACGCGACCAGGCTTCTGCGCTGCAGTGATGCCATTTTAGCTCATATATAGCTATAGTTACTAAATTCAATAGTGTCGTAATTGCAAAAGCGACTAAAGTTGAACATGTGATATTACCTCGAAATCTGGATAGTTTAAAAAATAGACGGCAATCCTCTAAAAAAAGAACAATAAGTCTGCTAAAAACATACTTAAAGAACCAACACCATTAATAAATTTCAAAAATTTTCTAGTTTGCTTTTAACTTCTGTTGTATAAAATAAAAAGAAATACTTAGTACATTAATATATGTAAATATTACATTGGTCGCATTATAAGAAAAACCCACATGTTGTATTTTGTAGCTATTTTGAGCAGTCTAGCTAAAGTTGTCCCTGAGATGTTTGGCAACACTGTTGCTGCGATCAGTTTCAGCTCAGTTTGCATCGAGTCCCAGTCTGGACTAACCACTTTTGCTGAGCATGCGCATGGTTCAGTTTTGGTTTTCGTGGTTTTCACTGATTGTTGTCTCCTCCTTCTCCTGCCACAGTCTTGTTTCTTCTCTCTGCCTCTATCTCTGTCTCTGGCTAATCAATTTTTCTCTTCTTAGCCGTCTCTCAGTTGGTCCACTGGTCGATTGGTCGATTGGTTGATTGTCTCTCTGTCTTTTTTGCTGCTGCGGTTTATCAACGCTTTATTACACTGACGTTTTGTCAATTTGATTGCTTTTGATTTGACTTTTTTCTGTTATTTCTGTTTTTGTTGTTGGCTTGACAGCTTGCCGGGCATTTCAAGCGTTTAATGCATTTCCATTGGCAAGACCTTGAATTGTCTCTTGTCTGTCGATTGTCCATGATCGACTGTCCACTGTCCACTGTCCAATATCCAGTGTCCACTGTCCACTGTCGCCTGTCGCCTCGTGAATGTTTACTGTAGTTAATGGCTGGCTTTTAATTGCTTCCCTGAAACAGTTTGTGTTCAATTTGATGCCTCACCTTAAATGGTCAGTTCGACCAAAGGCGGGAGGCACTTTCAATTTTTTAGTTTATTGTCGATTATTTTTTCTATTTCACTTTCATATGCCGTCAGTCTGTACTCTATTATTATTATTTCTCTTCGTCGTGTTTTGTTGTTGTTATTGTTGCTTTCGCACTTGATTTTTTATGCAATCGCCCGTTGGCACAAATCAGTACTTTGATTTTATTTTACGGGTTTCGAACACAACAATTTCATATTTTTCATTTTTCATTTCAGCTTTATTTTTTCGGCACTGCAGGTGAAGAGTTTCGATATGGAAATAATGCAGTGAATTGATTTCAATTTCGAATGCTTGTCAGTTGTTAGATAACGATAACTGACCCGCCCAGTTGTTCGTTGAATTCAGTTGAAGAGTTATCTACATTGGCAGTTGACATTTCCTGGTTAAGTCAATGAGCCAGAGCTAATAAATGTTGTTAATATTCAAGTCATCTTTCACACGTCCTATTTAGTGTCAAATCTGACTATCTACAGCTATGCAAATTAACTGGCAATCAGATAAGCAAACTCTGAGTTCTTTTTATAAAATATCCCATACACCATATCTCACATATCATTCTCATCTCTCTTCGCTCGTCTCACTTCCATGGTTTTAATCGTACAGTTTGATAGCCTGTAAACTAATGGTCTCTCTATATGCATGTCTCTAATTTCGCGTTTCTTAATTCTCAGCATTCTCAGCATTCTCCTCATCGAAAGCATGTCAACTACCTGTCCAACCGATTGCCTTTCACTCATGAACCGCCGAGTGGTGTCGGTCAAATTGACAACTTTATTGCCTCTAAATATGGTTAATGACCGAAAGCTAAATTCAAATTCTTGTCAACACACACATGACAAAATAGTCAAAGAAACCATTAACAAAATAATGTCAAATACCTTTAATTGTTTCCAAGTGCTGTCTTTATAGAAACTTCAATCCCAGACCCAGAGATCTGCGTGGGTCGAGACGCCTCTGCGAATTTACTTGAACTACGAGCACAAGCAAAAGACAATTCGACAGTCTGTCCATTTATGCATACTGTATAGGGCGGGGGAGATCTTACGTGGTTGCGGGGGGACGCTTTGAAATGTGCCGCCAACAAAAATTGACTTTGGCACGGCCAATACTCGACAATTTCCCCACATGTATGTGCTCGACCCGAGCACTGATTAATATCTCACAAATTTGGCTCTTTGATGAATTATTTCTCAACTCACACTTCTTGGCCGCGATTCGTTTTGTTCTTGCCACAGCAGCAGCAGCAGCAGCAGCACCAGCAGCAACTGAGGCCACATCGAGGGGCAACAAAATAAATAAATAAAATAAAATTTAGCACAATTTCTCGTTTGCGTTTTGTTTGTTTTGTGTTTGCGGTTGCTCGATTTTTATGGCTTGTTTAAATGCTTTTGGTTTCGGTTCAGTTTCTGTTTCTGTTTCAGTTCGCTTGTTTTTTTGTTTTTGTTTTTGTTTTTGTTTCGTTTTGCTTCTCGAACTTCTCCTCATCTGACTCTTTATGGCACTCAAAATTTATAAACGAACTGATTGATTGAGTTATTCGCAGGCGCTCGATCCCAGCGAACTCATCGTGTAAACAACTGTGGAGGTCGTAGATTTTTGATATTTCTTTCCGGGAATCAAAAGTGAACACTTGCTTTAATTTATGCAGCTGTTCTCGAGGAACTCTTTTACTCGTATGATGCATACTAGTGAAATAAACCAAATTGTGTCTTCGAACTATAAATTTCTTTTCTATACATATTTTAAAAATTTAAACAACAAGAATGTGGTTATTGATTTGCAGATATTTTGCGTTTGAATGCAATGTTATTAGGTTCAAATATAATTTGTTTAACCCTTTATTGAATTGATTAACTTCAAACATTTGAATTTAACATACAATCGACCATAATGAAGAGTTATCTTCGTTAATAAGTTAAGTGCAGTTGCCGCAGTAATTTAGTTTATATTTAGCGATACAACCCAGACCTTAGATCCGAAACCCTCACAAGACCCAAGTATTCACAAGTATTTGGCGAGACTTGGCCAAATGATTAATTAGTCTTTGGCTGTGAGTCTGGGTTATGTTACTCATGTTGCTGTTGCCTTATTATTTGCGGCTGTCCATTTGATACAACTGATGGTTTAATAATCAGACAGAATTGTCTATTGTTTCCCTAAATCATATTTTCTTTACTGACTGACTGACTGACTGGGCAGACAGATGAACAACAATTGCTAAATGTTTGACTCGTTTGTTGTCGTTACTCGCTTTCTACGATTAAAGACAAAATGCTCATCTTCTTTGGATTCACGACGAACTCTAATTGCTTGGAGTGGGATTATCTTGTGCCTCTCGCTCTGATGATGTTTCCCCAGCTGATCTGAGACTATTGTATTGCAATTACCTTGTACCCAGTTAACTGGTCGTTCATCTTCGAGAGAGTGAAAGTCTTGATCTCGTATTAGATAATTGTGGCTGCGTGTTTTTGTTGCTCATAAAAAACCCCACGTGAATTGGGTTGAGATCTATGTGGGAGTTTGATTGTGATTCGTGTACATACCTGCAAGAAAATAAAGAAGAAGAACATGATGATGAGTAAATGTGAATTAAAGCTTATTCGGAATTGGAAGCACTTTAACTCTGACCTATTGCCCCCGTGTTGTTGCTGTTGCTTTTAATGGGGACCCAACAACATTTACTCGACCATTTAGCGTGCCCCAATTAGAGTGTCAAAGCCCTCACGGCTTATTTAGGGTTGCCAATATTATTTAATTTTCATGGCGTTACCCCCCCCGGTACCCCTCCCTCTGTCAGGGCCTCCACCCGTCAATGGAACCGCCGTCAAACAGTTGCAGAAAACTGTCGAAAAATAAATATTGACATTGCGTTGTAATAACGCTGCATTAACGGTGCCCTTAGTACCGTTATCGCGGCAGACCCAAATACTGCGACTGAGGACGGAAATGAAAAAGCAAGGCCCCCGCCACAAAGACCCCAAGTCCGATTCGCGTCCAACTCCAAAAGCTTAATAATGTAAATTTCGCTCTAAGCTATTTCCAAAGACTAATGGTGCGTTTAGTCAGCAACCCCCAAAAAGGCAAAAGATGAGAAAAAGAATAAAAACAAAACCAAAAAAATATATATATATATTTATATATATATGTGTGTGTGTCCTTTAAGCAGGCTGAAGATTTGATACTCTTCCAGAGCATGTTGTACTATGTTAGTAAACTGAATGTTCCTAGGAGTTATTAAATGACAGAGTCCGATTTTAGTCAAGATAGTATATCTTAAGAAAAAAGAGCAGCTGAACAATTAATTAAAGTGTGAAAGGGATTGACATATACCATCAACAAAACAAGTTTTTCTTACTAAGATTCAACTTCGACGAGAAACGCTATAATACAAGTATTTTATTTTGTTAGAATCAAGGATCATAATTATAATTGAATGTTTAAAGAAACAGAATAATTACAAGCAATAAAATATATTTGAACCACAAATATCATTTCCTGTTTAGTTAAAATATTTTTCAATCAAGATCTGCTTTTTTCTCCCTATATTGAATATCAATATAAATCAATCTAAATCGTTACAAACTTCGTGACAAGATTCGAGTAACCTCTGGCAGGGTATCAAAACAACACACGAAATTTTCCGCACACGTCACAAGGTGCACTGAAGGACGTCGCAGGAGCAGGAGAAACTGGAAGATGGAAAAGGAAAGGGAGGAAGCAGAGGGAGGCAATAGAAATCATCGCGAGCCGCAAGTTTGCGTGTCGCCAGCTGAAATGTCGTTTGCCGTTTCCCGTTTGCTGAAACATTATTAAGCACCAAAGATTATGCAAAGAAAAACAAATGCTGGAGAAGTGTATGTACATAAATACAGAAAGAAGGAAGAAAGTGTCGAGGGTGGGGGACGCAAAACCAATATGGCCGCCAGAAGAAGGAGAGATGATTGGACGCGTCTCGTGCTTCCTCATTATATGCTTGTGTAAACAACTTTAACGGTTTGTACAGCATATTTCGAGGCGTATTTGGCGTATAACAGGGGAAAATATTCCAGAAACAAGCTGTGGG
Organism: Drosophila sp. st01m; assembly: GCA_018901795.1. Classification (NCBI taxonomy): domain Eukaryota; kingdom Metazoa; phylum Arthropoda; class Insecta; order Diptera; family Drosophilidae; genus Drosophila; species Drosophila sp. st01m. The sequence goes on along the minus strand of JAEIFG010001637.1, from coordinate 24,517,941 downwards.
ATAAGGATACGTGTCCTTGTCCACGTATTGTTCCTGTTTCTGTTCCCCGACTCGTTTTGAATTGTTTTTATTGTATTTTTACGCATAAATTTCATACTGCTATGCTTATCAACACGGGATTGATCGCAGTGAGATAAAAGTAAAGATAAAGCAAGAGCGAGAGCGAGAGCGAGAGAGAGCGATTATTTTGACTAACTAATCGCTGGTTTCCCCCTTGCAGTTCTCCCCGCTGTGCATCTATTTGAGGACGTATGTACTATGTCAACAGCTGTACTTCCTTCCCCTTGTGTTTCGTTCCTCTCCCCACCCCTTCCCATGCCTTGTATTGCCTTGACTAAGTGGCTCTCCTTGGCTTTTTTTTATTAAAAATAAAAACAATAACGACTGTCACACGACCCCCCCAAGAGATTCATCTGTATGTGTATGTGCTTGCAGCCCTTTTCCGAGCTTTCATCTTTATGTCACCGCATCGATTTTTTATGTTGCTGTCGTTGTTGTTGTCGCCTGGCATCTTCATCAGACTGCCACTTAAGAGCTCTCCCTGTCTTCCGTTTATACCCTTGGCTAAAATTGTTTGTTTGGGGATTTGCATGCTTTTGCACACGCTTCACTTTGCATATACCCCTTGCACCCTTGCCCCTCATTTATTCCCCTTGTCTTTTGGGCCACTGTCTCTATTAGAAGTTAACGCATATTTATTGTCGGTTTTTGCACCTTGAGCCTTCATTTTCATCTGTTTTTCCTCTCCCGCTACTTATAGCTATGTTTGGCTTTTATGCTTCAATGGAAATGTTAATAAGCGTTTGTGTTTTCTACTTTCTACTTTCTACTGTCAGTTCTCTGCTTTCGTTCTTCCCAACTCTATTTGTTTGTTTTTGCTGCTGATGTTGTTGTTGTTGTTGCAACAAGGAGCTGCAGAAAGCCTTTAGCGCCTAAAATTAGACCTCCATTTGGCTCGACAACTCAATCAGCTTGATTAACATTTTACTTTCGTTCTCAGTGTGATTCTCAGGTCTGAGCCTTGCCACTTGCTTAGCATTAACTGCCGTCGACGTCTCAAGTGTTTGAAGATGGCAGCAGGACAGGAGGAAGGAGGAATGAGGAATGAGGACAGAAGGAAGAACGAGGGAGGAACGAGGCAGGCGATGAAGTGGCTTTCGAGAGAGCTGAGCCTGATTTCACTTTGGCCACAATGGATTTATTGTTTGCATTCACAGCCGAGCTGTGCTAAAAGCCTCTCTAGGCAATCTGTAGAGCAGGGAGAAGGTCCTTTTCCTGTTTCAGTCCTCATCCCCAAGTGGATAAGTAAATTGGGGGATGGCACTAGGATGGCTTCTCTGCGTTTAAGCAATCAAAGTGCCAGAGAAATGCCTGATCTGCATTCATGATTTGCAACTCGCTGATTCTCTCAGTAACAAGAGGCGAGTCTTCTATGCAAGGTCAGGGTTGTTATGAAACTCGAACTAAAAAGCAAATCTGCCTCAAAAATGAATATGAATACCAAGTGCAAGGTCCAAGTTTTGCAATGATGTCATAGCTTATGATGTTGCTTTATTTAAATTATATATATAATTTATACAACTGAAGAATATGGGAAACTAAGCAGAGACTTTGGGAAACTGCAAACAGGCAGATCAAAATCAAGTTATTTTGATCAATTCATCGCTAAACACTTAATCAAATGTTGAATAACTGAAGTTTGCAAATACTTTCACAGCATTAGTCACAGTTTCCTTTCATCGGACTTACCAAAATAGTAACTGCGAATCTTTGATCTTAAATTATATGATTCTATTCGGATCGAGTAATACAGCAATCAAGTGCTCAAAATACTTTATAATCTTTAAAAATCGTTTTTTCACCACTCATTATGTTTTCAAGACCTTTGCTTTAAAGCGATGCGCATAAACTGAAATCTTGGAGTCTCAACAGTGAAATTTCGATCCTCAACGCTGAGCTTGAAATCCACAAGTGTCAAGTGGATCTCAAGCTGTGGAATACATTTTGTGGTATCGAGAGGCATCGGGAAACTCAATTAAATTATCGATTGCCATTTGCAGCTAGTCTAAAAATTCAATCATTTCGTTGGCAAATCGATTTGCCAAGTTTCACAAGTAATTTACTTAATATTGTAAAAACCTTTTGGCCATTCCATATTTAAATTTCATACCAGTCAGCAACAGCAACAGCAACAGCAGAAGGAACAATAACAACGGCAATTACAACAACAATAACAATAAACATACTGGGAATTTGCCGCTTTTACCGTTACCAACCAGAAGGAACAACAACAGCATTAACAAAAAGTAAAGAAAAACACAAGCTCACGAGCTACACCCTCCCCCTCTCCCAAATGCCCCACACTTTAGGGTTTCTCCCCCTCTCGGCTCCTTCACGTGCACTGAAATCTTAAGTGAGTTTTTCTCGGTGTCGTCGTCTTCGTCGTTGTCGTCGTCGTCGTCGTCGTCGTCATTGCCGAGTGTTGGCTTTTAATGACGTCGACGACTCTGGGGCATTCTTACACACACACACCACACACACACACACACACACACACACACACAAACACACACACAAACACGTTTGGGTGTGCGGAAACATATTTATACAGAAATTTAAATTTTAAAATAACAATCTACGCGAGCGACAGTCTTTCTTTTCTCTGTCCTCTGTCTCTCTCTTTAAATATCTCTCTATGTCTCTGTCTGTTTCGTGTGCTCAACAAAATTATTTTGCTTCATTGCCAGTTGCTTCATTACCTAAGCCCGAGGCTGAACCTGAACCTGGCCAAGCGACCAGTCAGAGGAAAGAATCGGGAATCGAGGTGGAGGATAACTCTCTGCCACGTGGGTGGGGAGAAGGGGGGAAGGGGGGAGGCATGTCTGGAACGGAATACTCTGCTCCTTTTGTAGCTGGTAGCAAAATGTCATTTTGTCACGAAGCGGACGCAACTTCATCATCGTCATGGCGTGGCATTGATCATTATGTTTATAAAATTGCCACACACACACACACACAAAAACATACTGACACACATTCACATTTTCATTTTTCGAGCAAAACTTTTCGTTTTCTTTTCCATTTTTTGTTCGTTTATTCAACTTTTTTTGCATACCAACTAAGATGTCTCCCAGTGAGAAAGTCACAGTTACTTGGTTCACTTCTCATTTCAATGAGTGCAGCTGCCCCTCTCCCCCTTCCTTCCATAGCTTGCACATTTGCCTTCAAATGTCCCCCAATTACCTTTGTCTGTCCTCATTCCATAGCACTCTCTTTGGTTGTTTTCCCTCTTTTCATTTGTCTCCCTCCCTCTGTTTGTATTGGATCAATTTGCATATTTTGAAACACACACCCCAAAGATGCAACACACACATGGCTACACGTGTATGGCCTCAGGTGTACGTACAGTGAGCCAAGAAGTCAGTTGTCAACCAGAAGAAAATCCATCAGTTGTCAAATGAGTTGCTCTAGGTCGAAATCTCTTTGGAAACAACATTTCTTTCACAATTAATTAAAATCATCAAGGGGAGGGGCTTCTTTCCATCCCAGCTGTTCTATCTCACCTGATTTACCAATTTCTTGCACCACTCTGTCTATAAATTCCAGCAATGAAAATAAATAACAAATATTTTATTCTTTTTCACGCATCATAAAATGAGAAGACAAACATTGCAATAAGGCCCAGAGAATTTCCACCTACAAATGGAACAGTTCTCGGCGCAATTTGCATGTGTCTCATATTTTTACAACTCTGGCGCCCCGGCAATCTCAAAGATTGCTCCACATAACACCTCTTTTCAGTATTCAGTGTTCAGTATTCAGTATTGTTCCCCCCGAGTCAGATGGACAGATAGACAGACACACAGAAGAAAGCAAATAAAATGTCAAGCAAAATTTGACAAATATTGTTGTTGTTTTTGTTGTTGATACTGTTGTCGTTTCATTTCATCTCGTCTTATTTTATTTCATTTATTTATGTACATATGTGGGCTGTTCCCTGATTCCCCGCCAAACACTGACAATGTTGTCTATGTTAATTTTTATTTATTTTATTTATGCTGCGTGTGTGATACTTTCCTAAATTTCTTGAGATTGTTGCGGCCCTGTTTGACAATGAAAATATTTGTTTACGGCAGAAACAAACAGCTGACGACTTTATGGAATGCATATCCTTATCACGCATATTGTCGACCCCAATCCTGAGCCCTGAGTCCCGAGTCCTGAATCCCTCCCAGGCTCTTTGGTTCACCACATTGCAGCCACAAACTGAATCTAACCACAAATTTCAATTAGCATTAGATCAGCGCGCGATTCTGCTCAATTTTTGGCATATTAATTGATGTGTCAATATTTGCATAAATCAATAAAAGACCCCCCAAGGGGTTGACGATACGGGACGGAGGGGGCTGAGGGTTGAAAGAGAGCATATCAATTATTCGCTTGACTGTGGATGAATGAATTTCCACAGTGACCACAGCAACCAATATGACCACTGGCCATGCCAATTTCCAAGCAGTCTTATTCCTCCTCTATCACGCTATCTCCCTCTGTCGCTCTCTCTCTCTCTCTCGCTGTCTCTCTCTCCATTTCTTTCCCATTCAATTAACACTCACAGCAGCGAGCTGGCAGACGTTAATTATAGACCACACACACACACACTGAGAACTTTGAGCTTATGGCGGAAAGAGACAGAGGCAGAGGCAGAGACAGAGTCGGAGAGAGAGAGAGAGAGACAGAGACTAGGGGGCAATCGTTTCATTTGTTCGCGTAAATTGTATAATTAAGTTGAAGTTGTTTAACAAATTTGTACAACAATAAATTTATTAGCATTCGAAAATAAACTGAACTAAACTGTGCCGCTAAATGTTGCACAGTTGCATGTCAAAGTTAATTGTTGACTTAGGTCGCCTCTGGAAATGGTGGCAGGTGGCAGGTGGCAAGTGGCAAACTGTCAACTACTGTCATGGGACAAACGGGGTAACTGTCCGAAACGGGGCACGTGTCTGCCCAGTGGATGGAGTTGGGAAATCGGAAATAGGAACTGGGAACTGGGAAATGATAAAAGAAGAAAATGTCGCGTGGCAAAAGCGATTGCATTTTATTTTTTTCTGTTTGTTTATTTCTAATGGCATCTATAATTAGTAATGTTGTGAAAGCTAAATTGTCAGACAGGCAGGCACTTAGAGCTGACAACGCAATGTCAAAGCACGGTCGAGTTTTTCCTCCTTTTTCTATTTTATTGTCGAGTTGAAGGACCTGTCCTCATCGACGCCATCAATTGGATCAATCTGAAGCTCAGTTTGAGCTCCAGCCAAGTGGAAAAGTCATCAAACTTTGTCGATATTCTCGCCCAACTCGATGCAAGATCGCAATCCGCATTTAGGCGCAACTTGGCCATTTGCACGTTTCCAGGCTCTGACTGCCTCAACTTTATGGAAGCACGTCGGCTATGTGTCGCAGGACTACAACAACAACATCAACACCAACTGCAACAACTACCACAACAATTACACCGTGAAAAAAATATAGTAGAATAACTGATCTCAAATTTTGTGTTATATCTTAATTCTTTCACTTGACTTACATTTATTGTTTATTATAATTGTTCCGTTTACACTTAACTAAATAGAGGGTCACTCTTTATTTAAAATTGAATTCTTTGACTTTACTAACAGGTCCGTTTCGGTTTTCACTTGCATCATGGGATTCAATTGGATCGGATTTAAATAAATGTATTTTTAATTTCACAATGTCAAAATTAAATTCACCAATTCAAAGGGAATGAAATAAATTAAATTAGAATGATTCCGCTTAATGATTCCGAAAGTGACAATGAGAAGAGACCTGCATATAAATTTTAATCTGGACATTTAAATGTGTTTTTATGTTTTCACGACATTTCGAAATTGAATTCATAAATATTTAGTTATGCAACGCACTTGCTTTTTTCAGTGTATCACTACGAATGCTGTTTGTCGCCTTTTCACACGTAATAAACGAAGCCGTAAAATGGTATGGACGACGCAACATCCCATCGCCGCATCTCATGGCCAAGTGTAAAACTTGTGCTCACTTTTTATACCCCCCGCCCTCAGCCCATCCCTTCGTCAACCCCTCATCTATCGTCTGAACACCCGCTACCTACGATTTGTCTTGGCTTTCCTTCTGCTGTACGCACGATTTGTAGTCGTTCGTGCTGCGCCAAAGTTTTCTTTTCGCCATGCCATGAAATATAAATAACATTTTCAAGCGTTGAAAAATTTATGAAATACGCCGCACGCCGCCGCAGCAGCATCCCCTGCCCCTTCCTCTCCTCCGTGCCATCTATTCCAGCCCACACGAGAACACACCTCTCAAAAGTCCGGCAATCTGCTTGGGGCAATCTCACGTATTGATTTTCAGTGCAAACTTAAGAGACCAGACCAAGTTGGCCACGTCTTTGGCTGACTTTCTTCCCCTGCTCCGCCTACCTTTTGACTCCGGCTTCGGCTCCGGCTCCGACTATGACAACAGCTCCAGCTCCTGGCCATGTTTCTGTTGCTGTGTTGCTGTTTCTGGCTCTTTCACATTTTCACACTTTATTAAAGCGCCAAAGTAAAAGTCGAAAGTTAGTTGTAGTTTATAGTTCAGAACGATGGAGCAGCAAGTTTTTGCGCTTGAACAAATTTAAGGCTTGGAAGCTTATGAAAATGCATGGCATTTTATTTCATTGTCCTTCTGTTTTGTTGTCCTGTTGTCGTATTGTCCTATTGTCCTTGGCCCATTAGGCAAATGCTAGAAATCGAGCAAAAGTTCTCATTTTCATAATGAAAACGAAGGCGTGCGTATAATTCTCCATTAGATTGTTTTGTTGTTTACTCCTCACTGATTTATGTTCATCATTAAAACTTTTTGTATCGTGATCAACTTTGTAGCCAAGGACTTTTTCAGCCAGTTTACTGACAGTTTTCTCTATAGCAAAATATCAACAAATTTATAAAGTTTAGCTTAAAATTTGCCCAAGCAATTTTCAATTTTCCATTTTTATTTTCATTCTGTTTACTGTCTTTTATTCCACATTCCGCCCTTTTCACCCTTTAGAATTAAATAACAAATGCAATTGTTTAGTTCGTTGCGTTTTCTTCTATTTCATCCAATTTTACAGCTGCTCTCTTTATTTTTTTTTTTTTTTGTACTTTGCTGCCGCAAAATGAAATTGGGGAATTTACTTTAATTTGCTTTTCGTGCCGCCGCAGCAGCCCAACCCCCTACCACCTATACCCATCGTAGTCCTTTCCCCTTCCCCAGTTGCTGGCCTTAACATTGTTAGTCCCCAGCTACCCTCCGCCCTTCAAGCTCCGTTTCCCCATTGCACCACTGCATCCTCCCTGTCACTGCCTCAACCTATAACCAAGTGCTCTTCAGCTTGCTTTTTAAAATCAATTTCGTCTACTTTTGTGGTTACATTCACCCCTTCTTTTGTTTTGTAGTTTTGGGCAAATTGAATTTGGCATAGAACTTGCTTACGTCATGGCTGTATAGGGTAGGGGTAAGGGGAGGGGGTAGGGGTAGGGGTTAGCGGGAAAGTGGAGCATGTTTCTTCAATTGCAGCTCGTGTTCTTTTTGTGCTTAACCACAAATTGTTGCATTGTTTACTTGTCAGGCGATTCACTTGCTTTTCAAATGCAAAATTCTATTAACCTGGCTTATTGCCTGCACACATGTTAGGGAAGCATTCCAAAAAAGAAGAGGAATTTAACTCGGGAGTATTAGTCTCGGGTCTTTTGTTGATCCTCACTGCAATTGGAGAACCTTTCGTTAGAGAATTCCTCATAGCAAGCAATATATTATCAAGCAGTTCAGCTGCTCCTTTCGATCTCCTTTGTCAATCTCTCCTACCTGTCTCCCTCTCTTTTAGCTATGACTCCCTGGCGCTTCGTTTTATGACCGTATGACGTTTACCTGCCAACGCCAACGCCAACGTCTCACCGAGGTGCGAAAAAATGGTCTCTCTGTCGTCTGTCCTCTGTCGTCTGTCGCCTCGTCCGTCTGCCAGTCTCATCGTCTGTCTATCTTTTTTTCAGCTACGTTGCCGGAAGTGGCGTCCAACTGTGTCTGTCTCCCAGCCTCGTCCGGTGCGTGCTTTGTTAGCGAAAGCAACACAACAAAAATTTGCTCTCAAGGCGCCAGTTGAGAAGTTCCCTGTACCTCTCCCTCTCCCTCTCCAGTTCCTAACTGAACTTGGAGCTGCCAATAGTGTTGGCAACTCTACGGGGCCTGAGAAATCTTTATTTACATTTTATAAAATCTATAAGATACTTAAATATAAAGCTATTCTATGTAGAAAATATGTTATTTATATATCCCGCGACAAATAAATATGAAAATGATTACAGTCATAAGTGGGAAACTTCGAACCTTTAAGACGTTTTTTTCAGAAAGTCAGAATTCTGGAAAATGTCACTAAAGATACAATAACATAAGAAATATATGCTTTATACCAATCAAGTTAATTTTAAAAAATTGTTTGTTGAATGTTAACTATATCCCCTCAATTGGTTCAGAAAATAATATTATTTTAAATTGTTATGTTGAGAACATTGCCTGCTTGTTTATATCAAACCGTTTAAAAAGCTTGTATGTAATTATGAAAAATCATTCCGTATAGAATAAGTAGATAGGTTCGAGCTACGACATTTTGCGAGAAAGTTTTAATTTTTGCCAAAGTCTTAAAACCATATACTAAGCGACTGTAATATTTTTTAAATACTTTTTAACTCAAGTAAACAGATAAATTTTAACAGGTCAAAGAAGCTCTTTGACTAACATTTTGGAGATTGAATGGAAAATGGCTCTAACGATTTTTATTTACTATCGATCGTTACTAGTCTTGTCTGTGTGTGAAATAGCTTTAATTCGCAACTTGTACCATATATTCGTATTTTTAAAAATGTTGGCGAGAAAATAACCGAATTGGCAGCACAGTTTGCGACCTGCGTGCTTCAAGTTCCAAGCGCCTCTCTACTTGCTCCTTGCAGCATCTTCGGGTGCGTAAGCTTGGGGGAAGGGCGAGCAGGGAGCAGGGAGCAGGGAGCAGCGGATACACACGAGAGGTGTTTGGAATTTCATTAATATTTTATTACTTTTTTTTTTTGCTGTTGGGGACTCTCTGCTCTATTTTGTTGAATTTATTAAAAGTGCTTGCTGTTAGAACATTTTGCTTTCAACTCATCGCCAGAGCAGATGGAAAGTGTCCAGATAGGAAGGGATGCAAGCTTCCCAATTGTTCCTCGTTGATGCTCAACCTGATCAGTTGTGCAAACACATCGCTCCCATTCTCATTCTCCATTGCATTCTCACCCGCATCATCTCCAGGGTCTGACTGGCGCCTAATGAAGTCTTTGTGCTGTTAACTATCCATATGGCATAAACAAGTTCATGTCTATGCCAATGATAGAGACAGACAAACAGACAGCGGAAGAAAAAGATAGAACGGTCCATTGTCGATGACTCAAACTTATGCCAACAAAACATGATTGAACATGATTACTGTCACACATGCCAAGCAAAAACTGACAGCGAAATGTCAGACTGTAGTCCGGTCGAGAGTCTGGAGACCAAGCTGGAGCCTAGACTATATATTCTGCTGATGACAAAAGCAAACTGAACTTGTACTTGCTCTGAAGTTATTATATTCTCACTTATTGATGCCCCAAAAATGAAAACAATCATATGACAACCGTCAGCACACAATTTTCGATTTTCCATTTCTATTTCTGTTTTCGTTGTCCGACAAAACTTTGCCAAATGCTAGAGGAAAAACTGTGACAGTATTGTGAACCACTTTCAAGTGAATAGTTGCCCCCACAAAACTTTCTCAAGTAATCAAATAGGAAAAAAGTGTATGAATTGAGGTATTGCATGGGGAATAGAAGTCGAATTGGAGCAAGAGTTTAAGTAAATTATTTTTGTCAGAATGAACCTAGAAGAACTTGCAAGAAATCTAAGTTTTATTCGCTTACTCTTATTATCCGACTTGGGGCAGGACTCCAACTTTCCGAGGCCTCAACAATGTAGGTATTTGTTGCTGTTGTTGTTGTCTTGATGTTGCTGCTGTTACCTTAAGAGTTTTTCTCGGCTTTTGTCTGCCATTGTGTGCTCACATACGCACACACACGCGCAAACACACTCGAGCACACACAATTGTACAATCTGAGCCGACAACGTGGCGTATGCGTAATTTGTGAGGCAGCACATCAAATAAATTGCAGTGCAATAAAGCACAAAAGAGAGAGAGAAAGAGAGAGGACGAGGGAGAGGGAGTGAAAGAACGAGGAATGAATAAAAGAACTTGGAATAATACAACAATGCGGCGAGCATTTTCATAGGTACAGCAATAAGTGCAAACATTTCACTTTCCAGTTGAGCCTTTTCTTTTTCTTCGGCTTTTCAGCTCACGGGAGGCTGACACAATTAAAGTGGGCACAACCCTGCACTGCATTGGGTGGGCGTGGCACAGGACATTCGCTTGTTCTGAGTGTGTGAGTTTTTCACTTTCATTGAAAGCAATGTGCACAATACTCGAATATATAGCACACAGTACATTTCTACAACTGACAGCAGCTTTCTCATTCTCCCTCTCTCACTCTTTCTGTCTCCTTCCCCTCTTGGCAGGCACTCAAGTCGCTTGTCCCTCACAATTTTTCAATTACAACTCACCATCGATTCTAAAATAAAGCACAAGTCTCATCAAGTCAACATTTACATACCTGTAACGAGCGAAGAACACACAAAAAAATATTAAAATTCATGAATCAAATTGTGAAAAATACTTCAAAGTGCTTAAAAATAGGATAAGCAAGAGAGGCGAAACAAATCACAAACAAATTGCCCAGTGTCCAGCTCGAGAAATGAAATTCCAACGCTCAACATCATTTCCACGAAATTAAAAAATTTACGCGCAGACAATTAATCATGGGACAGCAGCTCAGTCAAGGGGAAATCTTCTCCGATGAGCACAACAAATAAGTGAAGTGGTGAGAGAGAGAGAGAGAGCGAGAGAGAGAAAGAGAGAAGAAAAATTCTTAGGAAAATGCACAAGATTTTCATTTATCTTTTTGAAGCACAAACAAGAGGAGAATCAAATGCGGCACGTAGCAAACGCTAATCAAATAAAAACATTAGGTAACATTTACACCTCGAAGCAGAGAGAAAGAGAGAGCAAAGAGATAGAGAGAGAGCGAGATAGGCAGAAACCGGTGTAGCTCAATTTGAGACCTGTTTTCTTCATTTTTTTTGTTTTGTCGAGGCACTATTATTATTTTACGACTCTCGAATGTTTGCTCCCGCATTTTTCAGCCGGACGCAGGACACTAAGGTCCTTTCATTAGGCTCGTCTGCGTCGAGGGTGGGCAGCGGCAATGTCTCGAGCAGGTTATGCATTACGTTATACGATATGCATAAAATGCGAGAGACCGTCCCTTTAGACGCACAGTGGGCAAAACAGCTGAAATAACTTTAAGTGTAATTTTGAAATGTTAATTTGATATTTTTGCTCTTTGCAATTTATCGATGAACATTTCTTCATTTTTAATTTTGAGGATCTATTATTAGTACTTAAAAAAAATATTTGTTTCTTGAATGTTTATCTACTCTTAGTTTAAGGTGTTCTCTTGTGTAGTGTAATTAACTTAATTGTTTCATTTCAATGATCAAGAGTATTGCAAATAATTCAATTACGAAAAACATAGAACTGCACCAATTCTAACATAGAAACTGATTTACCTTCGTTGCGTCAGGCGGTGCGTCAAACAGGCAAAGGACCCGTCGGTCCTTGTCTCAATTCCTCTGCCTGTAACTTGATGCGTCGCGTCGTCCTGCGTTTTGTGTTTGTGTCCAATGTAAGTTGATATGTTGAAAATGTGCTAAAAATGTGGTGTGTGTGTGTGTGTGTGCGGGGGCTTGTTATTTCAACACTCCCCGTTGTAAATGTATCTTGTATCTATGCAAGCGCCTAATGCACACACGCACAAAGATTTAAGTGAGTAGAAGATACAAAGATACTTTGCTGTTTGCTTTGCTTTGCTGCATATAAAAATTGATATTGCCATTGTCGTTACTGTCATAATGCGTAACTATCGTAAAACTTCCATTAGCCTAACGCATTTTGAGGTTGTGCTTGCAAGCGTTAAATGCCATTCGGCAATGTATCTTGAAGATACGCGTTTGGTAATCACTGATGGGAACAGCTATTAGATACCAATACATATAATCGTCTTATTCTTATCACTTGATCACTTCCTTCACTTCAAGTGCCCATATAAGAAATGTTCCTCGATGTTTTTCGCATGTATCTCAACATGAAAACTACTTTAACTGTCGTCGGCCATAAAAGAGCCAATACAACTAACTGAAAACGCACACACACACATACACACGTCCTGCGACTCTCATATTTGATGTTCCTCTGTCTTTTTCCCTCTCTCCCTTTCTATCTTTCTTTCTCTCTCTCTCTCTCTCTATCTGTTTGTCTCCAGCTGTACAGCTGCGACATTGTTTCCACTCAACGCACACATTTTTAATGCTAGAGCTACAAACAAGCCAAGACCATTTTCCATTTTCCTGCCTACTCTCTCTTCCTCTTCCTCTCTTTCCCTCTCTCTGCATGTACGCTATGTATCTTATTCGTAGTGTGTGCGTCTATTTCGCTGCCTATTTGTTTTGGTCTCAAATGTATCTTAAATTTTATTTTATTGTTTTCTTTCGTCTCATTTCTCGTTTCTTGTGTCTTTGGCTTTGTCAGGCATCCTCCATGTCTGCTTTGCTCCAACTTTCCGCTGTTTTTCTCATAAAAATGAAAATGATTTTCACTGATTTCGGCTTCTCCTTCTCTCTCTCTCCTCTCTCTCTCTCTCTCTCTCTCGTTTTCTCTCTTATCCCCTCGCTCAGTTGTCAACGTAACTGCTTTGGATTTCCTTTCTGATAAGCCTATGGAATGTGCTTGTTGTTGTCGTTGTCGCTGTCGTGTTTGTTGCTGTTGTTGTTGCTGTTGTTGGTATTATTGTTGTTGTTCTGTTTTTGCTATTTTTATCGCCTGGCTCTAATGATGAAATGTCCGAGCAGCGGGACTGGGCACAGTTGGTCCTTCTGCTCCGTTTATCCTGAGAACAGCCAGCGCCAAATTTTATTAGTGACCGCATTTTGTTTGCCTTTTTAGTGGACCAACAGCTGACGTCCCGTCTCTTATCTGTTGCCTAATTTGGTCCTCTAAGCCGCTTTAAGGTGCCCAGATTTCGACGCGTTAAAAGTGCTTATTCTACTCTTCCCCTTCCACTTTTTTTTATCCCATTCCGTCTCTGCTTTTATTATTTGCTGAGTTTATTACAACACCGGCTGCCCACTGTGCATATTTTTGTGTACATATAGTATGTATATGTATACATATATATGGTATATCGGTCAAAAGTTTGTGCTCTCCCTCCCTCTCACTCAGTCTCTATATACGAGTACTTCTCCCTTTGTTTCTCTTGGGTTCTTGGTGTTATTGAGAGCTTCCGTCGCAACGTTGATAAATGAAATCTTTCAGAGCTCAGTCTTCAGTCTTCTGAACAGAGTTCCATTCAAGTGGCATACATTATGGATTCGAGTATTTATAGCAAGCTCTGATATTTTATTAAGATTGTCGCTGCAGTAACGGGGAAATGACTGTCTATAAAGGCTACGTATTTTTTCTACACTTAATTAGTTGTAGTTCAAGATATAAAGCTATATATTTATATGAGAGACCTCCCCAAAAGATCATCTTTGTCATTTCAAGTCTTCTCTCATCAGATCACAACTGCTGAGAAGTATCGAATTCAGCATAAATACAATAAAAACGCATTCGTGCTGCACTGAAATCTGTCATTACGTTTAGTGTTTACAACTTCTGGAGAACCCGCACTTTTTATGGCCTGTCTAGGAACATTTCAAGTTACAACTGTAGTTTAGTTTCAGTTTCAGTTTCAGTTTTTTGAGTTGAGTTTCAGTTGCAGCTTCAGTTACAGCTTCTGTTGGAGGTCAGGGCAACTCTGCCGCCCTCTGGGAGGAATACGTAGCATAATGCAATTAAAATAAGAAATGCTGAGCACTCGTAAAACCCAAGAAATAACTCAGATATGGTGAGAGGTTGACTGGAGGTGGAGAGGGAGAGGGAGAGGGAAGACGGTGACGAAGAGGGGTGGGTGTTGAAACAAATTTGCATTCAGTTGTGGAACATTCTATAAAAAATAATAAATTTAATGTTCGACAATAAAAAATGCAAACATTCGCATATTTTTATGAGTTTTGCGTGCTTTAGCGTTTGGCTCCTTCGCTTTGGGAATATTGGAGGAGGAGAATTGGGGAATGGGGATTCTGGGTTGGGAATTGAGGATTGAGAATTGAGAAGTGGAGGGGAGGGGAACTCTGAACAATTGCTGCTGCAATTACTGTAAACAATCATCAGTCAGGCATTCAGTAAGCCCAGACAATGTGTACAAGTCATAAAAAAAATGCTATACTTGTCGTACATTGTCCGGACTCCGGAACATGTGGTGACTAATGCCTCAGAGATTGTGCCAAGCAGAAGCTGTCACAACTTTTGGAGCTATCCCTATCAGCAAAAGCATGGAAATTTAGAAATAACCACATCCGTTCTCTGATATACAACAACAGCAACAATAACCAACATAGAATAGAACAAATCCCAATGGATAACCAACAGTCTACGACCCAAGGTTGAAACAAAAAATTCAATTTTCAATATGGAATCCAAAATACAAACACAAATACGAATATCAAACAGCAAACAGCAAAAATCGAATATCGAACCGTTGTCTCTATCCCAGACTTTGACTAATAAAATTAGAGGCTGTTCTGCCCAACCGACTTTTCCCCACAAAAACAAAAATCAAATTATAATATGAATGAGCATCCTTTTTTTCGCCCGTGTCTTTGCTCGAGAGACCTCTTCAATGAGGCGTGGCACACACAAAATGAAATGAAACGTAACGAAACGAAGTAAAGAAAGGGAAAAATGTTAAACGTTGAAAAGAATTCAGATCTGTTCTGGCCTAATCCCAAATGACAAAGCGACATTAACGACCCATCAGCTGGCGATGCAACTGCAACTGCAACAGTCGAGTTGAGTCGACTCTAGTCGAGTTCGGGGCACGTAGATACACCTTTGGCTAGCAGGTCGCAAACAGGTCAGTTCAGCCTCAGGTCAATTTCAAGGCAGCTAACACAATTCGGCTGCTAATTTATCTTAATATTCCTGTCTCTCTTTTTCTCAGTCCCTCGAATTGCGCCCGTTCTCGAGTGTTGCTCATTTGCGGTTGTCCTGCGCCTCATTATCGTTGTAGGCTCCAGGACCTTGGTAACCCACCTGGTTTGCAACCCTCCGCCGTGTGTC
Source organism: Drosophila sp. st01m (assembly GCA_018901795.1). Taxonomy (NCBI): domain Eukaryota; kingdom Metazoa; phylum Arthropoda; class Insecta; order Diptera; family Drosophilidae; genus Drosophila; species Drosophila sp. st01m. The sequence goes on along the minus strand of JAEIFG010001637.1, from coordinate 24,502,529 downwards.
AGGTTGAGTGTGTGGGATTAAGGGGCTTTTGTCTGCCTGTGAGTGTGTCCTTTTATCCAGTCCTTCTTCTGTGTGTTGCAAAAATCGTTGTAGACGGAAAAGAGGGCGTTCAATTCGACCTCCTGCTGCTTACATGTAATTTTCCCAGCATTCTTTCTCTCTCCCTTTTATCTTTGTCTGCATGTGCCTCTGACATTTTGAATATCCTGTCTATGTCGCTGTCAATTTTTTGCTGCTACCTTTTTCTACTCCTTTTTGGCCTGCTACAAATCGCTTTGATTTACATAATTCTGCGCACAATTCGACGCATAGTTTTGCATATTTCCTGTTATTGTTGTTGTTGTTGGGTGTTTGCATATTTTTGACAGCTGTCAGGAAGTAATAAGTTGGAATTTCACTCGGCGGCGCCTAGTCAGAGCTTCTGCCATTGACAGTTTCCGCAGCTCTCGAACAAAACAACGACGACGGCAAAAAAAGATGTGAAAATCGCTGCAGACATTTTACAAATGTAGCTGCCATTGATTTGGCCCCGAGGACTGTGAGGTGGGGAGACAGCGGAGAGTTACGAACGTAAAACTGACAATTGTTAAATATTTAACAGTCCCATAATAAGCACTAATATGACGGCTGTACTTATAGCGTCATTAAAGATCTAGCGCCGGCTCAGCATCTCACCCTCTGACCATCTCACCATTGAGATTGATTCTAAGGATTAGTCGATGAGCAGCTTACCGGCAAGTGAGGATTAGACTCTCAGGCAGCAGGATTTAGCCGCTTCAGGCCATAGAGATAACTTAGAAGAGACGATAAGCAGTTTTTAAACATTGCAATAGAACTGAATATGTGTTATACACAAATGAAAATTATTCGAAAGTAATTTGGATGGAAAATTACAAATTATTCCTTTATTTTTTAATAACAATTTGCAGGCAAGTGACACGTATTGTGAGTTATGATTTGTGAATCCACGCAAAGTGTACAAATTATAACTTAACTGTCCTGGTTGGATTCACAAATCATGATATTTTTATTATTGTTTGTAATTTTTGATATGAAGGAATCCAGAGCTCTATTGCATTGAAAAATTTGCCCAAAAGATTATTGCCCAGGTTCGATAATAACCAGATAAATCGATTTACTCAAAACATATTCCGTTTTGATAAGTTTTTTATATGAATTTAAAATTAATTCCAATATTATTCTTTATATCGAAAAGTAAACTTTTACATGTTACAGCATAAGTTTTAAATTTATATTTATAATTTGTGTGCTTTCTGGGTTTTTCTCAATCTTCTCATATTAATATTAAATACTCTTAGTTCATTAAAATGTAATTATTAATTGTAAAATATTATTTGCATTTGCTATTTAAATCATTTAATTTACCATATTTAATTCACTTTTTAATTGAAATGCATATTGAATTACAATTCTTTAACATAAAATGGCCTCCTTGAAAGCCCACACTACATCAAGCTCAAACATGTTGAAACATGCAGTGCCACAATGAAGGAGAAGAAGAACGAGAAGAACCGGAATGGCATCCACTAAACAAATCTGAATCCAATCCAAGAAATGACCGCACCCGCCAACAATAATTACCACACCAATCTAAACAACTCAACAAAATTGTGTTGTGTTTATACAAATCAAGTAAAATTGCTTTATGTGAGATTGACTAGCAGATACCCTGCAATTGTAAAACATACGATTCGGACTTGGCTCAAAATGTTAATCAGACTAAGTGAGACATTTGAAGAGCAGTTCCAAAATATTTTAACTCTACTTGAGGATCCAATAAATTGTATTTATAACTTTCCAAGTTGTTTACTGGATACAGGGTATGGGAATAGTCGCATAAATGTGAATTCGGCAAGTGTTAAGCGCATAAAAATGGAATAGAAGTCCGAAAATAGAAATAGATTTTGCAAAGTAAGAAAAATAAACAAGGCAAGCTGAGCACTTCAAGTGGCCAAGTGGCTACTGGGGCTAAAACCACACGGCCTGCAATTACAATGTGTGTGGGAGAGGGAGGGGGAGGGGGAGGGGGTTGGGCAGAGTGTATTTGTGGAGGGAGCGGCCTCATTAGCTGCTTGGACCAGGGGGGTCATCGGGGCGCTATAAGGTCATAAAGTAATCAGGCGCGGCATAAACAAATAAATTTTTGCGCTGCTGGAAAAATCTGTGTGAGAAAATTTAATTCAAATGTGTGTGTGTGTGTGTGTGTGTGCGTGTGTGTGTATGTGTGTGTGTTTCGGTTACTGATTACCATTTCGATTTGAAACGACCTTGTTGGATTTCAATTTCCAAATGTGTTGCGTGTTTCTTCGATTATTTATGACTTTTTTTCTTTTTGATTTTGATTGACATTGGCGGCCATCTGGCCAAGAGGGGCGCGGTTATGGCCGGCCTGGTAAGCGTTAGTGTCTGGCCAAAAGTGGCCAAGTTAATTTGGCTAATTGGAACTTGCTAAAAAAATAAAGAAAAGCACATCGCAAGTGATGCAAATCAGAAGCCATAAATATAAATATAAAAATACAAATTTCTAATATTTCTTTTTTGTTGTGCTCAATTTTTGTTATTGCTTTGCAAAATTTTCACACATCAACAGCTGCCAGCAAGCAAGCAGAGAATAGAGAATTTTCCTCATTTCCCTCATTTCCCATTCTCTGTGCATTTTTATGCCAACATATAAAAAATCAACCGAAAGAAGCCGCAAAAGAAGGCGCACAATTTTCGCTTACAATTTTTATGACAAGCTGCGGGATGAGGAGCCGATGAGAAGAAGGAGGAATAGGGGAAGGGAGAGGGGGAGGGGGGAGGGGAAGCGTGTTGGAAGATGTAGGGATTTTGTTGTACTGCCTTTTGCCGTTTGCCTTTTGCCAGCTGCCCACTGAAGTGGTGCAAAATTTACGAGCCGCGCCCCCAGCCACCAAACCACCCACAATCACTCCCACCTCCCACTCCCCACCTCCCACCTCCCCACACCCATTGGCATTCCCTCAATTCCCTTATATACCATTCCGTTTTATTGAATTTTATTTCTTTTGCCAAAAGTGAAGTGCCGAAAGTCGTCATTGTTGTTGTTGTTGTTGTTGTTGTTTTAGCAGTAGCTGTTTTGTAATTTATTGTTTGCAGTTACGAAATTTATTTCTGTGTTTTTGTTGTAAATTTACAATTTTGTTTTGCGGGCTTTTTGCACTCAACTTTGCAGCAGGTATCCCAACTTTACTTTTATATATGAATGCAGAATAGGAAGCTTTCCACATTTCTCCTTTCTCCATTCCTCTTTTATTTCTCTCTTTCTTTATTTCGTTCCTTGAATCATTCTCCCGTTCTTATGCCTTACTCTTTTATATCTGTGTTTTTCGTTAGAGGCTTCAATTGTGCAGCAATTGTTTTTATAACACCAACGAACAGACGGAATGGAAGAAAGAGGAAATGCCAGAAATAAAGTTATGTAAATGCCACAAACACACACACACATGAATACGTGAGCGTGTGTGTGTGTGTGTGTGTGTGTGTGTGTGTAAGCATGGCCAAAAGTTCGAATGTCAGAAATCGGAAATAATAAAAATTCAAGCGGGAGATTGTTCTCACATTTGTGGCCAGCAAAGAGGATGTGAATACGTATGTGTTTTTTAGTTTGTACGTTTGTTTGAATAAAAATAGTTATACTATGGAATCTCTCGTTTTCTTATAAACAAAGCGAAAAGGGACGATATTTGGCAACACGATAAATAGTGTTGGTAAAGGATTTGGGTTTAGGTAGACGCTGGGATTTATGTGACAGGCAGCGGCTTAAATTTAATTTGCCGCAGGGACAAACTGGGAAAAACGCAGTGAAAAGCGGCAAAAAGTAAAGAGAGTCGGGGTAAATACTTTGAAATGCAGGCAGAGCAAACAAACCCAAAGGACCATGGGCAAGGAGACAAAGATAGAGGCTGAGACAGAGACAGAGATAGAGACAGAGACTGAGACAGGGAGATGGCAATTGTAACCAAACTCCACTCGAAACTCGGCTCGAGAGTTTTTCGAGGTTTTTCAAGGTTTTCCTCTTGTATCTGAAACCGCAGCCGCAGGCATCACATTCGGAATACTTTAATATGCTGGGTCAGGGAGAAAGATTGAAGGAAAATGGTTTGGGGATGACTGAGAGGTTGAGGGAAGAGGTCGCCAGTTGGGAATCTCATAATTCGCAGGCTCTATTTCTATTGTTGCTGCAGACGCTTTTATATTTTTATTAATAAGACAAATAATGAAAACCCGCTCGGCAAATGCGCTCACCCGGAAAAATCATTGTTGGAAGAGCAAGAAAGCAAGAGACCAAGAGTCGGAGCATTCTGCGTCCAGCAGACTCTATCTTCATCCCCATCTCCATCCCCATCCCCATCCCCATCCCAATTTCAATCTCAATGTCATCGTCAATCTACCCGTCGAATGTTGAATTCACTTTTCCCAGCTCAAGCTCAAGCGAGTCGACTTTTCCTCGGCATGGCTTTTCCTTAATTTGTTTAATTTATGCAAAATGTTTGCAGCTCGACATCGGGCGATAAGCGCCGCTAATTTGTTCAAAGTTGTCGCAAGTTTTTCACGGAACACAGAACGCGTTCGGTTCTCTTCTTGTTGCGTTATGAAAACGTTGATGAAAATGTTGATGAGCTGAGGAATTTTCATTTGCCAGCTGAGTGGCTCTGTGGAAAGTTTGCCTGGCTATTGGCAAAATGTATGCATAGAGCTTAAGTGGCTTAAAGCGGACAGCTCAGTGTCTAATATTGAATGTTCATCGAAATAATAAACTATAAATTCGGGTAACACACTTCTTGTGAGTTCACTGTACTGCCAACCACTCAGTTTAAATAGTAATTGCTTTGCTAAAAAACACAATCATATATTGGTTTTATTTTTTGAAAACTAACAAGTCAATACTTTGAAAAGAAATAAAAATAGTTTTCTGAAATATCCAGTCTAAATAATTATTTCATACTTTCTACATTTCTGCTAATTATTTTTTGATTTTTTTATTACAAGAAATTTATTTAAAGATTTAAATATGATTTAAATCAAAGTCCGAACCGATTAATCTCAAGTATCTTTTATTCATATTGATTGGATGTTGCCAAAGGTTTCACTGTACACGCTTGGTAATCCTACAGTGTTTATTTCTATATTTTGTCAAAATAAAATGTTTGAATCATTTATTTCGTGAGAACATTTGACTAACTGTATGGCACTTTTTTTGATTATCAGAAGAAACTAAATTATTCCATATTTGATATATTATTCCGACTTTACTGTAGTGCACACTGTAAATTCAAGATTATCTAACATGTTCAGACATGTCAGCTATTCAGATTTCAAAACATTCAAGTCCTAATCGTAGGGAGTCTTTCAAATGACTGTCGACCAATTTCAATTCCAATTCCAATTTCATTTTCACTTGCATCTCAGACTCCTACTCACCTTGTCTGCCGTGTGTGCGTTGCGCTGTGGAGTTCACTGTGGTATCCGGTGGACGATGGGGCAAGTGTTGATACTCGTAGTCGTAGTGTGACGACTGTTGAGCGGCTGCAGCGGCCGCGGCCGCAGCGGCGGCGGCTTGTAAATTCTGTTGGTTTTGATGCTGGAGCGTTTGGCTGTGGACACCTGCTCCTCCTGGTCCTGCTCCTGCGACGGTCAGGTGACGTCCTGTCATGGGCAGGGTACCGGGGCAGGGGGAGGGGCCGCCGCCCGCGTCGCGGCAATCGAGCGTGGACTCATACTCGTAGGGATTCATTGTGGTCGACTCCAATGGACATTCGTCGTCGTCGGTGTCGGTGCCACCGTCGTAGAGATTGTCCGTGTGACGGTATGCGTGGTGTTGATTCTGCTTTGAGAACTTAATTTTGGCGGCTTTTGCTGGCCTAAAAGCCGACACTCGGGACAGACAGATGAAATAGAAGAGACGTGTGTGAAGAGAAGAGAAGATGGGGAGCAAAGCGGAGCGAAGAGTGAAAAGAAATCAACTCAATCCTCCTCCTGTTGTTCTTGTTGTTCTTGTTGTTATTGTTGCGGTTGTTGCTGTTGTTGCTGTTGTTCCTGTTGTTATTATTCCTGTTCACCCAACAACAATTCTTAACACTCAAACACTGCACTTTGAAATTGAATTAGGCTTCGACTCGATGCCAACATATTGCATATTCAATTTTTATTTCAATTTCGATTTCAATTTCTTGTTGTAAATTTATGCAATAATTTTATTTTTTTATTATATCTTTTATTTCACGCACATCTTTTTGATGTCTTTTCACTTTCGGCACTTGCCTTATGCCCTCTGACTTTCCTTGCTTCCTTTTTTGGTCGAGATTCGGCAATAAAATACATAAAATGTGTGGGGCCCGCAGGCGATTTCACAATATTTAAAATTGATTTTGGTTTGCAATTTCTGTGGCCAATTTCTTGTTGCACGAAAACAATTGAAACACACACGCGAGAGACAAACGCGACACAAGCAACGATAATAACATGAAGGAGACGGAGATGAATACCGAGATGGAAACGTAGAAGAGAACACCACGAGTCAGGACAAGAAGACAGCAACTAAAACCCACACAGGTGTGAAAGAAGCGGTAAATTTTTGTGTAATTTGCTTTACGTATCAGCTTCAGCTTCAGCTTGAGCTTCAACTTGAACGTCGACTTCGACTTCGACGGTCGTTTGTTGTTTGTTGCGCGACGGCCGCGTGACGTGCGGGTCGGCTCAAATGCGAAGTGAATTCAGCGAGCGACGATTTCAAACTAACTTGCTCGGAGCAAATTTTTCTGTATGCAGGCAGATGAGAGAGCGAGAGCACCCTAACAGCTAACAGCAAACAGCCTTCGTTCAGTTTCGCTGCCGAGCGCGAGAGAGAGCGCGACGTGAGAGTCAGTTGAGTTCAATGCAGAGCGCAAGTGTCGTGGGAGGGCTCTGATGCTGCGTGCACTGTTGTTGTTATACTCGTTTGACGAGTCGATTGTCGCTGCGCACTCTTTGCGCATGACGTTGCTGCCGACGACGCCAACGCTTGTAGTGCTGATAGCGCTGGCAGCGCTGTCGCCAACACCGCTGTTGAGAGGGGCTTAACGAAACTCTGCCGAAGAGTTTTGAAGGTTAAAAAGTGCGTTGCCGTTTGGCCAAAACATGCAGCCTGCGCAGGGGAAATGTTTATCAAATGCGGGTGGGGGGATGTTGTCTGATTTGCAGCCGAATTACGCGCTGTTAGAAAGAGTTTCGTTCAATTTTATCTGCTTATCTATTGACTGCTATGGACTGTTAGCATTTTCTGTTAACAGTGCTGTAATAACAGCCGTTGCCTGCGGCCATTTACATTGACACTGTTACTTCTGCTATAATGTTGCTTTTACATATTATTCAACTGTTAACTTTTCAGAACAAAGTCTTACCGATGTATGAAAAACAAACTGAAAATCGGTATTTGAATAAAAAATTGTTACTTCACATAACATAATTCTAGCTAAATCGAGATATTGAAGGGAATTCAACCGAATGAAAATAGTTGCAATTCGAATGAAATTAGATTAAATTAGATTTGAATAAATGCAACAATAATTTTAATACTTTATTTCCGTTGGCAGTCAGCTCTGTATAAAACAGAAGCAAATCCTTCACAAAAAACATCTCTCCAAAAGTTGTCGACCAAAAAACGAGCTAGAAACAAAAAAATTCTTCAACTTCATTAACGTTGCAGTAAAGTTTTGGTCCAGAAGCGTTCTGGACACAATGCAGCGAGAGGAACAACCGAAAAACTTTGTTTAGCGTCCGAAAAATGGGCAACGCAGATTCACAAGGATCGAAGGAATCAAGGACGGGGCCAAAGGACGCGGCGGAAGGACGAAAGTTCAAAATGCTGACAGTGAGGTTGTCATTTAGCGATGGCAACGGCAACGGCGACGACGACAATAACAACAGAATCGGCAACAACAACAACAACATTGGTGACCAGGCACAGTGTGTCCAAAACTCTGGCTAACGAAGCAACAGACAATGGACAGGCCAAAAGGAAAGAAGTAGAAAATTGCGTTATAAGCAAAGTAAAGGACATTTCGCTAATGGCTTAACTTTTGAGCAGGTTTGTGGGCCAATTCCCACCCACATCTATGTAGAGCCGCATCCGCATCCGCATCCGCATCCACAAGCTCATGTAGCGGAAGTTGTTGCTGAAGCGCTTTTGACAGTTCTGAAGCGTAAGAAGAAGAAGAGATGAAGACGTTGCCATTATATATACACACGTTCTTCTATCACAGTCTGGCAACGCTCATGTCGATACCGCAGTGGTTCATTTGAATATTTTAGCTTGAATTCATAAATAATAAAGTCAATAAGTGAACTTTTTATTGTTTTGAGAACAATTTTTGAAAAAAAATATATTTTTTTAAATTTTATGTCATGTATCCTTTGAAACGATTTCATTGAAAGCTAAGAAATAAAATTAAAACATTTTAAATCGCATTTTCCAGGTACGCTTATTACTTTTGAATCAAAAGTTTTGATATTGAACATCGCCGAAACAAAAGATCTAATAAAAGTAAATCGACATATGTCGGTAATTCTCGCCCTTTCTGCTAATAATAACTAAGGGTAAAATCAAGCTCTATAAACCGAAAATATTCATTTAAATAATGGTAAATTATATTATATATTATTATACACAAATATAGCAAATGTATATAATTATAAAGAATTAATTTACTAGGTATCCCAAATCTTAGACTAGTTTCACACGGATTCTAACAACGCATCTTGCCACTTAAAAAAAATATAACAGTATCTACCATTGACACATCCAAGGCCTGGTTACAGGCAAGTTTTTAAAAAATATTATCTTAACGATAGGGAATTTAAGATCGCGCACACCACTGTGCAACGCAACGTCGACGCCACATGACGCGACACGAGCCTGAAACTGAAATTATTTGCATAGGACTCGCTTCTACTTTTTTCCTTCATATTCTTCGACTTCTAGTCGTTTTCTTTTTCTTTTGCTCTGCTGTCGATGAAAACTCAATTTCCTGTTGTGTTCAAAAATGTTGGATATTTAGAAGAAGAGCGTCGAAACTAGACGAAGTCAAACGGAACTTAACGACGAGCAACGGGACTCAAGAGCTTCGCTTGCAACTGACACATTGCAAATAATGCCACAAAAATGTTGAGAACGAGAAATGTTCACATTTGACATTCAACTTTGACATTCGAATTGAAAGAGGTCACGCAGAGTGGGCAAATCTTGGATATCGTTTGATATCGTACAATACGTTTCTACTTGATAAATTGTGATCGATTGGCAAAAACAGTGATAAAAAGTAAGTTATGAAATCAATTTGAAATCAAGTTACCAAATAGAATAGTTATTCTCTGGTTGTATATAAATTTTAAGGAGTTATTTTAAAAAATAATTGCGTTTTCATCAATCCTACATATGTAAGTTTTCTGAATTTCAAAAAACTTATAACAATCAAATGATAAATGCCTTATTTTTATGGAGGACTGCACGAGAAGGCCTTAAAATTAATGACATCTTTATCTCTTACAACATATTAAATTTCGATAGGTTTAAGTGTTTCCAAGAGATAAAATATTTTGAGTTTTAATTTTTTTGTGATAGTTTCAGAAGAGACTTTCGCAAATACCAAATAGTTTCCTAATACAATTCACCGTGTTGACTTTTTCTGATGCTTATATTTATATAAGGAGTTTAAATTTTATTTTGTGTTTGTAAAGAAATGAGAATACTTCTTGCTACACTGTTAAATGAAACCAATTTTAATGGTGACTGTTGATTTCTTTTTAGAGATATCGTAGTCTTTTCCATTATCATATTTAAAGTCTAATATTATTGTTTATCTCAGACCTTTGTAATTCATCGTTTTAGATATCAATGTAATTTGTTGAGGGGAACATCTGTTTCCCAGACATTCACTTTTTTTAATGCTGTTGTTAATTTACAGTTGTTTCGGTTGCAGTTGCAAAATAAACAGTTATTCTAAATTGACTTCCCTTTTTGGGGCAGAGCTCAAATTTCTATTAAAAAAGACTTCCTCTTCCTTGAACTTATCCTGTCGAGGGACCGACAGACTTTTCGCATTTGTTGCGTTTTTATCTTCACTTCGCAATTACTTACACTTGCACTGTCTCTGTCTCTGTCTCTGTCTCACTCTCTCCCTCTCTCTCACTCGCTTGCTGAGTATCTCACACACATACATGTACCTATGGACACACAGTATCCTGTTAAGGGACAAACAGTGCAGAGTGTTGGTCTTCCTTGTCTTTTGGGTTGCACTTAAAGCTTCAGTCACGAAATTTGATCAGCACTTAAAAGCGAAGAGGAGATGGAAGAACAGTGGAAAGGAGCTGGAGGAGAAATGGACAATGACTTTAAAGAGATGCAACAACAAGTGACCAATATTGTTGTTTGTTTATTTTTCGTTGTTGCTCAACTCTTGACCCGAAATCATCAACAGCTTTGAACTCTCGAACTCTCGAGTGGCAGCAACAGCAACAGCAACAAACAACATTGCGGCATTTCCTGCGTCAATTTTCACAGAAAAACAAAAGCAACAACAAAATGGTTGAAGAGGAAACGCCATTCAATGGAATGCAGGTCATTTCGGGTGCCGCCTGAGCCTCTAGAGCCTCTAGAGCCTCTGCCGCCTCCCTCTGCATCGAGCGGCTCTTTTTGCAGCCCACTTTCAACATTTGTTGCAAACGCCCCATATACAGTATGTGGCACATATATAAATACACATGTGGACATTGAAATAGGTGTAACACTTGTAAATTATGCAAATTAATAAATTCGACCAAATTAAACTGAAATCCATTGAGTAGAATCGGGACAATAATAATATGAGAAAGATACATTTAAACAAATAAACCACCTACATCTGGACTGATCAATGCAGTCTGACAATTTATATATAGTTTTTATTACTTCAAAGTTCAATTTAAATGCAATTAAATGCGATTAAATTTTTGGTTTGATTTGTTTAGAATCTCTAACTAAGTTTCCGAAATAAAATACCTGTTCACACCTATTTCAATGTCCATATGTGTACGAATCGCGCCTATAAACATCGATCCGAGCACAGGCGAAAATTTCCAAGCGGCATAAAAATTGAACAGGACGTGCAGGACACGAGGATTTGCGGTGAGGGGAGGCTGGTCCGAGCTGACAATGACTGGCAGGCACTTTATGCCGCGAACGACCGACCACTGACCCCCTGACCCCCCTGACCGCCCTCTCCATCCACGATCTCCTGCTGCTGCACTTATAAGAGAAATAATATTACGCGAGATATTGAATTACGCGTTTTAAATTAAAAAATATTTTCGCGATTGCATTAAACGAAAGGCGAACTAATTAAAGAGGATTTTTCTCCACTTCTCGATTCTGCTTTAGCCCGAGTGTCCTTCCATGTCCTTGTCCGGCAATGCAATTTGCAAGCTGCAAATTAAGTTGAAGTCGTGGACAAAAGTGGAAAAAGCCAGACGAAAGGACAAGGAAAACGCAGCGAGGAAAACGGAAAAAGATTTGCCTAGGCTATGAACTCGTCAATATTCCCCATCTCCAAGTTCATTGAAAAACAATTAGAAACTGCAGCATAAACACGTGTCGGAAGTCGAAGTTCTTCCTTATCATACACCCCTAAAATATTATACACTCAAAGAAATTGTAGCGTAAGAATATTTTCTAAAATTGAGAATAGTTTTCTATACTCCTTGAACCCTATATATTGAAATTTCTACTTACTTTTTTATGTTAAATAAAGATAGAGGTAATCTTCTATAACTAGGAATGTTTTTTAAAAAGATAAGGCACACTAAGTATTAAAAATATCTTCCCTACGTTTAACTTTTCTATCCTGAGAAAGCCTTTTTTAATTTAAAAGAAAATGCGCAATAGATGTATTGTAACACTTTTCATAAAATTAGAAAGAAATCTGTAAAGTCGAAAAAAAGTGAAAAATGTTTGCTTTTTAGAAAATTAAAAAATAAGTTTAATTTTATAGAAAAACTTTTTAATATTAGAAATTATGAATCCCAATATTTGAAATTTGTTCGTACTTATCTAAGGCTAATACGTTATAATTTTAATAAATATGGTAAATTATTATTCTGAGTGTACTTCTTTCACTTGATATGCAGATCAGCAGCTGCCACTTAGACAAAGGACGATACGAGACTGAAAGAATTACGAGCAGACCAAGTGCTCATGTACTCGAAGATGTCTCCTCCCTCCTCCCCCTTCCCATCTCAAATGCATCTCCAACTCCATCTGTGATTCTTTCCAGGGAGCATAGGAAGCTGCGGGCGGCCGTCGTTTTCTACAAGCCAAACAAACAATGCATCAATCAATAAAGATTTCCGCACCTAATAAGCCGCAGACAAGCCACAAGCGGTGAGCCGAGAGGGGACTGAACGGGAGAGGAAGATGCTTTGAAATTGGAGGAGGAATAGGAAGGGGAAAGTGTGAAGTGTGAAGCTGCAGCTGCAGCTGCTCTTCTCCCAAGGCCATTCCATCATTGACGCTGCTAACCAATTAAACGCCAATAGTCGCCAGCAATGCCTCCGACCAAGGTGTTAATCGAATTACGACTGAGACGTTGACGTCGACGGCGACTGCGACGGCGACAGCGAATGCATTGCACATTCGATGGCAAAAGGGCAGCAGCTGCCTCAGCTCCTTTCATTTCCATATTTTCAAATTTGAATTTTCTATTTCGACGGAGTTGTCCTTGCAAGAGAAGAAGTCAAAGCGGAGGCGGAGTTGGAGTTGGAGTTGAAGGTAGAGAGTTGGCGCCGTTTATCAGACGACTCTCCTCCTCATGCCTTTTCCCTCTTTACTCCTATTTTACTGGTGGCTAGCGGCTGCTCCGCTTCTCGGATGCGCTCGTAAAGAGAATTACACACATGTGTGGCTGCTCCAACGACTGAGAGGCTGCTCCCTGTAAGGGATGTGTGGTAGGGGAAGGTGTGCAACAATTCAATGCTGATTTTGCAGCTAGAGTTGCAAATGTGTCGCTTCGTTTGCTTGCATGCGTAAAATTTGAGACACGTTAATGTCTGGCTGCATATTTGCAATTTTGTGGCGCAGACAAATTCTCAAAGTGATTGGGAAGACTCTTCAGACCCCAGATCCCAGACCAGATCATAGTTGGAGATTGTGAGAAGGAATCCCAGTATCTGTCCTTCATTACCCTCATAACTGAGTTTAGTTGCAGTTGAAATACAACAAGATTCGTTGATAAGGAAAGTGTTTTAAATATTACTCGAAGTCTTAATTATCTTACAATATTAACAGGATTAGAAATTATAAGCTAGTTATTTAAATCATCGTAACCACTTTGAAACATTTTGATCGGGTTCAGTGTTTAAGTAATGTAATAACGAGATATGAAATGAGAACTCAGAAGAATGCCATTATATATTAGGGGGAAAACTCATGTTATTTTTATTCCAGTGCAGCATCAGCTCATAATCAAACTGTCGCACCTATTCGAGAGCTATAGAAAACAGTGAAAATGCAAATGGAATGACTCGAAAGTCTCCCTTGCATAGTCTCTGACAGTCTCACAGTCTTGACAGAATTCGCCAACGTGTCGCAGCTTCAGTTTGCCAGGACCTTCTATGGATTCTCAACGTGGGCGCTGTCAACATTGCAATTACGAAACAATTTCGACAGCATGTTGTACGAATTGGAGTACTGAAAATAGAGCTGCCACACTCTGCACCACCCAGAAGTGCCACACACACACACACACACCTATTGATCGTCATCGAGATGGAGGCTGTCAACAAAAGATGAAAAAGCTGCGGAATAAAAGTTGAAACGGTTGGCATAAAATTATGTAGATGCAGACGAAAGGCAACTTTTCTCTCTCCCTCTCTCTCCTCTCTGTCTATATCTTTCTCTATCTCGCAGGGCCTCTTCCTTTCCCTCTTTGTGTGTTGTTGCCACATACATTTGGCAGCCGTTTTCAACACCTTTCGGGAACTCACGCTTCATTTGCATGTAACCATGACACGACAACACATGCTGCAAATACCACACGACCACCGATGCCGACGCCGACTGCGACGCCGACTGCAGCAGCGACTTCGACGTCCTCAGGCCATGTCGTCGCGGTGACAGGGCAGCCGAGTGACAACCGCAAAGTAAGACCGCATATATCAGAAATAATAATAACCCCCAAACGAAACGACGCACCGACGACAGTCGAACCCAATTGGATGAGGTTTCCTTTTGGTCTGACAATCGAATCGTTGCAAATATTTTGGGGCATTTGCCAAAGGATTGGTGCGAAAGGGGAGGGGAGAGGAGAGGAGAGGAGAGGAAGGTGTAGTATGGTGAGGTGCGTCTCCTGCTACTAACGACACAGCTGCATATTTTGTCAACTATACGAGTATATGCTAAAATGCCAAAAGGGTTCGCCAGTCACAGACAGAGACAGAGATAGAGACAGAGACAGAGAGGGAGAGGGAGCTAGCAGGTGAGCAAATGCGAAGGTGTTCCTAAGAACTTTAACGAATGTGTCCTCGTTGAATCGAATGCTGATGTCTGTCAGACCAAGAGGTGATAAGCAATTCGATTTGCCGCCCCCTTTGAAAGTCCTTGACGTACTTTAAATGCTGCCGGATGCGCTTACACTTGACTTTGGTAATTTACAGGAAGGATTCAAGTGTGTGTGTGTGTTGAGAGTGTGACGTTCAAATGATTTGTAATTGTCGTATGCCACATCAATGGAACCGTGTAAAAAATGGTGAATACGGTGCAATTTTTAAAGGATATTCGGAGATCATTTCAAGAGGAGCTCCGAAAATTTATTTCTCCTATTATTATGTTCTCACTTCACTCTCCTTAATGAACTGCAAAGCATATTAAGAAAACTCTTCTCAATGAAATTCCATTTTAAATGGAATCTGAGGATTTCCCCCAAGGTTGCGCAATCTGTTTTGAGAAACCGATGAAAAACTAATGAATCCGATTTAATTGTGAATGTGTGCAATGTATGCAGAAGGAGCGTTAATTTTGGCAAATGTTTCAATGCATTTTTGGCACCACAGAATGAAAACCGTGGAACACAACTGTGAGTCATAAAAGAATTAAATTGATGGCTTATCGGATGCTGGACTCGTTTTTAAAAATTGATTCATAATTTTTAAATGTTTGTCAATTGCATTTTCATTTTCCAATCTATGCTGTACTTGGGATTTTCATATTTGGAGAAGCGGGAATTAAAACAAATGGAAAATTAAATGGAGCAAAGGGAACAGTGAAAATACATTATTATGGAAGCTTATCTGATTGGTTGGCCAATTAGTTGCCCAAAAAGAATGGAGCTGCTTTCCTCATCAGTCTTCGGTGCTTTGCGCACTTTTTTTTAGCTTCGGTTCATCAAAAAGTCCTCAAACAAAACGCTGAAGGATAAATGACCGAGTGCTGCAAATGCGGCAACGACGATCATCAACAAGTTCATCAACGGGAGCAGAAGCTGAAGCTGAAGCTGATGATGAGACAGAGACAGAGACAGTGAGAAGCTGTGGCATCCATAAACGTTTGTTGATTACCCGCAGCCTTGCCACAGTTTCGCATGCCGTGATGACTCAAAAAAAAGCTGCAAGTTATTTGCATTTGCTGCTGGATCTGTTACACTCCAAGAGACTCCGAGTCCGCGAATCCGCGAGTGCACATCTATTTTTTTTCCTTCCTTTCTTTTCCATTCCCAGCCATTGCTTTCCTTTCCTTGGCTTGTGGTGAAAGAGAAAAGTGTTTGCTCGCCGCGATGGCAAAAAGCGCAGAGCGAACCAGCAAAATGGCAGCTACCGACACCGCCCCCTCCTGTGGACTCCACCAGGCCATCAGCCAGCACCTGACGCGCATTAAATCCACACCTGGAAACATCAGCATCCTCAACGTCCTTTCCCTCCTCTGCGTTCACGTCGTGGCTTTGCTAAAACACGAGATGGGGATAAAATGGAATAGAATTGCAGATTCATTTCACTCAGCGACGGAGACGCAGATGGCGACGAAGGATGAAAGAAAAGATGATGTCCTGCAGAACAAGTTGCAAACCTTTTAGCTGGTCTATGTTTCTCTAGGTTTCCTCTGCGAAACCTGAATAACCACAGAATCCCCTAAATTGATCTGGGAACAGAGCATCCATGGGGGAGATTATAGACCCTATTATCGAATTAATGAACTATAACGACTATAACTCGACCAATTAACAGCGGAAGGCATTCAACGTGCCGAGGTCATTAAGCAAATTAAAATCGCATTTTGACGATATCCGCTTTACTCCTTCCGTTTCCCCTTTCCCCTTTCCCGCTCGACAGTTTCCAATTCCCTTGTCGATTGTCCTGAAAATGCCCTTAAATCAATAAAAATGGCCTGGATTATCCGAAAACTTGATTAAAGCATTAATACTATTGTAATTATTAATTATTATTAAATAACTGAAAAATATATGCTCGTATTTACAAAAAATAAACGAGCCAATAAAAACCGAAATCAATAAATAAATCAATTTATATAAACAATAGCAAAAAGTTTGTCGACACACAGGGAAACACGACTTATTTAATTAATGACTATTACATTTTTATTTATTTCATTTATAATTTATTTCTCTTCTTAACAGGATAACAGGAGATATGTGAGACCCGGCGTTGCCCGGTCAAGTTTCCTATCTAGATTGCATAATATAGTTCCTTAATAACACAAAAACAGCAACATAACGATCCAGAAATTGTATATTAAGTTACTATATATTTTAAGTATATATTTTGAAATTATATATTATTATTTATTCAATTTTAAAGTAATTATTACAAAAACTTTGTCAACAATTGTAGAATATGTGTCTTTTACTTTAATAAATAGATATTTCAAGGTTATATGTGTTAATGAAAATTTAACTCATGTTTGATTTCTCTGAGATTTGTGTTTGCCTTTTTTTAAAATCTTTTTTTTTTTTCTGAGTTAAATGAGAACTTCAGTAGTTTAAAATCCTGAAATGATTTAATTGTCTACATGGCAATTTGCTTATACAAATAAAAAAGTAGTAATTAGTAAATAAAATTATGATTTTCAATGATTTACAAATGAAATCAATTCTTTCTTATTTTTAAATTCTAGAATAAGTTATTTGGCAATATTTTGTCAATTCAGATTGAAGATATTATGAAATAATTCAGTTAGATATTTACAACTTAATAAGTAATTTAAATATAATTAAATATATAAGGAAAGGTGTTAGTAAAGTCATAATTTAGTTGATTTAATGCTGTTCCAGTGCTGAAAGATGAATTGCAATTGTAAATCCTTAATTTCAGCTCAATTTTTATCTATTGTTTCCCATTGCAAATGATAGAAAATGAAAAATTCGATTTGTCTCAAGATTTTGCTCGTGTCACACATCTCTCTCTCTCTCTCTCTTTCTCTCGCCCGCTCTAGTCTGCCACGCCCATCGACTACCACCTCCCAACTCCTCCTTTCGACTCCTGTTCATCTGATTGGCCTCCGGCAAACTACTTTATCAGCTTCGACTTTTCTTTTACTTTTACTTTGCTGTATTTTGTTCACGCTGCCTTGCGGCAAAGTTTGTCGCGTCACTTGTCCCGTCTGTCTCACCAGCTGGGGTCCTGCATCCGCATCCCGCATCCTGCATCCCGTATCCTGCATCCCGTATCCCGTATCCCGCATCCAGGATCACTCAGCGTGTCCTGCGCTTCTGTTTCTGGCTCACAATAAACCACTTTACAGAGCGACTACTAGTTTTATTTTTCTTCATTCTCCGGCAAAATTGAATTAAAATTTACATTTTTAATCATTTGTGTAGCATGCGACGCTGCTTTAATCTCACTCATTCTCATTCTCATTCCCTGTCTCTGTCTCTGCCTCTGTCACTACCCTCCATCTCCCCCTCTCTGCTGCCCCTCGGAGTGTCCTTGTTTTAGCGCAATTCATTTGCCAGTTGTCAGCCCAGTCGCTTCGCATTCGCATTCGCATTTAATTAGTGTGAAAAGCGCAAATTATTCGCCTCTTTTTATATGGCGCCTTTCAGTCTTTCAACTTGTCTCCATCTTCGTTAATTGGCTTAAAATTAATAACAATCATTACATGTACTTATGTAGGCATTATTATAATGTCTACATGCTGATTGCCACATGCCACACGCCACATGCCACATGTCACACTCAACACTCAACACTCGACTAAAACACTTTTTCTTGTCATTAATATTCTTCAACATTTCCACATTTCCATTCCCGGATGATGAAATAAAACCACAATTTGCATCATTATCTGTGGCACTTAGCACCTCTTAACTATGTATTTCGTTCAGCTCTCATATCAGTTGTTGTTTAGCCGTTGCAGTTAAACGAGTGACCGTTTGGCCGAGTGAACAGGTGAGAGAATACCGCGCACTCAATTCAATCGGGTATACACAAGGTGATGGCTCAGCCGACACTGGACAAGTTCTATTAAAGTGAAATAAATCTATATATCGAGTTCATAAATTCGATTATTTTGTGAAAAAAAGGTTGCTTATGTCTCTCACACATTTCTACTGTGCAACTTATTAAATAACAATATATGTTTTGAGTGCCTCATTAACTGTTTGAATTGTTTTATATACGTGCTGGATTCTATATCATATTTAACCAAACGATCTATAATTGAAATCGTAATTATTTGATTATAATATCAACTAGTACACACAATTCTAAATTGTCACGAAAATCAATCAAATAAAATGATATTGTATATTATAAATTATTTTTTAATGAAATACTTTATCTCAAGTTTAGATATAATAAACAAGTATAGATTAATAGCTATAAATAAGTGTCTCTAACTTGTGTTGTTTTTCTATTTGACATTTCCATTCCTAAAGCTGAAAACTTTGGAGAGCAGACTTTCATATTGTATACCTGATATTATGGCTAGTTAAGAAGAAACTTAGAGTCAATTCGCATCAGTTTATGCACTCTGAAAAAAAGCGCGCATTCGATTGGAGAACTTGCAACATTTTGTGAGATACAATTGAGATGTTGTTGCTTCGTGCAGCTGATAGTTGTTGTGTTATCCACACACAAGTGAAGTTAGTTAATAAATTTATCTAATTTGATAGACAAATTGGGGCGGGATGGAGCGGGGCGTGGCAAGACAGCTCGTTGGCGCGTCTTAAATTGGCAATCAATTGTGCGACCTTTTGGAAGGGGTTAACCAGAGACGGCTTGACTGCCCAACTTGTCGCGACTGCCTGACTGACTGACTGACTGACTGATTGACTGACTGACTGACTGGCTGACTGACTGACTGACGAGCCAACTAGTTTGGCTGTTCTTGTTGTTAGTGGGTCTCTCGTGAGCACAAATTAAATGCAAATTCAATTAATTTGAAGCAAACAATTTGCTTAAATTAATTAATTGAATGTGAATCTAAAGTGCTTCCAATTTAACGCTGAAGGGGCGGACTGGGGGGGGGAGGAGGAGGTGCGGTGCGGTGCGGTGCGGTCGGTGACCATCCAACATTCAATGCTCAATATGTGCGAGTGCGTGAGTGGGCGTGGCATTTATCGAAAATTATTGGCATGAAATGTTTTTGGGAAATATACGAGGCGTGAGAGAAGGAGAGGGAGAGAGTGCGAGAGTGCGAGAGTGAGATGGATGCGCTGCTCGGCAAACCGCAAACTCTGGCAACTCTGGCGTATGCGTAATTTGCATTGAGTTGCGTTGCGTTGCGTTGCGTGCATTAAGTAAACTGTTTACTTGAAAATCAACTCTAAAATAAACAGCAGCCACCAAAATGCACACAAATGCAAATATCCTACACAGCTGTGAGTGTGTTTCGGTGTGTGTGTGTGTGTGGGTGTGGGTGTGTGGGTGTGTGGTGTGTGTGTGAGTGTGGCAGCCACAGCACAAATTTTTGGGCCGCTTTGAAAATGGCTCTTCAATGGTTAACCAACAATAAGGCAACAACTGCTGCAAATTCAATGGCTGACGGCCATTATAGTTACCCCACAACCGCAATTCCCCCTCTCCCTCTTCCACTTTGCCAATGTGCTGCTACCATTGCACTCTCGATCACATTTCTACAACCAATTTTGTTTGCATTTTATATTTGCCAAGTTTTTATCGCTCGTTATTCACGTTCATTCGCCAGAGAGCAGCAAATTATGCGCTTGATTAATATGCGTTCAATGTAAAGTTAAAACCCTCGCCTCCTCCATCCTCCATCCTCCATCCACCCCTCCATCCCCCCCCTCCCCATCCACCCACGCTCTGCATTATTGTTTATTTTGATAGTTTAATGTGTGCGTGTGGTTGTTTATTTGCCAGTCTTGTTGTTATTGCCGTTATTGTTGATATTGTTGTTATTGTTGTTGTTGTTGTTATTGTTGTTATTGGCGAAGGCAGCGCTCGAAATGGCAAACTGCAAATTTGCGCAAGGCAAACCCATCGAATTGTAAATTATTGTAACTTTTATGAATTTACGCAAATTTAAGCAGCAGCCAACAGAAGCATGAACAACAACAACAACAAAACAATAACAATAACAACAACTTACAATATTGTTAGTATCCAATCAATACTGCAATAGTTATTACCAGAAATCGCAAATATGTAAAAGGTATTTTCGCATTAACTTTCATTCCCAAATGTTATCATACCAAATATAATTTGGACTGCTATTTAGGAAGTACTACAAATAAATAAGAATTACATTTTCAAATCTTATATTCACTAAATATCTTACATTTATTATATTCACAGCATTATTTGAGTGAGGAAATGAAGATTTCAATATGCATCAACATTTTGAAAAGAATTATAAAAAAGATTAATTTATGGAAAATGTTTTTAATCGTCAATATCGAATTAGCATTTAATAACACTGATCCATAGATTTAAACTTCTTAGTTTATGAAAATAAAACTATCCCAAGGAAATAAAGTTTTATTTATTTGGGACCCGAGATGTAATAAAATAATGGATTTGGTTCGGGTTTTTTTTATTATTGCTTAGTAAAATTATTTTTAAAAGAAATCCGTTTCAAAGTTTGTTATTACAAATGAAAACTAGGAAAATTGGAAAGTTACAGAAATGCTGTTCACATTTTCATCGATTTATCATCGACGGAAAACCTAAACTGAGACATGTCACAAAAGTCAGGGCAACATTTTTACTTTCGCTCATGCAAAAGTGGGATCAAACTAGAAATAACACAGATACAGATACTTATGTATGTGTATGTGTGTGTGGGACAAAGCTTGCTGCGATAATAAATTTAAAATCATTTGTCATTTGACGCATTTGGGTAACGAGCCAAGTCGGCGGCGGCACCTTCGAGACACAGAAAACAGTAAAGAGACTCGTAGAAAGACCCACAAGGCCCAGTACCTAAGACCCCAGAGAAGACAATGGCATACCGATAAACATCATTTGTTTGGTCGCTGGGTTGTTGGGTTGTTGGGTTGCTGGGTTGCTGGGTCGCTGGATTAACCAGGAAGAGGAGAGAGTGGAGAGGGGAGAATGGTTAGCCTCGTTTGTTCGGGTCAGCTTTTCGGAGGCCAATCTATTGACAAATGTCTCTGGTTGCGCTTTAATTGCCACACAATTCCACTATCCCAGCAAATGCCTCTACAAATACACGTCGTTTTTCCAGCTTTTCCCCAATGCTCGCCGATTATATCGCATCTTATTGAATACTTATATCTACATGCATACATATTGTTTGTAATTTTCAGTTTAAGCTTTTTCGACTCCTACTTTGTTCTTCCACTGATAAAATCTTTTAGTTGTGGCGACCCCAAAAAAAGCATCGGCTACAAAAAATGCGTTGAATGCATCTGAAAGAAACTGAGAATTGAGAATTGAGAACTGAGAAGAGCGAAGAGCGAAGATGAGGAACTGCGAAGTTGACAATCTACAGTACAGTGAGCTGTTGTTATGTATATACTCTGTACTTTGCACTGCAATTGGGAGTGTGCGACTATTGAATCTGTGTACTAAGTAGAGAATTAGAGTTATGAGAAATAGCAACACCAATCTGTGTACAATCCATATTCCTGTAATTGTTATTAGGCCCTGTAACATGATCATAAATTCAATCTCAAGAGTGAGCTACAGGAACCAATAAAGTATACATAATTGCCGACATATACATAAGACTCAGTCTCCCTTTCAGATTACTCCATTGATATAACAAATAGCTTTTCTCAGTACTGTAAATAATATAAGTATTTACTCCTGTCCATGTATGTAATAATTAACCTATATACTTATGTAGCCGGTGTGATAAAATTCAATGAAAACTAATAAAATTGATATACCCCTCAGTGCGCGGTATCCCCAAGTCCATCAGATTTATCGAGGAAAAACCATGTGACTTGCTATTCGTTGTTGTTGGCACACATTTCTCGATTGCCCGTTGCTGTGTGATTGTATTTACGATTTATTTTACTACTTATTGTACATTATTCTTGTAGCTGATAGTGGAAGATGAAAAAGAGGGAATACTTGAACTCAAACCATAAAAAAACACTAGTTGTTTGGCCTTTGCAGCTGCCTCGTTGCCTCTTTGCTCCCCTCCCCTAAAAACTCTTCACTTTTCCACTCGCAATGAAGTGAAAATTGATCTTTACATAAGTCTGCATTGTAATGGCGCCACAGAGCGCAACTATATACTTAGTAAGTGCTTAGTTTGAGTCATTACGATAATGATATTGTTATCGTCCGCTCAACATATATTCAATATATTTAATACAGCATTCAGGAAGTGTACACTTCGAGCTTATTGTCGTTGGAATATATAACATAATTAAAGGATTATAGCTTACCAGACAATCAGTATTATAACAAGGAGACTTATCGGTGGGAAGCTTGTAATTGAACTTACCTGAAAAGAAAATAAAAATGTTATTTTATTAATATAATTATATTTGATTAACACAAAACATCTTTAAAATATATAGCAAATTATTTATTCTTAAAATTTGCATTTTTAAAAAGCCTCATAATTTTAAGTTTTTTTTCAATTTGTACTTTTTTGTAAAGAATTTCTAACAAATGTTTAATAAAGAACAAACCAATTCAAACATTACGCTGTTGACTTTTTATTTCATTATAGTGACTATCACAGTAAAATATTGATTTATATGCAACAAGAGTTTGAAGAAAAATAATCTTAAACACTTTGGACGGCAGTCCAAGCTTATATCGAAAGCATCACGAAGGATATAAAAATCGACTAGAAATATATAGAATCTTATTCTGAAAGATTATCTTTGCTCTCGTGAGTCGAACTTATTATGCAATTATCTATTAATACTTCAAGATTTCTCATAACTAAGTAGCCTGATTTTTTACTAAACGATAGTATTCGGATTGGATTTGACAATAGTTAGTTTAGTTATCTGATGTGATTATTATTGAATAAAACGTAGATTTCAGATATTCATAATTGAGTTATTCTCAATCAAAGAGCGAAGCGAATCACCTCACGTGTTATATCCACAATTGTTACTCTTTAGCTGACTTTACTTACTCAGTTCTTAGAGCCAAGAGTCTTGGTCGATGGCATTTACGATAATGTTCGACTCACGCACTAAGCTAAGTAACTTGAGCTAAGTTTGGCAATTCCAACGAATACCACACGGGTGACAAATATGGTCAAAATGGAACAGTGGAACAATCTCTGATTTAATTTTGCTAAAAACATCATATCTCCTGAACCAATCAATTTATTGCAAACGCTTTGGAGGACAAGTGGCACTGTGTATAGGACTGAGTGATTCAAGCTTGTTGGTCAAAGTTAAAAATAATTTCTGTGAATATTATATGACGAAACTTAAGAAGTATTTTTTCTTTAATTTATGAATCATTTAAGTCAAAGGAATTATTTTAGCATATACAATTAATTAATTGCCCTAGTTTCAAGGCAATTTGCGAAAATGTCTTTAATTGAACTGCGCTCGTCCTCATCTAAGACCATTTAATTGCGATGTTGCATCTGTTTACGTACAGATGTATTTTTAGCGCACTTAGATACATAAAAGTCCTGGGTAAATTCGATAGAGAATTCGACGACAAAAGCATTCTGTTGTAGTGGGAAGGCATCTTAGTTAACTATTAGTTCTATGCCGTCAAAGCTACAAAATAAAGTAATTTTAGTAATGTTTAAATCATTGCTCAGACAAAAAGTAAACAGAGCGAAGAGGCAAACTTTATAAATGCAACCAAAAACACGAGGATCGCCCTCAAATCGTTATTTATCATATGTATATGTAACTATCTCAATCAAAGAGTGATTTTTTCTATGCTTTATTCTACCAACATCCCACAGTGCGTCGGGGAGACAGCTGCTCCTCCAGTTTTTAGTTGGTCGCGTGGTCATAAAAACCGCATCGGAACTATAATGGCTCATTACGCGATGCGACCCGAGTGGATTGGGGAGGAGTGGAAGTCTGAGTCTGTAACTGGGACTGCGACTGCGACTGTCCATATCGCGACAATGAAATCGCACCCCGATCCCCGAAAGCAGCTTATTAAACTCTGAAACTCAGCGGGGCAACCAGAGCCACAGTGAAGATCGGATAGATATGACCATGATCTCTGATGTCGGCGACGACGAAGGCGAAGACTGGCCAAATGGCATTTGGCAATTACTTGGCTCTCGACCAGCTTGGCAAATAATATTTCGCTATTTGGCCCGACTGCAATTATCGAAAGAGACCCAAAACAAAAGCTTCGCACTCGCTGCTTAGCTGTTGACCCTTGCGTGGAACGCTGCCCGATCCCAGAAAGGCGAGAGCTATGCGACCGGTCGGTCGCCTTTAAGCCGCTTCTAATGCAGCTAATTTCCAAACTAAGATTCTGACTGTGCGATTGCCATGCCCACCGAATGCGGCAACTGCAACTGCAGCTGCGTGTGTTGGCGTTGCAACGAGAGTTGGACTCGGCGAGTTGCTGAGTTGCTCGGTTGTTCAGTTGTTCAGTTGTTCAGTTGGCCAGCAGTTGGGTAATTGGTATATCAATTGTTAGCTGCTTGCTCGCCAAATTTATGTCCATTTGAAAATTTACCTTATATGTCGTTGGGCATTTTGCACAAGAAATTTGCTGCAGTTGCTGTTGCAATTGCTGCTGCTGTTGCAGTTTCTGTACCAAGCAAATTGTATTTGCAATGCAAATAAATTGTCATACAAACGCCCATTTGACTGCGATCTGCAAACAATGACGATTTATATGGGCAGGAAATGGAGCTTGATATACATTCAAAGCTGGTTAAGAGACTGGCAAGGGGGGAGTAGAGGAGACTTGCTTGGACCACCTATTGCAGGCAGCAATAAACGATTCAAATCAATTCGTTCGAATCGAATCGATTGATTTCACATGCCATAACTGACGCCAGTTCTGAGATGATTCGACGGTCATAACAATTTGTGAGCCACATAAAAAACCCAGCAAGTATTTAAAGTCGTAGCCTCAGCTCAATTATCGGCTCAGCGGAATGGTAAAGAAATACATATTTAAAATAGAATTTATCTGAAGTAGAATGCATCATAAAACTAAAACCACTTTGTCTTTGCTATTTAAGAGCCCTCCACAAGTGAAAGACATGCACTATATAGTCGACAAATAAATAAAAATTCATAAAAACCATAAAGAGGCAAAGAGACCGAAATAATCAGTGGAGAGAGGGGAGAAGAAATGGAACTGTTATCTCGGTCTCTCTCCACAAAGTTGTCGTCTATTGAAAGCTGGGACACTCCAGCTCCAGACCCCATTGAAGGTTATCAATTTGATGGCAGGTCAAACTCAGTCTCAGTCTGAGTCTGTTGCAGTCACAGTTTCTCAGTCTCAGTGGTTTCTTTTGTGCAATTGGAATACTTATGACTAAGCTGGCAAGTTTTTGCTTGACCCCACGATCCACCACAATCACCACAACCACCACAACCCCCCGCAACCACGGCAACAGGAACGGGAACCACAGAAATAACAACAGCAATCGCCTCATGCATTTGAGTTGAGTTTGTTTTGCTTTTTCTGAACCTGAGTGTTTACTCATTTTCATTTTGAAAATTCATTGCACGTTCTACAAATTTGAATATGAACGCAACATGTTGTTGCTGCCACTGCTGCCACAACTGAACAGCAGCTGCTGCCAAGTCCAATGACTCAGTTCCGAGGCGTTGAGAGATTTAATCGTGCCGCGCAGGCCGTGCCCCTTAAGTCCATTGCGGGGAAGCGGTAGACGACTCAAGGGGGGGGGGGAGGGGGAGGGGGAGGCAGAGAGACACTAAGTTTCTGTTGCAAGTCCAGTTTTCTGTGTGGCATGCCACTCCGTATCTCTGGCCTCTCCCAGTTTCACTCATTTATATTTGTAACATTCCAAATAGGAAATTTTAATTCCATTCAAATTGAAAATAGTGTGTAAACAATTCGATTGACGTAGGTTCGAGTATTTTATTTATACAAATACCGTAAATTGAGGTACTTTTGTTATTGTTAAATACAACAAGAAGCAAGTGCGGTTTATATTCCGAGAAATCGACAGATCTCTTAGTCATACTTCCGCAGCTACATTTGTATACCTTGAGCTAGAGATTTGCAATGACCTCATCAGCGGTTCCCTAGTAAATTTCTCGACCTGCCCTCGTTGACTGTCAACACACATAAATAAAAATGTGAAATATGAAAAACTAAATAATGAAAAGTGTTTTCCAACAGTTCCCTCCCAACCGAAGGGAATGAAAAGCGAAATGAAAATATTATGGCTGGCAAAAGAAAATCTAGAAACCTAGAAGCTGCCGCACAAGACGTTGTCTTTGCTCCTCCGGAGTCATCCCCAGATAGCCCTCACCCCCCGCCCCTTCTCTCGCTGAGTTGCACGAGCTGCAAAGCCGAGCTGGCAAATGTCAACACAAACAATGGCAGCTGGCAGGAGGCGGTGTCGGAGTCAGAGTCAAGGTAGGAATTGTACCTGTTACTGGCCAGGTGACAGCTTGCGAAGGGGGGTAGCAGGTGGGGGGTGGAGAAGGAGGGTTGGGAAGTGTCTCCAGTTAACCCTTTCGGCCCGTCGGGGGCTTAGTTAACCCTACTGATCTGTCGCTGCGCTTGTGGGCAGTGCCAATTGCAGGTGCACCACGTTGCAAGTGGTTGATATATCAGCAGCCACGAGCCACGAGTTCTGTGCCACAAGTTCTGTGCCACCGCATCCTGTGTGTTGTCCTGTGTGCTCCTTTGTCGCCAGCAAGCGTTGTCGCCGCATGGAATTTCGCAATTTCTTTGGGATTTCGAAATTGCTTTTCCTACTTCTGCAGCTCGCTAGCATCGCGCCAACTTATCATCCCCCACTTCACTCCGGCTTCGACTCTGACTGCGACTCCGACTCCCACCCGACCACGCTCCACTCGACTCCCACTCCGACTTCCAGCGACCGAACGTCCTCAAACTTTAGCTCCGTTTCACCTAGGTGGAATACCCAACTCCTCCCCTGCAGCTCATCCCTCGCATTGTTGAGCTGCGTTTCTTTTGAGGCCAGGGACGGAAGACGGACGGGACGCTGCCAGACACGAACGATAGAAAGAAAGAAAAAAAATCGATCAAGAAAAATGACTTTTGTGGGTTTTCGTAATTTTCATTGCACGCGTAATTGAAATTTTCAAATTCCTGCTTGCATTTTTCCTTCCGATGGGCAACTCCGGCCGAGAGTCCTTGCAGAGTCCCCTTCGCCCCCTCTGCCTGTTAACCCCCCGTTTATACTCATTTTTATCAGCAAGACGGCAGCAAAAGTGGAATTTATGTGATGATAAAGGAAAATATCGCCACCCACGTATTGTCCCCGTCTCCGTCTCCATTCCCATTTCCTCCCGCATTCATCCTACTGTGTTCGACTGTTGCTCTTGTCGTGAGCTCCTGTCGCAGGATTCGCTTCTGCTCTAGCCAGCTGCTCGTGGCTGAGTTTCATTATGCTTTCATTATTTGTCGAAATTGTGTTAATCTTTGAACTTTCGAGTTTTGCCAAAATAATGCACAAAGCGTTCAATGGTGGCTCTGATAAATTGATGGCAATTTAAACGACTGCTTCGAATGGCGAGGGATGCAAGAGGAAATGGGGAGGATCGGCGGAGGAGATAACTACTCGGTCCTTGAGCACATTTTCGATTATTGAAAATGAGTTGATAAATAAATTTGGCTGAATGCATTGAATGCATCGCAAGTAGATCAAATATGCAACTAGTTATGGGTTCTAATGGCACATCGATTGGATGCAGGAGTCGCAACTCCAGGGACTCTCCAGTCCTTCACAAGAGAGCAAGGACTCGCAGCACACAACGACAGCCACTAAAACTGGAGCATTGTAAATCCCAACTAATAATTTTGTAACCTTATCTGGCCTGTCGCTGTCACAATACCTCAGGAGACAAGAGGCAGAACACAGGACGCAGGTTGAGAAACAGATAGGGATAGGGCAGGAATGAGGACAGAGAAAAGCGCATATCCCACAACGATAATGAAAATGTCACACGAGCCTCGCATTTTCTCATCATGAGGACAACGACAATGTCTCCACCTTTACAAACGACCCAATGGATGCAGAGGGAGACGCAGTATGAGATTAAGTGGAAGAGGGAGACTTCGGCCTCGGATTCGTCCTCCACCTGGCCAACTGACGTGCGAGTGCAGTCAGTAGGAGCAGCCAAACAACAACAACAACAACAACAAACAACGACAACATCGACGACGACAACGTTGACAACAACATAAAGGTAAATCCTAAATAATGCGCTGCACTCACTTCAGATACTGTGAACGAGAATATAGCCAAAGTCACCGCTGCGTTGCGGGAATAGCCCAGTAAGCGAAGCTGGCCCAGAAAACCAGCAGGAAATGGAGCCAAAAATGTGCTGGCAAGCAGACGAGAGAATACCCTGTCAAGGAGGACAAAGCAAACAGGATCAGAAGACATGTGAAGCCAATGAACCTGTTTTGCACTTTGACCTTCGAGCTAATAGGGAGTTGTTAAATATTTTGAAAATGCATCAATCCGCTTTTAGTATTTGCTTTCTTTTTTAAATAATAATTGCTGTATCTATGATATTACTAAAGCTATAATTGGAGGCAGTCCCAAAATATAATAAAATTATGATGTTCATTTAGTTGCCATACAAGATCGAAGTTTGTATGTCTTACATTGGATTTTGAATCATTTTGGAGGTTTTCTTCCTTGGTAGAAGCGATCGACGAATTCAGTGAGAAGAAAAAACTTGAACAATTGGACAACGAAGGAGTTGGAAGTAGTGTCATGGCCAGGAGACAACAAAATCCTCAAACGTTGTTGCCTCATTGTCATTGCTGGTGTTGAGTCCTTTCCAGGTGCTAAGACTGCAAAAAGTTTATTCTCTCTCCCTCTCTCTCTCTCTCTCTCTCTCTCTTCTCTGCTTGGTGGAACATTTTGCGGTTAGCTTTAAGTTTCTCCGTACAAGACGATTATAGTTCAGCTCCCGCTGATGCAACTTCTCCTGTTGCAGATCCAGCCCCTTCCAGTGCCCCAGTGTTGCTGCTGCCGTGGACAGACTTAGTGGCTGCCGTAAGTTCTAATTTCTTATTATTAGGCGTGGCTAAGGAGAAGGAAGGGATACGGAAAAGACTGAGCCAGGAGCAGAGGCAGAGGCAGGGGCAGGGGCAGGGGCAGGTAGCGTAGTAAGGCGCATGGAAAACCGCACAAGTTTGCTGCTGTGGCATAAAATTATGGCGCAACTTGCGTCGTTGCATATGAAAATGGCGGCTAGCAAATAGTTTGGACAAACTATTTCTTTGCTTTGCTGCAGACACCGTTATTATTGTTGTTGTTATTGTTGTTGTTGTTGTAGTTTATGTTGTAGTTGTTGCTGCTGCGGTTGACTTTGTTATGGAGCGTCGGTTTTGCCTTTATGTCTTATGGTTTGTTGCTCGGTCGCCGGTTGCAGATTGCAATTGCAGAGCCTACATTTTAGGGCCATAAGCAGAAGTTTGGCATTGCAGGTCTCCTCGAGTCGGGTTTTAATTAAAACAGCTAATGCCTGTGACCGGAATGCCACCAAAGCAGGAGAAAGACCAATTGAATTCCAAGTTGGGTCAAAGTTGAAACGGGTTAACACAACAGCCAAGGTACAACTGGGACTCTGGACTGCGGGGATCAAACAATGAAAGCCAATTCATCTGTCAAATTAAACAATTGCGCCATGAAGCAAATGAAGCACGAGGCAAGCGAGCAAAAACCAAGCACCAAACAATGACACATTGCCATCGAGCTCGGAGCACGGAGCACGAAGCAGAGCATGAAGCACAGAGCGTAAAGAGGAATGTGAAATGTGAGAAGTGAAAAGTGAAAAGTGCAAGGCAATAAACCAACAACACTGAAAAAATGCCAAAGAAAGCGAAGGCAATTCACAAAAAACTAACCAATGGCTTTAGATGGTTGAAGAGCTCGAACTGTGGAGCGCCTGAGAATGTGGATGAGATGGTAATGGGTATTCGGAGGGGGCTGCAGCTGAAGCTGAAGCCGATGCCGATGCCGAAGCCGAAGCCCAAACCCATTATGGTTTCCATTTAACTTACAACATTTTGCACTTTGTCCAGCCATTGAAAATCAGCGCCAGGAAGACATACGAGAGCCAAAATAGATCAACTGGGGTGGTCACCCTGAAACTGAAAAAAAATAGCTAAGAAAATGAGAGTTGTGTGTGAAAATGAGACTGATTGCAATTGCGACTGGCCAAGAATTGAGATAGCTCAACAAATGCCAAGAGATACCAAGCTGGAGAGAAAGTAATTCGAATCTGAAGCTCGTAAGAGTGGACACCTACTGAGAATCTGATTTACTCTTAACTTATTTATTTTAAAATATTCGGAATCATCGTAGCTGTAACGCATTGGGAGTGTTTGATAACTCTGACTGGAGTTTGAGAGAACTAACTATTTAATTTCGAGTTTATTGTTATCTTATCTAATTTATTTACCTATAAATGAAGTAATAATTATAATAATTGTTATAATATTCGAGTAAATCGACAAAGTTCGAATTGGGGTATTTATTTTGGAAAACAACTAACTATTTTAATTCAAATTTATTTTTAGCGTATTTGTTTTCATTCAATTTATAGTATTTGGAAGGTGGATTTGAGAGTTCCAACTATCTAGTGTCTGATATACTTATAACTTATTTGCTTCCATTCAATAAAATATATAATATTCGTTTTTAATGCTCGTAGGAGCATATCCTGAACAGTATTTATTATCATGAGCGTCTGGGTCTCCATCTCCATCTCCTTTCTTCTCGCGCTGTCGCTGTCTCTGTCTGCTGTCGCGTCTGCGTCGCCTGAGGGGCAACTGGGTTGAATCACCCACGTCATGTAAAAAGTTGCACCGCTTTCATGACAATGATGACGGCGTCTGTTTCCGCTTTTGATGGCGACGCCGCCGTCTTCATCTTCGTCTCCGACCCGACTCCGACGCCATTTTAGGCGCTTTCCTTTCTGTGTTGTCTAGTGTACCCTGATTTCAGTTTTCCTTTATACATTTTTTTTTGGTTTTTTTCTGTGCCTTGCAGCATTTGTCTCGAGCCTACATTTTTACTGTTCCATACTTTGTTCAATTTTCTGTTTGTTGTTGCAACAACTACAACAAGTTTGTCACAGACAAATGTCGCCAATGTTGCCCGTCGCACACGTTGTGCAAACTTTTCCACTTCATTGCATGATTGCAATTTTTACGCAAAACAATTTTATTTGTTTTCTTTTGTTTTGTTTTGTTTTGTTTTCGCTTTACTTTGCTTTGCTTTGCTCTGCTGTGCAATGTTTTATTTTGTTTGCAGTTGAATGTTTCACTCAACAACAGAGTTGATTGTCACAAAGGTTGGCAAAGTTGGAGTACCCCTCGTATTTGACTATCGGATCGAATTGGAGCTTCAGAGAGTAAACTTCAAGATATGCATTTAATGAAAAGTGAAATGTTTGCTTAACGCAAAGAAAACCCAGATAACCATCAATTGATTGTGTCGTACAGTCTGTTGACTTCTAGCAAACTAACATATATTTTCTGCATTTCTCTTGAACTGTTCGGATAATAAATCTTAGTCTTATCATCTGCTGTTTTCACCTGATATTCTTGATCTGAATCTGTCGGTTGTTTCACTGTCAAAGTTTAAAGTTGCAGTCATAAAGATTAAGTCTTCTCTGAATTTCGCTGTACTCAAATTGAGTG
The DNA here is from genome assembly GCA_018901795.1 of Drosophila sp. st01m. NCBI lineage: Eukaryota > Metazoa > Arthropoda > Insecta > Diptera > Drosophilidae > Drosophila > Drosophila sp. st01m. The sequence goes on along the minus strand of JAEIFG010001637.1, from coordinate 24,470,240 downwards.
AGAAATCTCATTTTAATCAGAGCAACAACAATTTAAAAACAGAAAATTGGGTGCCTTTTTTGTATTTGTATTTGCAAAATATGATATTGTAAAATGTTTTCAAAACTCTTTGATATGGTGTTTATTATTTCTTTTTTCCCTTATTCTCGGACACCTTCTTAATTTTTTATTCATTTCAACACTTTTATGTTCTCAAATGATTTTATACGGCTTTACACTTTCATTTTGTATGGGAAGGAGTTGAGATTTTCTTATTTTTTAGGGATTTCTTTTTCAATTTACATTTTCTCATTTTCATTTAGCCCTTTTATTCATTGTTTATTTAATTATCTTTTGTATTGTCAAGTGCCTGAGTTTACTCGGGTTTCTTCTTAAGGTCTGCTGTGGTCTGCTAAGAGGGCAGTTTGGTCGAGTTGGCTTTTAAGCTACTGTAAAAAAATGGGGTCCGTTCAGTCCCAAAGAATGTTCACAGAATTTTATTGAGCTTTGGATTGTTGAGCACGGCACGTGCAAGTGAGGAAAGTCTATAATGGATTAGGGCTTAAATTAGTGAATAAACTCTTTGATACTTAATTGATAAATCCTTTGCAGATTTTGTGAAAGTCTTGATTGGTAAGCCTTCGGAATTCCCTCTTGGATTTCACTTTAATTCATTAAAAATTCCTAGGCAAACTATTTCTGCAAACTGAGCAAACAAAACATCAACAAGAACTCAACGAGCAACTAAAAAGTAAATAAAATTGTATACTATATAATGGAAAACAAGAGCAAAGCAAAGCAAGAACATAAAAGCAATTTAAAGCAGGAAAATTACATACACAAAAAATTCTCACTCGGAAAATCATTAAGATGTCTGAAGGACGATGACGTCCATGACGATAGAGACGGTGGAAACAAAAGGAGACGTTGAGGGGGAACCAAGCCTAAAAGATGCCCGGAAATGTGGCAACAATTGTAAATAGGACTGAGAAATAACAACGACTTGGCCTCTGTTCCCTCTTGTCCTTCTCACACCCTGCACTTTTGCAGAAAGGATGCAATTTAGAATGAAAGAGCATTAAAGTGAATGGCATCACAGGCGAGAATGGGGAAATTAAAACAAGCCGAGCTCACACTGAATGTGGGTCAATAGGCAAACGGTAATGGCAGGTGGGCCCAGGGGCCCAGGTTAGTGCAGAGACCTACTCGAGAAGTTCTCTTAAGTTTCGGGCTTTGTTTTCCGGCTCTGCGCGAGCCAAATTAAATTTTCACCAGCCTTTTGCAAGGGTTGAAACGGACTTGGACTCGAACTCGGAGTCGGACTCGAACCGATTGTAGTGCCTTTTTACGCCTCAAAACTTTTTTAACAAACATATTCGATTAGCTGGCCATGGGTCTGGCTGGATTGTTTCGGGGTAGGGGAAACGGGGCCAGGGGAGGGGCAGGGCTAGCAGGACCTTTTCCCTGCATTTTTCTATTTATCGAACACCACTTGATTATGCAGGCTTATCCTTAGTCCTTTGCCAGTTTCTCCATGTTTTCCTTTCGCCCCGTTACATTTTTTCCCCTTTTTTTGTATTGCTTTGTTTTCTATAATATTTTTCCCTTTGTGGATGGAGCAGGGGCTTTAGTTTTCACTGAGGCATGAAAATTTGTTGGAAAGCCTTTCGCTTTCTAGGCTCGTGCAATATTTATGATATCTTGTTGATATTTTTGCTGGGCTTTTCTTTTTGTTTTGCCAATTTTTCCATTCCAATTTTCCTTTGACTCCGAGACGACTAATTTATAAATTGCATTTTCTTGTAAATTTCAAATTTCATTTGATTGCTTTGATTTTTCTACTTTCAATGGAATATTTTTATCAGGCCTCAAATCGATTTGCCAAAATGGTTGTCAATTATGCTAATTTGATTGTTTCCAGATTTTTACAGAGTGCACATTGAAATAAATTGGTGTTAATTTAATTTTCATTATTAAAATTGGGTCACTTCTTAAGTAATATTTAGTACAAAAGATTTTCTAATGAAATTAATTATTGAACAAATAATTTTGATAAACTTTTCAAACCCTTTCTTTGTCCTCTGCCAATCTCGCTTCCCAATCCCATTTTCATTTCCTGACATAAAATAAACTTGTTAAAATGCAAACATAATGCAATAAATTTTATTTTCTTTGTCAGCAGTTTGCACATTTTATTTGTTCACTGTTTTTGCTGCTGCTGCTATTGCTGTTGTTGTTGTTGTTGTGGTTGCTGTGAACCAACAAAGTAAGCTCTGCTTGTAAATTAAATTAAATTTATTATAGTGTCAGTGTGTGGATATTCGAAGTGCATAGTATGCTGGACCCATGGGTGTGTATTTAAAAGGGTTTACAAGTGCATTAAAAAATTATTTTTATATAGTGGCAATTTACAATAAACCGACTGAGATACGAGATCACGAGTTTTAAAAAAAATGGCAGAAAAAAACAACACTTCAAATATTGTGTAATACAATAATTTTTTATTATATCTACAAATAGTTTGTGGTTGCCAGATAGTTTTTACATGCTACCGAGTTAATCAAGTTATTAAGCACTGATGCATTGCCAGTAAAGAACACATAACAATATATTTTTAAAATTACATCAAACTATAGATTAAAACCATTGACTATCATACAAGAGAAAAAGGCTGTGGAAAATGCTTTTAAAATCCATTATGATTTGTGGATACGAATTGAGTGTAGTGACTAATTCGTCGGCCACATTTCAAAGAATCATTGTCGTAAAAATTACTGTAAATGTACTGAGAATTTCAATGTGAATGACACGTGACTAAGTCATAAAAAATTACATTGAATAAAAAGAAACAATATTCAATTCAATTAAGAGAAAAAGCTAAAGAAAAGAAGGTCGCACGCATTTGAAATGTAAATTTTAATGCGATTCTAATAAATTGTCAAAAGAGTTACACAAAATACAACATATAGAATTGAGGAGCGCCACAAAAAAAAAAAAACAAAAAAACTGACAATAAAAGAATTAGAATTCCCGTAGACAAAGGAACATCACGAGAGGGGGCAGCCACAAAAAATATAAATTTTGAAATGCATGCGACGCACGATTGACAGTCGAAGAAGACAACAACAGCAACGAAGCGACGTCGCGATGTCGACGATGACGGGTAATGCAATTAGACACGCCCAGCGAGAAAGGCTGAAAGGGCAGACAGTCTTTCAGGGGTGGGGTGGGGATTCAGTAAGGGATCTGCGGCCACGCACGAGCTGTCATTTCCGAGGTTCCCCTAACTGAATCCCTGGCTTATCTCCTCGTTCCTATCACTTGCCTAAGTGAAATGCATTAACCACAACTGTAATTTCGATTTCGGGACTCAATGTCGCGACTCCAAGGCTACATCTTCTAACTGAACATAACCGTTATGCGCGTAAGTTTAATGATCTAATTACTCGCCGCTTTGTCTTCTTCAGTCCTGGTTTCAATCGTAAATTATTTCCATCCTTGAATGTGCAACGATGCTGCATTTCCACTCCTTTCTGGGTTCTGTTTTAGCTTTTGACTTGGTTTGTGTAATCTTACACAGAAATTGTTCACTCAACCGAGTATTCAATATGTAATCCCATTCTTAAAAAATATGATTTTAAAGGTCAATGTATGTAATGGTTTACGAGACTATTAATTAATGCTTGCATCCTTTTGTATTGTATTTTAAATTTATTAAATTCATCTTGTATCTTATGTGACTAATCCCCTTAACATGTATGATACTTGAAGCGATTGCGGCAATAATTAATAAATAAATAACCTTAAGTTCATAGTTATCATAATTAACATATATTCAAAATAACTGAAATAAATAACCAATTCATTGTTGTGTTAATTTGTAGATACATTTTCTTTAGCTTAAGTGGACTATGCAAAAACTGCTTTAAATTTTTAGTTTCACTCTCTCTCAAATTATAATTGTGTTTTGTCTAAATCAAATTATTTACTTATGCATTAGGTGTTAACTAAAATCATTTCACTTAAGTTTAGCTAAACCAATGATAAAATTCTTAAACAAATAATATATAACTTCAAATTAATATAAATATTTAATAAAATTTATGGAACAATTGAACCTAAAAGATAAAAGGTTTAACATTTATTGTATGGATTTGGAAAAACTCAAATTAACTCCATATTATTTATTTAGGTACTTTATTTACAAAAGTTTCTTTAAATTTTAACTCATATTGTTCTAATACAAAGGAAATGATATAATAAATTTGAAAACTTAAACAGCATTATCGATAAAAATGGGTCCTAATTTTCTGTTTTAAAATTTAGTGTACTTAGCATTCAATTTCTTATATTTATGTCTGTTTTCTTTATTTTAATTCATTATTCGTTTCTTAAAAGGGCAATTAGGTAGAATAAAGATTAGCCCAAAGTTTTCTTTTGTAAAAGGTCGCTTTAAAAGTAAGTTTATGCAATCTACAATTAGATATACAGATATATATATATATATATATTTTTTTTTTTCCTGATGTCAATGAAAACGGCAATTATTATGAAGTTGCTCAGAGCAGCACGGATCTTAAGTCTGGCTTCTGATTGTATCTCAAATATATTTCAAGTACCCATATTCGAGGCGATATATGATTTACATATGATTTATGCCAAACAAAATGTTTTAAACCCATAAAAACAAACCCAAACTCCAGAGTCTAGGGCTAATTCTGGTACATTTCAAGTGTCAGGCAGAAGAAATCAATCAACAATTGACAACAGTTGATGAAACAAAACTCTGAATAAAAGACAACAACCACAAAAACAACATGCGGGGGTCGCTTCAATGTTCAATGTGCATTAGCATTTAGGGCAACTGCAAGAGACAACGAAGAAAAACATTATGCTGAGATAATGTTAATGTTAATGTTGATGTACTGAAATTGTTGAGTAGATGACTCGGCGACAAGCACGAACTAATTTTGGAAGCGCCCCGAACCCGAACCCGTTTCAGGGGAATTGGGAAACTATTCCTGGTTCGGGCTTCGTCGTTAATCATAATTGAGGGGCTGAAAGGGTTTAAGATAAAAACCAATTGAAAAGGAAATGCAGCGCGTAAACAGAATTGGGACGACTTGCCAAACGAATATTGATGAAGCTGATCCATTTGGAGAGTTGCAAGAGTCCGGACAGGCTGCAGAGTTGAGAGACTCTCGAATTCTCTATGATAAGAGCAACTGCATTAAAATGAACTGCATTACGGGCCAGCAGCTTCATTCAAATTATGCATTGATAAGCAGTCGGCAAGGGGAAGTGGAGGAGGGGGTGATTGGGGGGGACACTTTGGGCGTGGTCTTCTAAATGGCAGCTGGGAAACCATGCGGTGATTTTCCAATTTTCAATTTTCCACTCTGTTCAAAACGAAATGAGACGGTAGAATTGGAAATGGGGAAGTGACTTAATTTCTTTTATTGCTGCCACTTAAATTGTGTGTTTAGCGGAATGAGCACAACAAATTGCGAAAGAGAGAGAGAGAGAGACTGATATAAAGACGAACAGAGAGAAACAAAAACGGGGAGGCATATTGAGTTTCACATATGGAAATTAGTTTTCATTTCGGTAAAGTAAAATAAACAAATTGCTTTTGATGTGAAACAGGCTGGCAAAAGGAATTATAATACATAAATAAGTAGATGTATGCCTGTGTGTATGCGTCTGTGTGAGTGTGTGTGAATCTGTGTGCGTGTGTGTGAGCGCTCTTGTTTATTTGTACTAGCCCGCATGTTGGTGTAATTTTACAGTGGTACAGCTAAGGATTTAAACAGAATGCGAGCAAAAAAGAGACGGAGAGATAGAGACAGAGATAGAGAGAATTAAGTCGGACATTTGGATGCTTGTCCAATCTTTTTTGTTTGCTAAATCTCTTGAATTATTCGCACTGTGGATCCAGTTTACCAAAAACATGAGAGAAACCTTTAATACAAGTCATATTTTTCTCGTATCGAGTTTAAGTCTGATTGCAAATTATACTTGTCATCAAAAATGTAACGACATTAAATAAGAAAAAGAAAACTAAGATAAAGAAATCCCATTGAGTTGTCGGATTTTCTTAGAACTCGATTAATTGAACTCGATAGATCTTCAAAGAAAATTATTTAGTTAAAGTGCTCGATATTTATCGATTGTAATTGCATCTGTATAAACCGTGTTGTCGGTTTTCGTTGTCTTTTTATATAACTACTTTTAAATTAAAGGTTTTCCAATTTAAGATTTCATGTACTTCACTAATCTTTGCCTATGTCACTGCGTTTTATTAAAACCTTTTAAGCACTAATCACGTTTATTTTGAATTCCTTCGTCCATAATATATATATATTTATAACGAACTTTTGAAGTAGAGACTTCAAATTATAGGTCACATGAAATAGAACGGAGAATATTTTGGGCGTGGTTAATTTTTCCATTAGATTGTGACAATCACATCCACATTTTAGGCGCATGCATGTGCATTTGTCCCACGGTTCAAGTGCAAACATTGTGAGGCTACCACAAAAAGCCGGCACAAAGAATACGTCGTCTGCAAGGATGAAGAGGTAACGACGGGAAGGGAGGGAATGGAGGGAGGAGGTGGGGAGGTAGGCGAGACTGTCGCTTGTTTGCAATAAGGATAAAGGAGAAGGGATTTTTATAATAATTTCTTTCTTTCCCTCGCACAGCATGTGTGCTCCGGGGTCGGGCAACACTTCAAGTGCGGCACACAGGAAACTCGTATGCAAAAAGTGCACTTGAAAACGGTTCACGGTTCACGGTTCTCGGTTCACGGTTCTCTTTAGCCGGGTTGAGGTTATGTTGTTATGTTATGTGGCACACACACACACACACACACACACTCAAACACTATTTAAAACACACATTTGGGAACTGAGCCCTGTCAGCCACATATTTACACAACTGCAATAATATTTTTTGTCGCCAGGCTGCACTTTTTACCGAAACGAAACCAAGACGCTGGGGAAGAATCACTTAGGTCTGACAAACTCTTCTCTTGACTAACTCTTCTCAGACTAGGGAACTATTGAAAATAAAACATGTATGAGCTGCAAGTTACATTTTTCCTATTTTTTCCAGTCGCCGCAGTGAAAGTGATTTATGACCACTGCGAGAATCGCGGCGAGACTTTGTCTCCGCTGTCTCACTTGCTACTCTCGGCTACTTAGAGGACAGGGACTTTCCCAACTCCGACTCCCAATGGTGCCTCTGAGTTTTGGCTCCTGATCTGTGTGTGTTTTGTTTGTGCCAAATGTGCAATAAATTAGTGTTTTGATTTTCTGCATTGCCGGAGAACTTGGCGCCGTCTTTGCCGCCTGTCTCAATCCTTCGTCCGTCCTCCTCCTGTCCGCTGCATGTGCGAAAACTTTTATCGTTTGTCGAGTTTTTAAGTTGCATTTCTTATTCATAGACAGAGCGACAAAACTTAGCTGAGAGAGACAGAGAGTGTGAGAGCGAGAGCGAGTGTGAGAGTAAGAACAAAGCCGCCTTTCAACTGTGACGCCATGGAATGGCATACAGACTCGCTTATTAAAGATCTTCGAAGCATGCACTGAGTACTTAGTATAGTTCGGGTCTTGGGTCGCAATAAACACTTGAGATTACGAGTCTCGGTCTGGGTCTGGGTCTGAGTCTGAGTATGTCGCTGGGTTTTGGGTTTGTTATGCTAAATTTGAGGCATTTTTCAAATGACATGTGAATGTGTGTGCGGCAAGTTAACAGGCGTGTCGATGCGAGGATCACACACGCGGCTAGAAACAGATTTGTGACTCGGATCGTTGAACTTACCACAGTCATTACATATTCAAATAATGCCAAGTTACATACCTGAAACGAAAAGAATGATAATCGATTAGTAATCTCTTTAAAAAGTTGAATGTACTTCAACTGCTTCTATATTATGCCAGTTAATTGTTTAGAAAAACATATTCTCATTTACTTTTTAAAAAATTTCAACCTTTTCCCTGCTTTTTATATATGTTCGAAGTTGAGCTCAAAAGTATAAACTACATAAATTGTATGCTTTCTTATATTGTGCAACTATCTGAGCAAAAAAAACTATTAAAAAAAAAGATACTAAAATAATAAGTTATATTTAGACATTTGAATAAGCTAATATATTTTCTTGATTAAGAAAAATTTAATACAATTATTAGTATTCTGTTTTCAGGACACCATTAACTTTATTATTTTTGAATTCGGACACATTTATATCTTTGTCTGTAAGAATAGAACAGATGAACGTTAAAAACGTGAATTATTGAGAGTTTTTCGAGAATAATTATCCGATATTTCAAAATTTGAAAAGTGTTCAATCGATGTAAATGAATCTACTAATACAGTGGCTGACGAATTTATTTTAAATAGTTGGTTGGAAATATAATATGTGAATAATGAATTTAAAATTCTAGCTTCCCAAATCTGAAGAATTTATTAAAATGGATGAGAGTGAGTAAAAGCAAATTAGTCAGTGAAATGAGGCAAAATAAAAGCAAACGAAAGTAAAACAAAAAAACACAAAAATTAGTTTAATTGAAAACAAAATAACTAATAAAACTTTTTAAAATAATATTTGTCATAAGAATAGTTGATGAAATAAATAAATAAAATACTATGGGTACTTGTCAGATTTTTCGACTTGATAGTATTTTTATTATTGTCAAAGAAATTACTTGACATACTGTAACTGCAAAGACTCAGTTTGTCACTTTGAATGGGAAGAATTGCTTGAGTCAAGCTACAAAGTTATTCGGGTCAATCGAAGAACTGAAGAACTGAAGAAAGCCTCGAAGAGCTGAGATGTTGCCACAAGATGTTGCACAGTCACCCAGTGGCGAACTCAGTCTCATCCAGGCACACACGACTGCGCATATTTAATTGCTCACTGCGCGTGATTCGCTCTGGCAATGTATGTGGCATGCAGCATGCGGCATGCGGCATGAGGCATGAGGCAGCAGCAGAGGGTGACTCGAGATGCTTGACTATATTATTTTGACAGTCGGCACAAATTACCAACTGCCGCCTGGTAGGATGTTGCAACTCTTTGGCGAGGCAACTTTCTTTCATGCAATTGGAATTCGCGTTGTGCGCCGCCGCAGCGTCCTCTTTGCAAAAGTGCAACGTGCAACGGCAACGTGCAACTTGCAGTGTATATTGTCTCTGCCCCTTTTTCCTTGTCGCCTACGCGACGACGCATGCCTCATTTGCATTTGGCTGGCGTCATGCAACATTTGTGCTGTTTTTTGCCTGTCTGTTGTCAATCGCTGTCATAAGCTGCAACAGCAGCTGTCAGTCGTCGCTTTGTCACATTGTCGCATTGTCGCTTTGTCGCTTTGTGTCTCCGGCTACTGTTTGACAGCCTTCGGGTTTGTTGCATTGTCACCTCAAGGGTCACAGTCGGGCAGGGGCTTCTCGTATGGTATATGGGACGTGTACAATAATGCCATCTGATTTAAATATCTTGAACAACTTTCTCGTAGCCAACACTATCCCAACATTTTGAGAAACTCAAAGTCTGGTCAAAGTTCACTTACTCATGAGGGAATAGGGAATGGGAAATGGGATATAGGGGAGAGTGTTGGAGAGAGAGGCAGATAAAGATCATAATTGTTACGTAAATATTTGGTCAGCTATAATTGCTTTAACAAAAATATTGTATTATATCTCGGTCGGATGCTGTAAAACAATAATTTACATAATATTCCTAAAAATCACGCACACGAAACTCGCCTCCAGTTTGGACGGATAATGGATAGTTTGGATAGTTGGGATTGAGCTAAACAAAAGCGAATCCAGTTATTGATTTGTCCACAACATTGCCACGACTTTTATGCCACATCATTGTGCAACATTATTTCAAATCATCAACAGAGAACCTTTGTTTGCTTAACGTTGTTTTTTCTTTGTTTTTTTTGTATTTTGTATTTTAGCATATCATTGTTGGAATCAGCTGAAAATGCATTTATGGCCCGGACTGTGCCTATCAGCTGCGAGATGATCTCCTAAATGGGGCAACAGCATCATTAAAACCTCGGACTCGACTTGACGCGTCTCAGCTCGACTCGACTCGACTCGACTCGACCGTATGTAAATTAGGTTTTCAGATTAGATTCAGATTGAATCGCAGTTGAGATGCAATACTTGAGATGTCAATTGATAGAGAGTCGAGAGCCATACACACAATTTGAGCATAAGATGATCGAATAAAGCTCCAAAAGGGTGATTCAAACTTGTCACCCTCAAGCGATTAAGTTAAACTGGTTAAATCTAACAGTTGAGCACATTAACGCAATCGCTCTCTCTCTCTCTCTCTCAACTCACTCCACTCCTTATAGTATTTTCCCTCTTCCTCCGGCTACTCTGTAATCTCAAGCATTAACTGTTATAGCCAGCCCCATTCACATTACCCTATCTAATACAAATCCCAACAGTCATTGCCCATTAACATAACTTCATACGGGATGACGATGCCCACGTCCTCTCATCGTCGTCCACTCAAACGGCACTCAACAAGTTCTAATAGGCACACACACACACACACAACACACAACACACACACACACAAGCACACACACAGAGTGCGTGTTCCTCCTATACATTGCTTACCTGGCTGCATCCTATACCAAATGCAGGTAACATCCACACTCTCAAAACCACAGCCCACGCATACATATTTCCTTGCACTCGACCGCCCCTTTGACCCTCCCCCTTTGACCTCTTGTCTAAGTAGTGTGCATATTGCATTTATGCAATACGTGCCTTGTTATTGTTCTGCCTGGCTGCGTTCCTAGTCCAGACTTCATCCGCCATCTCCAAATCCATCTGAAACTACAGCACACCCACAGTCCACTATCCACTATCCACCTTCCACTGTCCACCTTCCACCGTCCACCTTCCACTGTCCACCTTCCACCGTCCACCTTCCACCACTGTGCATTGGACAGTGGAGCGCGCTTGCATATAATTTATATGCATTTGACAGTTTTGACTGATTTATCGATGCAGGAGCATGGTATATATAATGCGTGTAGCATGAGCTTTTCCAGGAAAGACAGGAATAGTCATGTACCCACACACATACACACACACGCGCGCACACACAATAATTTTGCATAATACTTATGTGGATTGTTTTCATAGATCGAAACGCAGCATTTGTTGTGAATCAATTTGGATAGAGAGATAGAGACGAAGAGAGAGAGAGAGAGAAAGATAAAATATACAAATTTCGAATAAAATCAAAACTCGTAAACATACATGCATACATACAATATATCCGACACTATTGGCCCGATAAATGACAGCTGACAGCTATAAACTGGACCACGCGTTTCTCGAGTGTTCAATGAATCATTCGGGACTCAATACATTTTATTTCGGGTTCGAGACATTTACCAAATTATTCAACAATTTTCAAATTAAAGTTTAAAGATCTTAAAGTTTTTAATAAGTGCATTAAAATAACTCTAAAATAGATACAATTTATTTTTGATATCCTCAATAGTTTATATCTTAGGTGCTAGTTGAAATAAGCTGTGAACCACTGTAGTTCTTTTAATTTTATACATATTTAAGGTAAATTCCATTGACAGCCTTAATTATAGCTTTCCTATACATGTTTTTATTTTATTCAATTTATTTCTTTATTTCAAGTTATCAATATTTTGAGCAGCAATTCCTACAAATTCCTAGAACTGAGAACGTCTTGAATTGACTAGTTATTGACTCTTGTGAAAACTAACATCCCAATGCATATTAAACACTTCAGAGCTAAAATCTGATATAATTATAAATGTACCCAATTCTGGGCATAATTTTAGATGCAATTGCACAAAGATGCAAAATTTCCAAGATGTCCATTAGATTTAATGACATAGGTTTTTTTGTTGTGGCAGTCTCAATCAGCAGTCGTTCCACATGCCACATGATCAGTGTTAAATGTCAATCGAAAAGCAATCCTGCTTACAACCAAATGGAGTATCCGCATCGACACTTCTCATGCCACATCCTTCACCCCTCCACCCCTTTATTCCACATCCAACGGATTGTGGTTTAGTTTATGATGCAGTCCCAGGTCTCAATCCTGTCATTTTGTGACCGACCATCGCACAAATCACACAGACAAAAACAAAGAAACAAACAAAAAGAGAGACACGAGAGACAGGGAAAGGAGAACGGGATCTAGACATGTCTCGGCTGGGATGCGGCCCACACGAGCCCGTTTTTTGAACAAATTTGATTATACACTTCTAACGTCGACTGCAGATAGATACATATCATACCCTATCGCAACGGGTATTGCAGATTTCTCAAGATTTGAGTATTGTAGTATCTTAAAAATTATTCCAGATGTCTGTTAGATAAAAATTGATTATAGTTTTTGAAGTAAACGTATATTTATGTGGGTTATACACAGGTCTAAGTCCGACTGCAGAGACATACCTATTATACCCCATCAAAAAAGTTATTGCAGATTTCTCGAGAATCGATATGTTTTCTTTTTTACTACGAATCTTAGTTCTAAAATCTTACGCTTATTATTTAAAGCTCCAGTCACTATTTTCTAACATCGATTTTGAGATATAATTAAAATTACAACTTTCAAAAAATAACTTGCATTGAATTGAAATATACAATATATACTTTAGTTATAAGATTAATTGAAATATATTAGGGGTTGTTTATTCTATTTATGACTTTGATTTAGTTATAGATTTAGTTTCAAT